>CM068372.1:484053139-484495639 GCA_034769895.1 Magicicada septendecula
TTTTAAAATAACCAGGGGGTCGCATAACACACCTTCGTTTCTTCGTCGTGTCTATGTACCGTATCTTCTTCTTCTTCTTCTTCTTCTTTTCTTCTTCTTCTTCTTCTTCTTCTTCTTCTTCTTCTTCTTCTTCTTCTTCTTCTTCTTCTTCTCCTTCTCCTTCTCCTTCTCCTTCTCCTGCTCCTCCTCCTTCTTTTTCTTTTTCTTCTCATTCTCTTTCTTCTTCTTCTCATTCTCTTTCTTCTTCTCATTCTCTTTCTTCTTCTTCTTCTCTTTCTTCTTCTTCTTCTTCTTCTTCTTCTTCTTCTTCTTCTTCTTCTTCTTCTCCTCCTCCTCCTCCTCCTCCTCCTCCTCCTCCTCCTTCTTCTTCTTCTTCTTCTTCTTCTCCTTCTTCTCCTTCTCCTTCTTCTTCTTCTTCTTCTTCTTCTTCTTCTTCTTCTTGTTCTCCTTCTCTTTCTTCTTCTTCTTCTTCTTCTTCTTCTTCTTCTTCTTCTTCTCTTCTTCTTCTTCCTCACCCCGCGATTTATTTACCTTGCAACGTCTTTCGTTCCGGGCCCATACATTTTCTTCCATCCTTGATTTGATCCATATAATGATGTCTCGGTTTTCGCCCGACGCTACTTCACTCCATCCAGCAATGTAACGAACCAGCTAGACTGTCACAATAAGCGACGACCAAACTTTATTACTTTTCCTGGCTATTACATATTAATTTTGTCAAGATTTTCCTGGCTGTTAGACAGTGGTCTGTTATTTCTCTAATTATTGCCATACGTTTCGATAACGTCTGGCAATAATTATAGTCGTAATGGACCACTGCCTAACAGCCCTTCACACTGTAAGCACCGGTTCCGAAACTTTAATTTCCTTTAACATATTACGAGGCGTTTCCAAATTTAAGGTACACTAGCGCTGCCATGCGGATAGAAATGCAGTTATGATCCCGATCCTGTTTCGTTGCAAGATTTAGACCTGTCTAATGTCGGTGGCAGTGGTTTTCTACGGTTGTCGTGTGTGGTCCATCGTCAGTCGGGACCACTGGACGGGTTTGTGGTTACGTCGCTCAGTTTAAAAAAAAACTGCTTCTGATTGAAAACCCGTCCAGTGTAGAAATACGAGGAGTTATTAGTTTTCTGAAAACTAAACAAAAGCATCAATCAGAATTCCACAGAGAAGTCGTTGAAGTGTACGGTCAGAGTGTAATCTCGCCTAAAAAAATGTCAATGTGGTGTAATCAGTTTAATAAAGGCAGAACACCACTGGTTGACGGAGAACGCGCAGTAACACTTTAGACTGCATGCTGAAAATATGTTGAAGGACTTCGTATGCTTTCACGGTCGGAGTCAATGTTGTTAAAATTAATTCCCGAGTTGTCCATTGTTTTCAACCAAAACAGACTTTTCGACAGTTCCATCGACTGCCATCGTCAGTGTAAAAATCCGAGCTTCGCTAACGTAGGGTGGTAGACGTTAGTGACCACAGTACTGTTGTTATTTGGTGTTCTGCCTAAGGCAAGTCTTCAAATGATAAAAGGTCTCCAAGCTGTCCTATCGCATGCCGGTCTTTTCGTTTCTTCGTAACACCCTCTGATTTTAATACTATTTATTAACTTCATTCTTCTCGCCGTCTTCTATTTTCTCCTTCTATTACACCCTCCATGGCAGTTGTAAGGAAGCAGTCTCTTATTAAACAATGACCTAACCAGTTGCCTTTCCTATTTTCTATTACCTTCAGGATTCTTCTCTCTTTCCCTATTCTTCTTAAAACTTCATAATTCCTTACTTTATCAACCCACCTTACTTTTTCCATTGCTCGCCAAACCCACATCTCAAATGCTTCTAATCTTTTCTCATCCTCCTTCTTTAGTATCCTTGTTCCAACCCCATATAAAGCAACGCTCCACACATAACAGTGTGTTATCTCTACTCTTTTTGGTACTGTGGTTAAGGCTGGAGAAGTCGCGTGAACACCACTTCTACTTACAAATTCTCCAAGTGTCACGATCGTATTATAAGTAGGAGTGGTGTTCACGGGACTTCTCCAGCCTTAACAACAGTACTGTGGTCACTAACGTCTACCACCCTAATACGTTAGCGAAGCTCGGATTTTTACACTGATGATGGTAGTCGATGGCACTGTCGAAACGTCTGTTTTAGTTAGAAACAATGGACTACGGCCAAACAACCCGGGAATGAATTTCAACAACATTGACTCCGGTCGTGAAAGCATACGAAGTCCTTCAACATATTTTCAGCATGCAGTCTAAAGTGTTACTGCGCGTTCTCCGCCAACAGCCCGGGAATGAATTTTAACAACATGTTAAAGAACTTTTGGTAAGGCAACGCATAAAGGATATTCCATACATACTTGGCCTAACAAAACTTTTATTTATCGGATTGTTAACAAATCTCTAGGCTACCGGAAAATTTCAGCCCTACAGGTGGCCAATAAACTGACTGAACAACACAAAGCACGATGAATGAGTGCGTCCATGAACAACCTGCCGCGATTTAGGGAGAAGAACCGGACTTCCTCGACAGTATTGTCACCGGGGATGAAACGTGGACAACGACGACAATACCTCAGAAATAAAAAGGGACTGAATAATATGGAAACGTCCAGCATCTACGACTTCTGCTCAGAAAGTTATGGCGACAGTATTGTGGGACAGGAATTAAGTTAAGTTAAGGAATTCTGTTGTTGGTTAAGTTAATAAACAAAGGAGTAATAATTAGTGCTGATCATTACATTGAATCTTTACACAAAATACAGGAAGCAATTCGTCTAAAACGCGTTGGTATGTTGACCGGAGATGTGACATCGCAACCCCCCCCCCCATAATACTGCCGAGAGAACGCTTCAAGAAATCAGAAGAATGGAGTGGAAAACTCTAGAGCACGCCAACCACTTCCCCGTTCTGGCTCCCTGTGATTTTCACCTGTTCAGGGAGACGAAGGCACAGGTGGTAAGGAGAAGGTGGAACCCAAACCCACTATAGATTTGTAGGATCAAAGTACACTGTTATTATGCGTATAAGTACACTTTGCTATGTGTAAGTAAGGTGTATTAATCAGAACACATTATCTCAAATGGGGGAGTTAATGTCCGACAGCGTCTTCCGGTATTGAAACGTTCCGAAAAGTTGTGTCTTATTCTCACGGTGTAATAAAAGGAAACGCTGAACTGTGTTTCCGGTATGGGTAAATGGTTAAATTATTCATGAGCCCTAAACGAGGTGAGAAATCTCATAACAAGACGTAGATTTAGCTGAATTTGTATCATAACGGAAATTATTTTGTTCTGTTGTTTAATAAATGTGCTTTAAATATTTCGACGAATACTGTAACGATACATACACGTAAAACCAGTATTAACCGGCAGTAAGTGCAAATGGCAGTGGGAAGGAGAACAGACAACTAAAGTATATACAGTAGTTAGACAGCCGTTAGATTACGAAACAAACGTTCGAACTACGAAATAATTAAAGAATAGCAAAGGAAAAGGGGTCCCTTCAAAATTTAATTTTTATTTTCTTGTGTCATTTCCAAACGGTATACTGTGATTCCTAATGTTTACTTGTTGCTATGAAACCGGAGCGCGAAAGGGAGAAAAGCGAAAGGGAAAAATAAAAGAGAGAGTACACGTTAGTCCTCTCTAAAAAAATTGCTAGATTCCACGACTTCCTAAGAACCGTTCGTTAATTCGTTAATTATGTCTTATTAATTTTTTGGTAACACATAAATTTTGTAACACGTCTTAAATAAACCAACACAAAGATCCTAACAGCTTCGTTATTCACGAATTCCCTGCATTTGCAACCGACGTATTTCTGACCACGGCTCTCTATTTGTGAGCAGGTTCTCCACTATTTGCTGATACAAATCATCGGTTACAAAATTTGTATTATACAAAAATTACATAATATCATATCGCGCGCGTATTTGGTATATGTGATTTTATATATAACCTTCTATATATAATAAACGCTAGATCAGAACCACAATATTATTTAACGATATAATATACAAGTACTGTGTAACACACAAATACTGCAAGAAACTCAAAACGTCAAGACAATTGCTACGTCGAATCAATATCATCCTCACAAACTATCCCACAATGACCTTAAAAAAATCTTCATTTAAAACATCTGAAACACTGGAATGATGAATGGCTTAAGTCACCACCCGCCAAGCTATTCCGAGTGAGGAGAAATATGTACGAACAACCCTAACTTGCTACATACTCCAGAAGAAATCAAGTGGTCATAACAAGACTCCGTATCGGCCACACACTGCTAACTCACAAGCACATCTTCACGAGCGAGCCTCCTGCTAGAAGAAATCACTGTGGCACGGTTTTGTCAGTTTTCCTTCTCGTTTCAGAGTACCCTGCTCTTCGTCATCTGCGAACCAAATTTAATATCCATTCAGATGTTAGAAGGAGTTTAAATGACAAGACTGCAGCCACTGGAATACTTCTCATAAATGACATTCAGTTGATGGCAAAAATATAGGTACGGACTATTAAATTTATAAGAAACTGTAATTTCTAGGACGTTTAAGTTAATGGATTGATATGTGGTCGAGATTGTAATTACCGTTTTATTTATTATATATATTTATTATTATGTTACTTGTTGTTACATTTATTGTTATATATTGTTTGTCATTGGATTTGTTATTACGTGTTATATTTATTATTACATATACGCTTAATACTTACGCTTATTACTCACTCACTGACTCATCACGAAATCTCCGAAACTATAACACCTAGAAACTTGAAATTTGGCATGTAGGTTCCTTATGTGATGTAGGTATCCGCTAAGAAGGGATTTTTGGAAATTCGACCTTTAAAGGGGGAAAAAGGGGGGAAGTTTGCCTGACTGACATAGAATCAACGTAGAGCAAAACTACTGAATGGATATCAATGAAACTTTGAACATAGCTTCATCATAGGTCTTAGGTGCTCACTAAGAAACGGTTTTAAAAACTTTCACTCCTAAGGGGCAAACCCCCCCCCCATTGTATCTATGTATGTATGTTCCACATCTCCTCCTAAACCACTGGACCGATTTCAACCAAACTTGGTACAAATATTTTACGCGACGGGAGAACCAACATAGGATAGGTGTTTTTTTCGATGGGGTCCTTTGGGGGGTTCTTTGGGGTTTTTCACATCTCCTCCTAAACCACTGGACCGATTTCAACCAAACTTGGGACAAATATTTTACGCAGCGGGAGAATCAACATAGGATATGTGTTTTCTTCGATAGGGTCCTTTGGGGGTTCTTTGGGGTCTTCCACATCTCCTCCTAAACCACTGGACCGACTTCAACCAAACTTGGCACAAATATTTTACGCAACGGAAGAACCAACATAAGATTAGGTGTTTTTTCGATACGATCCTTCGGGGGGTCCTTTGGGGTCTTCCACATCTCCTCCTAAACCACTGGGCCTATTTCAACCAAACTTGGCACAAATATTTTACGCAACGGGAGAACCAACATAGGACAAGTGTTTTTTTGATACGATCCTTTGGGGGTCCTTTGGGGTCTTCCACATCTCCTCCTAAACCAGTGGACCGATTTCAACCAAACTTGGCACAAATATTTTACGCAACGGGAGAACCAACATAGGACAGGTGTTTTTTTTTTTTCGATACGATCCTCTGGGGGGTCCTTTGGGTCTTAAACAACTATTAGATCTGGTTACTATGGCAACCCAATAGAATAGATTCTTGTTACCATAGCATCGGTGGAAGTCTCCCGCGTAGGAAATAGCGCGGGAGTCGTCCGACGGGCCTTCCCCGGAGTTCATCCACGGAACCCGGGGAGTCTTAGGTCGGATCCCGCGAAAGACGGCGGGGCCAGAGTCCACGGTTCTTATAAATAAAGATATAGGTTATGATATCAAAGGTGGTGTATGCATCTTAAGAAACGTCTTAATAGTGTGTGAATTCAGAGTTGTTTCAGTTTGAATTTAAAAGTGTTAAAAAGTGTGTAAAGTGTTTAAGAGTTAAGATCGAAGTAAGTTATAAGCGAGTACAAAAAACAAAGTTTTGATAGCGAATGTATTCAGACCATAGAGCTCAGACAATATAAATGCACTTGCTTCAGTTTGAATTTAAAAATTGATAAGCTGAAATCTATTGTTAGAATAAGTTTAGGAGACACTAATTTAACAAATGCCTTATTTCAACATTAACACAATGAATTATAAAACGACAGTTAAATACGCAGCGCGTGCAAGTACTGTAGACATTTTATTGAAAACTAATTTAGCTGTTCGCCCTCTCCCAGGGTTAGAAATCGAGCAGGAGCATCACGAACAACAGAATTCTTCTCCAGATATAAGAATACAGTTTATGACATGTTCTTAAACAGGTGCGCTACAGAGTATTCCTCCAGTGAGAATGCGAACGTAACAATATAAGGAAGATTATACAGTATACAAGTAATATAACGTTAGAACAAGAATAGGTGCCTATGAGCCTATGAATAAATTATGAACCCGAGCAACGCTGGGTAAATCGGCTAGATATAGATATCTATATAAGCCAAATACCACTGACTGACTCACTGATCACGATATCTCTGAAACCACTGAATGGATATCAGTGAAACTTTGAACATAGCTTCATCATAGGTCTTAGGTGCTCACTAAGAAACGGTTTTAAAAACTTTCACTCCTAAGGGGCAAAAAACCAAATACTGAAATTTATAGCGGGAAATGCATACTTGGTAAATGAAGTGGTTGACATCTCAGTTTACTGGAAACCCCGAATACATTTAGTCCTGAGTTTTTAATCAGTGTTTTAAATTGAAAAAACTTCGTTGTTTGCAGGTTCTTATAGTCGAGAAAATTTCGAAGTTCAATTAATTAATAAATGTATGTCCTTTTTGTTCTCGGAAACGGCTCTAACGATTTTCTCGAAATAAATAATAAATAGCTGTTGCTATGAATGTAAGTAGACAAACTAAGAGTTGAGAATTTGTACAATCTATCTAATCCTATACTATTAAGCGAGCAATAATTGTACAATTACGTACAACGTGAAACTCCGTAGCGAAGCACGGGTATTTTGCTAGTTACATATACGCTTAATATGTTATTAATTTTGTGATCATTTCCAATCGTGACGCTCTACAGCTTCTGCATAGCAAGTCCGTTTCGACAACCTTTAGTCTCTGCGGAAACGTAGATTGTAAAGAAGGCGATCCTTTGTCTATCTCGTTTTCCCCCCCACTGCCCCGTGAAGACATATTTTTTACATTACTATATAACAGTAGATATTTATGAACAGTATAACGTGCGGCATTTTGATGGTACGTTATGTTATGTGTGTGTCAGTTTTGTTTTGTACGGACGGTCAAGAAGAATAAACTGTCACGTCTGCTGATCCCAGCGCTAATGGGTAAATAACTCATCTCATCCAACTCAGTCGTAGTGCTGGCCACATTGGCCTGCTCGTGACCCGTGGGACTGAAATAATTGTAAGCGAACTTCGTGCCAATATAAACCTGTACGAGTGTCGAATGTAAAGTTTATTTTGTAACCATAAAATAAAACTTAGGTCATTATAATCGTTGTTTTTTACTTCCATGTTCAGTAAGGAAATGGAAGTATGGTGATGGTAAAGAAATCGTGTTCGATATAAGGGCTGATTCTGATTTTACTACCCTCAAAACATAATAAAAGTCATTTTCCGAAAAGCGTCTATGTGTAGAATTTTTTCTATAGCGAACGATAACTGTAGCAAATTAAAACAGAATCAAATAAGTTTCTGCACATGTGCACGAGTTGTAGAGGACTCAAGGATTATTGATTTTGGTGAAGATCGGTTAAGGGGAAGGGGTAGTTTACCTGCAGCGTTTTAATTAACAAGAGTACAGTAATTAATTTTGATAAATAAAATATCCTGTAAAGAATGTCATAATAATCCACTGTAGAAAAGTAGATTAAATATGTATAAATGAAAAGGGTAGTTGAAGGAGAGGGGATAATTTTTTTATATGTGTACTATGTTATCGGCAACAAAGAAGTAGTTTCTATGGAAATATTTCATTTAAATTTGTCAAACATAAAACTCGATTTACAAAGTGGGGGATACTTTTTTTATTTTTAGAAATTATCGAACCGAATTCAAATAAATGATTTTAAATATAAAACTTACAACATGGTCGTCATGTATGGTTCTCGTTTGGAAACATGTATACATGTATTTTTCACATGGAAATCGGACGACATATAGTATTCTTTATGGAATTTTTTTTTTAATACAATTACCGGTTTAGTGAAAGTATTGTTTTAGAATTAAACGGTTCCTCTAATTATTCGAGGTTCGGTAATCGTGACTTGACGCCCTTGCAGCGTAGCGTAAATCACGATCGGTTTCCAGTGTAACTTTCACGCCGCGCCTTACGCACATCGTCAGCTGTTGTCGGCGGTCACGTGAAACAGAAACGTGATTGACTCCTAGGAGGGGAAGTGTTACAATAATAGCACGTAATTTAGTGGCCTAACGTCGGAAGGAGAAAGACTGTGCGATATTTTACACGAGCGCACGCACACTCACATCATACATTGCCTCCGCGTTTTCTTCACAGTTCTTAATTAACTACAGTAATTATTTAATCTGTTATTGCTAAATTATTATATTAATTACAAAAAAATCGAGCAACAAAAATTTTAACTCTTTGCTATACGCATGAAACGCTCTGTATTCGAGATAATTATGAAAATCGGTCCTTAAACCTGATATATCAAAATCACTTCACGCTGTAAACTAAAAGTACGTTTCCCCCGACAAAAAAAAAACATTAAATTTATAAAAACCACCATCAGAAGCACTTTCAGAAAATGCTTAGATACATTGATATTATGAGAACAATACAATTTTATTTGAAGATGCAGATAAACATTGAAAATAATGCTATATTCAACTTAATAAATTAATTAGTAAGTTAATAATTATTGTCTCATGCACACGCGGAAACAAATTAATGTTGATAAATTTACAATTTTCTAACATGGAAACATACTGATAAAGAAATATATACCCAGTACAGTAGGATGGGAAAATGCAAAGTCAAAAGCAACGGAAATATCCCACTGAAGAAGGAAACACGGCAGGCCTTCCAAGCCGGACAACAAACTGTTTATGCGTACAACAAACAGTAAGTCTTGTTTTAATCTGGTTCTTGTTGTTGTTGAAGTTCTTCTTCTTCTCCTTCTTCTTTTGATTCTTCTTCTTCTTCTTCTTCTGCTCCTCCTTCTTCCGTTCGCATCTTCCTTCCTTCTTTCTTCACATGTTCGTACCATTGTAATCTTTTCCCTTCCAGAATTCATCTACGATATCCTTCCCAACATTCATCGTTCCTCTTCTTACAATATTGGTTGATCCTGCCCACTTTGATTCCCTTGCTGCTCTTCTCCAAAATACCTCCATGATTCCCTTGCTGCTCTTCTCCAAAGACCTCATTGATTCCCTTGTTGCTCTTCTCCAAAGACCTCCTTGATTCCTTTACTGCTCTTCTACAAAACCTCCTTGATTTCTTTGTTGTTCTTCTCCAAAGACCTCCTTGATTTCCTTGCTGCTCTTGTCCAAAAGACTGCATTTCTATAGCTTGCAGTTTTTATATTGTCTCAAAATTATAATATTCACGTATAATACATATGTTTCTTGCTTTTTACGAGAGCGAGGCAGAATGTTTGTGTTACGGCCACCAGCACGACCGTTTACTCGTGGATAAATTATTAAGTTTTACATGAAACATTCAGAGACGCTTGCTGTATAACCGTGGCACCGTAAAACCCGGCAATAACACTACAACATCCCCTCCCTGGTACTGGCTCGTTTTTATTACGTTCGCTACACTGTAATATTGCGAAATGCAGCAGCGGCTTATGGCTGAGCCTCCCCCCTTATGGCGATTGTCTGTCCGTCCTTTTTACTGAGACCGTTCCAGTCACACTACTTTCATTACCACAACGACATATACGATTCTTCGTAATCAATATTTTAAATGCACGGAATCGTTGATTGTCGTCTGTAGAAATGTTTTTTTTCATCATCTCTTAGTCTTATTTCCTAATTCTAAATTAATTTTAGTATATAATAATAACAATTAAAAATCTGTGGGGATAGAAGTCAACATCAATTTGGATTAAAGAAATCAAAAAGGATTTAGAAAAAAATAATATAAACTCAGAAGAAGCAATTGAAAGAGACGTTTTTCGGGTCAAAAGTATTAAAAATGGAAGGAGTCCAGGGAAGGAGAGAGAAAAACGCAGGACAGGAAGAAGAGACATAGTGAAAGATGAAAGAATATTGGAGAAAAAGAAAAGAACAAGGAATAAAGAATTGAAATTAGCATGTGGTCCTCAGATGGCCGATACAAATAGAAAAAAAAAATTAAATACATAAAAAGTCACATGATAATAAGTCTATATTGTATCTGTTTAATTATGTTAGCTGTTTTAACGGTTAACAAATTTGCAAGCAAAAACTCGTTTTATTAAGATATCAAGGTATTTGGAGATATTTGTAACAATCATTGAAACACGCATAATAATGAGTAAAATAAAATACCTACTATACGAGGTTTATTTACAGTTATTTAAATAATATGTTATTTAACGCATTTTTGTACCCATTGACTATTTATCATCATCATCTTCTTCTTCTTAACGGTTTTAGGGTTTAGCGGCCTGTTCCTATTCCACAGTCCACCTTTCCTTAGGTCTATCAACTTGTCTTCTGCCTCTAGGGTTGTAATCTTTCGTCATTTTCGGTATTCTACTTTCTTCTATTCTGTTGGTGTGTTGAGTTCATTTTTTTTTTATATTCTTTAACACAGAAATTTATCTGCTATAGGAAGAAAGGATTCATAAAATGGAAAAAGCATATGCTATAACTAAAGATATTTACAATAAAAAGTGCACATCTAAAAATGCGAAAATAAGGCATTATAATACAGTACTGAAGCCGAATGCCTATATGCAAGTGAATGTCTAGCACTGAATTATAATTTAGACAAACTAGAAATATTGGAAACACGAATTATTAGGAAAATAGTAGGCCCACGAAAAACGTCAGAAGGTTGGAAATTAAGAAGTAATGATGAAATATATCAAAGTATAGAAAATATAACAGAAACAGTGATAAAAAGAAGACTAGTATTTTTTGGACATTTATATAGAATGAACGACAATAGGTTAACAAAACAGATCTTCAAATATCTGTGGGGAAAGAAGTCAACATCATGTTGGATTAAAGATGTCAAAAAAGAATTAGAAAAAATGGTATAAACGCAGAAGAAGCAATTGAAAGAGAGTTTTTCGGGCAAAAGTGTTAAAAATGGAAGGAGTCTAAGATAGGAGAGAGAAGAAAGCAGGTTCGTGGACTGAAGACAGGAATAAAAGATAAGTGAAAACATGAAAGAATATTGAGAGAAAAATAAAAGAACAGGGAATAAAGAATTGAAATTGGCATGTGGTCCTCAGATGGCCGATACAAATAGAGAAAAAAATTTAAAAAAAACAGCTGGAGTTAAAACTGAGAGGTTGGAGGGAATGGTGAGAGGGGCGAGAGACAGTTTGATTGTGGTGCGTGTTCTGGTGCAGTACTGAGTCAGTGTGAGTCATTACGTTACGTGTCATCTGTAAGTAGTGACTTTAACAAGACAGTAAGCCATCAATTGAAACACATTTATTGGCAGTAAAACAATGCAGTCTCGCCTCATCATATTTATGTTGGCTACAAATGGCGCCCTGTAACAAGTTGGCCGTATCTGTGACTAATTCTATGTTAACAGTCTTTATGGCCCACTTCAGATCTTGACCTAACCCGTAATCCCACTGTGTCCAACAAAGAAAGATACATGAATTTTTATGTTATGGTCAAATTTATGTTTTAAATAATAAATTTGTGTTAGTGGTTATATTTGCAAACAGAAATTAAGCTGTTGCACACCACTATATACGAGTAGGCAATCCTTGATTAGCGCTTTCTAGGTGCATTTCCGAGCTGATGATGAGGTGAAACGCTCGAAAGCGCTGGAGAATTAGGCCTAATAGTGATGTGCAACAGTTTAATTTCTGTTTGAAGATTTATATTCTTCTTCGTCAGTATCGTCATCACAATCAGGTTCTAACTTTATGTCTAATACTATACAGTAATCCGATTTTAAAATAAGTTACCTTCCCATCTTACACTGACCAGTCTGTTTCCTCTACTTTTCGGTGAGTTACGCCAGACCAAAGAGCGTAACTCTCTTCTTCTTCTTCTTCTTCTTCTTCTTCTTCTTCTTCTTCTTCTTCTTCCTTCCAACACCAATCTTCTCCAACGTCTCCTACTCATTTCCCTGTCAGTATAACCCCTCACCACCATTCTTCTTAGATCTTCCAGCACATCATCCAACTATCTTATGCTAGGTCGGTCCCTCTTTTTTGCTTTTATAAACGACAATCCCTTTACCTTGTAGCCTTTACGAATCCTACAATGTCCTCATGCTTCAATAGCTCATCTATCCTTCCTTATAATCTTCTTTCAACGGGCCATAAACACGTCTTACAATCTTTTTTTGAAACCGTTTACCGAGCTACATGTGCCATTTTGCTCTGCCCTGGATGTCTTCCTCTGTCAACCGTCTGCTCATCGCAGACCCTTTAATTCCTTGGGCCTTGGTGCCGTGGTCATCCTCTTCCTTTCATTCGTTTTTCGTCTTTTGTCCGTTTTTTGAACACGCTCTTAACACGCCTTTTTTCTATTATGTTGAACGATCGAAACGAGTTCTCAGTTTTAACTTGGCTGTTTGGCATTTGTCTCTCCGTCTGTCTGTTTGGGGTATGTCTCACGATAGCTTATGAATGCATCACCTGATTTTCATAAAACTTGGCATGCGTGTTCATACTTTTACCCTACTGTTTCTGAGAGTGATCCCTTCAAAATAATGGGGGGGGGGAGAGACAAAAATGTAGAGGGTCAAAATTTTCAAAAAATCTCAAAACCCCGTCACGGGATATCAAGTTATAGGGAATTTAATCTAGAATCTGAATATAGCGTTCACTTGTGCGTCAGGGCACAAAAAATGGGTGAAGGTTTTAATAAAATTGCAAAATTTCATGTGGGGTATCAAATTGAGGAGAATTTTAACTGACACCTGAATGTAATGTTAAGTTTTGGTAATTTCAAATTTGTGGGACCCCAGGGTCCAAAACAGCCCTGTAAACAAAATTTACAAAAGAAAATTGTGAATATACAGCAGAGTGTCAGATTAAAAATAATCGTAACCCAAATGCGAATGCGCTGAATATAGATCGTATGCACTCATATCCCTATATACGAGTATATATTATTATTATTAGCGGGGGTCCTACAGTCTATGCCCCATCCCGCATTTCGATCGCCATTTCTCCCTATCTTTCCAGTCATCGTCTTCAATAGCTCGATCTCTGTGCTTTTCCTAATTCCTGTTCTCAGTCTTCCTTTTCATCTCCTGTTTTGTGATGTGTAAGTCAATGCTTTCTTTGGCCGTCGCTTCTCCTCCATCCTCATTACGTGATCAGAACATAGCAACTGTCTGGATTCTATTCTTCCTGCTGTTGTAAATATGCGCCCTGTTTTCGTTCTTATATCTTCGTTTCTAACATGTTGCATTCTAAAAATATTACACGCTCTTCTAAAGAAGTCAATTTCCACAATTTCTATTATCTTTTTCTCTTTACCTGAAAGTTGCCAGCATTCGCAGCCATAAGTTAAAATATAGCCATAACTATTCGCAGCCAATAGTTGTGTACTTTGTCAGTTTAGTTTGAAGTTTTATTTTGTTCGACCAAAGTAACGAGTTTAGTAAACGAATAGCCTTTTTTCCATGTTGTATCCTATTTTTGATATCATTCTTTGTTGTTCCATTTTCTGAAATATTGCTTCCCAAATATTTGAATTCGCTACACTTTCCGATTCTATGGATTTGCAGATCTGGGTCTTCTTCTTGCATGTCTCCTATTTTCAGATATTTGAGCGTATACAACTACAAAAATGGCTAACTGGTTAAACTTTGTACTTATGTAAACTTTGTACTGTAAAACACCGCATTGCAGTCGCGTGCAGTGACGTCATTTTTTTCTCCCCGCTATCTGCTGCCGGTTTGATACAGGCTAGCAGCAGTCAAATTAGTTTAGTTACTTGCAAGACTCCGAGCGGGCACCTCGGCTACATTGTCTTCATTATTTCTAAATTCTAGCATGATCAACATGCGATAGTTACTTAGGCTATCCAAGCCATTTTACGCACGATTATGTCCTTCAGTATTTAATTTCTATCTCAATTATCAGGCATTTATGCCGCGCTAAACTGCACGCGCCAGCAACTATTTCTTATTAATTTTCAATAAACAACTTAGCTCAAAACATATACAGTCCACTTCGTTATTTCATTTCACACCAGCTACCTCAACCACTAGCGTTCTAAGACCAACTTGAGATTTCATCGAGTGCGCCTAAGACGCAACACTAACTGTGTTTGAAATATTTCTTTAATATTTCTTGCACGCGTGCTTTGTATGCGTCGCTTTGAGTTATGATGGGCGGCCGTATATTTAAACCCGATATCTCAAAGGCCGTGCGTTGTTCTTGAGCAATTCATTTGTTTCGCAGCTTGACTCCAGTTCTACTTGTCTCGTCTAATCACAGTATATTATTGTGCTGTGTTGTGTGTGTGTGTGTGTTTACACGATCTCTTCAGGTTCAATGAAACACTAAATTTTCGCGAGCGCAGACGCGCACGTCTATTATTTAATTTTTGCTAATCTGTGGTTAACGGCGCGTGCGCATTTCGTAAACGAAATAACGATGAGAATTCCCGTCACTTTGGCACTTTGATTTGTTTAGACATTTTAAATCGAAAAGGAATCTTTTCTCACTTAGGTTATTTTTTATATAAGAGTCCATTTTATTTAAAATCTTTGTCAGATTGTTGGCGAATCTCTAATGGCTTAGAGAAAAGTCAGAACCTTCGGTGTGTCCACCATTACCGAGACGTTAGAGACCACCAAGGACGTATATTGCAAAATAAATGGTTGTTTAGAACAGGGGTCTCAAAACTACGACCCGGCCCGCCGCAACTTAGCCGATGCTGCGTGCAGTTTTTAAATAGATCGTCAAAATACTTGAAATATTATAACATTTTACTAAATAACTAAACAAGAAATAAGTATCAAAGTACAGGGCTAACTTGTCAGACGAACACTTGAAATCCATTCTAGTGATTGGAGCATCAATATTTGACCCAAAATGAACAGACATTATATGTCAGAAGGAAATCCGTTGATCCCATACGTACATAAGAAAGCAAAAAAATAATATATAAGAAATATCTTTTAATGTTATTTTTTCCTTACTTTTATTTACATTATTTTGAATAAATGAATTTGTTTTCTTTTGATAAGTCAGCATAATTTTTATTTAAATACCTATTTTATTAATTTGGTTATTCTGTAAACTTAAAAAAGTATAAAAGATATATATATATATATATATATATATATATTTATTTATATTTATATTGTTGGCCCGCCTGACTTCCAAGATTTTTCAATTCGGCCACCAAGTGAAAAAGTTTGGAAACCCCTGGTTTAGAACTTAAAAATGGTGGAGACACCGAAAACAATCTATCTACATCTGATTACGAAGCAATTATCGGTGCGTTAAAGGAGGTCAGTTAGCAATTTTGGTCGATAGTTTTCGATCTATCGATTATTCTGTAGCCTTTTAGCTTAAATGTGCCATTTTTTTCACATGTTTTGCATAATCATTGTCGTTGACTGTTACCTTGGAACCATAAAAATAAATATTTTCTTAGTGTTTCATTCTTTATTTGTGCAAGGATATTTTCTCTCTCCATGAACTCTGAGAACATTGTCTCCAAGGGCCACCACTTGCCTATTATATATGTCACTTTTTTGTGGCAGAACTGGTTTCTTCGGTAATATTTGTTTTCCAACAGATACTCGTTTTGTAGCTAACCAAAAACAAACGTCCATTATATACAATATGTAGAACGTATGTTGTCATTCCTTAATACGAGGGCTATTTTTTTTCCAACCTCCGATAGACCAATAAACAGACACATGAATGACATCAATAATTTTATTATATACAAAAGTTGAATATATATGTAAACTACTTTTCTACATAGTCACCACCATTGTTGAGGCACTTGTCATAGCGAGGCACCAACTTTTCTATGCCCATGTTGTAGAATGTTCGCTCCTGAGTAGTCACCCAATCTGCCCCACTCGACTTTAACTCATCATTGGAGTCAAACCGCTGTCCACCTAACCACTTTTTCAAGTCAGTGAACAAATGGTAGTCACTTGGTGCCAAGTCTGTGCTATAAGGTAGGTGATCAAGGACTTCCCAACCAAATTCATAAAGCAGGTTTTGTGTGGGCATTTGTGAGAGTTCTTTATGAACCCACCGAGCACAGAGTTTCCTATACCCAAGCTTCTGAGTAAGAATGTCATAAAGAAAAGACCTAGAAATTTCTGGAAAATCAGCAGAAAGTTCAGTAATTGTGAAACGACGGCGCTCTCAAACCATCCTGTCTACCCTTTCAACAACATCATCAGTAGCCACGAACTTTCTTCCTTGCTCTCCTTCATCATGAACATCAATTCGCCCTTCTTTAAGTTTTCGACACCATTCCCGAACTGAACCATCACTCATCACATTTTCACCATACACATTACACAACCTTCGATGAATTTCTGCAGCACTATGACCTTCAGCTTGAAGAAATCTAATAACAGACCAAATATCACACTTGGAGGCAATTTCAATTATAGTTGCCATAACTAAACTGTCGTCACCACAGTAATAGACAAAATAATTATAAAACCATTGGTTATAGGTTAGAACAAAGCCTCAAAAACAGTAATCAACAAGCAGATTGTTGCTATGACAACAGAACAAGGTTTGCAACTCACCGGAGGTTGAAAAAAAATTGCCCTCGTACATTGTGTTTTTTGTTTATTTTCTATTAACAATAAATATTTGTATTTTTCAGTGGTGTTGTAGTTTTGTTAATTTTGTCAACTTGCAAACGTTAGGTTCTTTATTTTAAGTGTTACTCTGTTATAAGCATTGTATATACACATTAAACGTCATGTTTTTCCCTAACCATGGCTTTTATTTAGTTCAGCAGTACATTAAATACCCAAAAAGATACAATACCGTTTACCAAATGGTAAAAGCTTAAGAGCATGATAATGTCTTTCAGCCAACAGCTAAACGCAACATCGTATTTAGTGCGATTATTGACATAGATAAGTAGTGATTATCGCATGTAATGATATAAAAATCATTTGTGTGTGTTACAAAATAGTTTGTTGACGATTACAATCGTGTTTCATTGTCATATTTTTTACGAAAACTGTTTCTACCAATAATATAAATAATATAACTCCAATGTGCGCCTGTGACGCCAAAAGTTGGTATTGTTAGGTTAACATTAAAGCTAAAATTATACATGGAAACCAATATGCCTTTAAAATAATTCTAACCATGGCTTTTATTTTTTTTACAGTAAGTTAGAAAACCAAAAACTATTATTACCTAACCTCACACATTAAAGCAACACGTATTTTCGCTTTACATTAAGAAATAGAGTAATTTACAACAATTAGTACACTTCTTCTTCTTCACATCGTAGTATATCGATACAATCGCATATTCAAAACCTCGGAAATGTAATGTGGGTATGGTTATCGGAACAGTACCAGAGTAAGCTTATTAAAAACATTCCATGTCCGCCATGATTGTTTGTCAGACTTTATAAAATAGTTGTATTGTTAACACGAATTTATTGTAGATAAGTTTTCGTTAATCCAGTGAGTGTAGTGTGTTATTCAGTTATTCACTGAAGTCGGAGACAAGTTTTGGTATGGTAAGCGTCTAACATTAACATGTTTAAGATTTATTAAATACTCTACAAAATATTTACAGTCTTGTGCAAAGATTATAATTCAGTTAGCGTTTGTATAATTAGCGGACTCCTTTAGACTGAATTGTAATTCTAAACTTTTACGTAGCCATGTACCGTGCTCACAAAGGATTACCAAACATCAATTCTCGTAATATAATTATTAATCTACACTTAACATATATTTTAAAACTAAAAATTATTATGTATACATTTTTACATTTTGTTGTTCTCATATAGGATAGAAAAAACTATTTTCTTGTGTTGTGACATACTCGTAGATGTCTTAATTACATTTTTTCACACTATTCACACAGAATCAAATAATTTTTTTCATGTGTGCCCGAGTTGTGGAGGACTCAAGGTCTATTGATTTTGGTGAAGATCGGTTAAGAGGAAGGGGTAATTTACCTGCAACGTTTTATGTTTCTACAAGAGTAAAGTACTTAATTTTGATAAATAAAGTATCCTTAAAAGAATGTCATAATAATCCACTGTGGAACGATAGATGAAATATCTATAAATGAAAAGTGTAGTTGAAGGGGAAGGGGGTAATTTCCTATAAATGAAAATGATAGTTGAAGGGGAGGGGATAATTTTTACTTCCATGTTCCATAAGGAAATGGAAGTATGGTGATGGCGAAAAAATCGTGTTCGAGATAAGGGCTGATTCTGATTGTACTACCCTCAAAACATGAAGAAAAGTCATTTTTCGAAAAGTGTGTGTCTATGTAGAATTTTTTTCTATGGCAAACGATAACAGACGCAAATTCAAACAGAATCAAATAATGTTTTGCACACCATCCTGAATTATAGAGGACTCAAGGTCTATTGATTTTGGTGAAGATCGGTTAAAGGGGTAGTTTACCTGCCACATTTTATGTTTCAATAAGGGTAATTTTTTCTATGACGAACGATACCTGCCGCACATTCAAACAGAATCAAATAATTTTTTTTCATACGTCACTGAAATGTAGAGGACTCAAAGCCTATTCGTTTTGGTGAAGATCGGTTAGGGGGAAAAGGTAGTTTACCTGCAACGTTTTATGTTTTAACTAGAGTAAAGTACTTAATTTTGAAGACTTAATATTTAAGTACTTAAATAAAGTATCCTGAAAAAAAGATCATAATAATCCACTGTAGAAACGTAGATGAAATATCTATAAATAAAGAGGCTAGTGAAGGGGGTGGGGGTAATTTTCTATAAATGGAAATGATAGTTGAATTGGGAGGGGATAATTTTTATTTATATGTCATGTGTAATACGTTATCGGCAACAAAGAAGTATTTTCTTGTTAAAATTCCTTCCCAGGCTGTTTGGCGTGGTCCAATGTTTTCTGCAAAACATACGTCTCGGCAGTGCTACCGACTGCCATCATCAGTGAAAATCGAGTGCGCTAACGTGAGGTGGTATACGTTAGTGACCACGGTACTGTGGTTAAGGCTGAAGAAAGAAGTAGTTTCTATGGAAATATTTCATTTAAATTTGTCAAACATAACATTCGATTTACAAGAAACACACCTAACTTGTTGGGAATTATCGAACCGAATTCAAGTAAATGGTTTTAAATATAAATCTTATAACATGGAAGTCATGTATAGTTCTCCATACCGATATTTATGTGACGAATGCATTTATGCTTTAAAAGCTTTACTTAATTGTTTTTTAGCAGAATCAGTTCATCATCCGTTATACTATTTCTTAAAGCAAGACAGTCGTGTATCCCCTATACCTAATGCAATTTTAGTTCTTCTATAACCATTGTTCAGTCCACAAACATATTAAATAGTATGCAACTTCTCGAGCGTTCTTTTGACCAAGATTATTGCGTTGTAGTTTTAAAAAATATTTAATAATTTTGTAGGCCTACTTCATTTTGTATTTGTGTGTCAATAAAACAGTTTAATTATTTTGGTTAAAATTACTTCCACGATACGGTATGGTAATCCGTCCAGATCCAGAAACATGCTGTGATCGCTATGAATCGGCGGGGTGAAAGCCTGTCATTAAGTACTTTATGGCAAGGTGCGTTGCGAGGAAAAGGCCGTGACACTTAGGAAATTTATAAGTATGAGTGGTGTTCACGGGACTTCTGCAGCCATAACCACAGTACTGTGGTCACTAACGTATAGCACCTCACGTTAGCGTTACTCGATGGCACTGCCGAAACGTCTGGTTTAGAAGTAAACTTAGGACCACGGCCAAACAGCCCGGGAAGTAAACGTCTGGTTTAGAAGTAAACTTTGGACCACGGCCAAACAGCCCGGGAAGTAAACGTCTGGTTTAGAAGTAAACTTTGGACCACGGCCAAACAGCCCGGGAAGTAAACGTCTGGTTTAGAAGTAAACTTTGGACCACGGCCAAACAGCCCGGGAAGTAAACGTCTGGTTTAGAAGTAAACTTAGGACCACGGCCAAACAGCCCGGGAAGTAAACGTCTGGTTTAGAAGTAAACTTAGGACCACGGCCAAACAGCCCGGGAAGTAAACGTCTGGTTTAGAAGTAAACTTAGGACCACGGCCAAACAGCCCGGGAAGTAAACGTCTGGTTTAGAAGTAAACTTTGGACCACGGCCAAACAGCCCGGGAAGTAAACGTCTGGTTTAGAAGTAAACTTTGGACCACGGCCAAACAGCCCGGGAAGTAAACGTCTGGTTTAGAAGTAAACTTAGGACCACGGCCAAACAGCCCGGGAAGTAAACGTCTGGTTTAGAAGTAAACTTTGGACCACGGCCAAACAGCCCGGGAAGTAAACGTCTGGTTTAGAAGTAAACTTTGGACCACGGCCAAACAGCCCGGGAAGTAAACGTCTGGTTTAGAAGTAAACTTAGGACCACGGCCAAACAGCCCGGGAAGTAAACGTCTGGTGTAGAAGTAAACTTTGGACCACGGCCAAACAGCCCGGGAAGTAATTTTAACCAAATTGACTCCGGCCGAGTAAGCCTCCGTAAGTTTAATTATTATTAATCGGAAGAATAGTAAATTATAAAAAGTAATAATAATGTATGTCATATGTAATAATTCAAAGTAGATTTAGTAATAGGCTACATATTCTACGAGCAGACAGTATTCTTATGCATTTATCACGTTACTTTGGTGATTTGCTTTCCATGTAAGTAATACTGGTGCTGTGTATACGTAATACGTAACACAGCAATACGACTTTTCAATTATAATACGATAATTATGCAAACGATTATTTTCTTATGCAAGTAAGGAACTTCGATGCCAGATGAAAAGAATGAAAAGTACATTTAACAGGAACTGGTTTTTCATCGTCAGCGACTGTCTATTTTAATATTCCATGAGGAAATCGTAATACGTTTTGTGTGTGTGTGTGTGTGTGTGTGTGTGTGTGTGTGTGTGTGTGTGTGTGTGTGTGTGTGTGTGTGTGTGTGTGTGTGTGTGTGTGTGTGTGTGTGTGTGTGTGTGTGTGTGTGTGTGTGTGCATATTCGAGGGTTATATGTTACAGTAATGCGATCATGTAATGCACTATAGTAATATTAACTGCGGAGTACAAAATTCATTTAAAGAAATAGGAAATTCATGGCACTAGGCTGTTTACAATTATTATGTACCGTACATTTATTATTATTATTATTATTATTATTATTACTGATCTTGTTATGTAACCTTTTCTAGGTACAGTAATATTTTGTCTACTAGTCTATCATAGTTACATGCACTTTTATTCTGGTCTCCTGATCACAGGAGACTAATTTTTATTTAGTTCCTACTTACCCATCTTAATTCGCAGATTGTCTTGCTAGCCATCTCCGTAATTACGCTTCCCGTCAACTGTTTAACTTTTATACAGAACCCTAGAAGTGTCTACCCCTCGCCCCAAAGGCCATGGTGCAATCCCCCCCCAATTATTCCGAAATCCCTCCAATTTGATTTCGTGGGTAGGGGAGATCACAATACGGGGGTATTGAATCCCCCCCCCCAGTTAACGGAGTATCTTGGGGCTTTATCCAACAATTTTGAAAAACTAAAGCCATTTAAGCAATTATCGGAATCAAAAAACTAAAAAACTAATCTAATTCTTTTTGTCAATACCAAATAACTAAATTATGAGAAACATAAAAGCCTGGTCAAACCTGGCTTAACATAATTAGTAGTACATTAGGCCCTATCAAGATAATATAACTTGATTTTGTAATTGCATTATTTTTCTTCACCGATTTGTTTGATTTACGATGCCTTAAAAATTCCCCCCACCCAAAAAATTTCCAGTGGTGCGACTTGAACCATTGCACCGTGCTGTGGGCACGCCTGCTTATTGGACTATAATAGTTTAGAAACCCCCGAGAGGTTTGACTCATCATCAGATGGAAGTTAAATCAAACTCAGAGTGTAGCTTTTAATCCGACCTGATGATTGGCTAAATGGTTGGAAAGCGCTTATAAGGAGTCAGCAAATTAGCGGACTACGATAAGTGATGTTCTATTTAAAGAATGTTCAGTCCACTAATAGTTCTGTGGTATCTGTTTTCCCAAGTTTCGTTTTGAGCACTCCTCACAGTCTTCTGTATTGTCTGACACATCCTCGCCTCTGGTTATTTTGACACATTGACAAATTTTTCGTAACATTTTTTTTTTTTTTTTGTTACACTAATCCTACATTACATTTCCGTAGTCAACGAGTACCTTGTAGTTAGTAATTATATTCTTGCGGCCAATCGCGAATAACTACAAAATCACAACGTTTTTTCACCTATCTTTTTCATCTTCAATTTCTGTCCTTTTGTGTAGTGGTGTACGTGCACAACTAAAACTGAAAATAAAACATTCTCTTCTTAGTGAAATCCCCCACACTCAGACAAGCGAACGTCTTGAAAGGTAAGTGGGTTGGAATATAATTCACGATTTGCCGTTTGGTCATTTTAGGCTGTTTCGACGATATCGTGAATTTTGGTAGATAGTTTGGTCTGCTGTTTAATTTAATTAGACTACTACAGTTTTGGTCTCCTGTGTAGCGGTTACAGTTTTTTAAGTGATCGAAAACCTGTGATTTTTAAATTATTAAAGAAGGCGGATACCCGTAAGAATATAATTAATAATAAATTTACGTTATTTTATTCTCGTTAAGGATCTTATTGTTGTTTTGGTTTTCTTTCTGACTTGGCCAGCGACTCAAAAGTTGCTTGCTTATGGCTATTGTCAACGTTTGGTACATTTTTCCCGCACTTCCTTCTATGGTATAGACATCCGTTTGTCAGTCAAACGAAACTTTTAAAAGGACACATATATGGTATTTTCGTAGGTTTTAGTTTTTTGATTCTTCGTTTAGAATGTTTCGCTCTCCGAGTCTTTGCTGTTCACATAACAAACATACTTTGATTTTAAGAGACGCTTCCTGATTCCATGTCAGTACGCGTTCTTACATTGTCTGTTATAATTTAGCGATTTGTCTCAGAAACACGTAAACTATTTTGAGTTTAAGGTTTTCGTCGCTTGTATTCTACAGCATTTATGATTGTATCTATGGTAAAAGTATTCGTGTATGTACGAAACGATCTTGCCTACATAAGTATATTAACTTATTCCCATTATTATTCAATACTCCCAATATTCCGACTCCAGAATGTTTTGTTTTCTTCCGTCTCTAGCATTTCGTAGAATTATCCTAGGAATTAGTAGAATTGTAACGGGCATCCTCTTTTCCGTCTAGAACGATTGTTAACCACGCCCGTTACCTCTTCCAAGAATTCATCAATTTCTTCGGAGTTGGGTCGTCACTTGGGGTATGCACTGGATTTCTGTTTACACCCTAATTATTCTTTCGTCTATTTTGTTCCATATTAATGTGACTGTTATGTATTTACATTCCTTATCGGTCCACATTATTATCTAACAAGGACCAACAAGAATAACGGAAAATTATCAGCCCGATAACTAAATCGACCGCAGATATCGAGTATTATTAATAGTAATAACAATAATATTTCAAGAATGTAGGTGATTGAGAGAGAAACAGAGATGACAGAAAAGAGGAAGAAGAAAGGAACGCGCGTGTGTATGTCGGTGATTGAAATCGCGGCAGTAACGGCAGCGCTCGGCGGCTGGTATTTCAGGTGGGGAGACGGGCCCGCGGTGAGTAGGTAGTAGGTGCTGCGAGTTCTTTCACAGACTTCAGTCAGTGTGCGGAGTTGGTGCGGCGTACGAGTTGACGGTCGGTAAGCACGTCACACGCGCGACCGGCGGCTGCGTTCTCCTTGTGAAAGTGAAATTGTGTTATTGTTGTTCAGTTCACGACGAGCGCGCGCGCGCGCTCTACCCTGTGTTCTAGTGTGTACAGTGCTACAACTGCCGTACCGGTACATTAATTGAGGAATATTATTTAATTGATGTGGAGGTTTGACAGCCGCATGAGATTATGATGAAATGGTAATTATTTGGTTTAAATTATTATAACATCCTATAATAAAGTGCGCCCGCGTATATGTGTGTGTGTGTGTGTGTGTGTGTGTGTGTGTGTGTGTGTTGATTGACACTTTTAACTACTCATGTATAAATTAATATATCAATTTAATAAACCACTTTCATAAAATTTTTATTTTTTACTGATAATGAGGGATAACACCGGTTCTCGGAAGCGTTCTGAAAAAATAAGTACGTTATTGAGAAATTGGTTTATTGAATTTGTATGTGTGTACGCCCGTACACTTAGGCCTATATGCAATTATCATAGAAATAATTTTACACTGATGTTGATCAGTATGTATGTCCCGTGTACGAATAAAATAAAATTTTATTTATCGGTTTTTCCCCATCCTGTGACTTCATATTGTGTTAATTGCGACGCGTTTCGAGGTATATATATGCCTCTCTTCATCAGGTGTAATCACTCCGTAGAGTTAGTCAAAACATCATAAAAGAAACATCAAGCTCAGTTCAGTGACACCCAGTCGCACCGTAATTAATACTAGACGGAAGTCACAGGGCGGATGAAATTGGTGTATTAGAATTTTATTATACACAGTGGAACTTGCTTATAACGAGATTCAAGGGACCGGACAAATGTGTTCGTTAAAACCGGGTGTTCGCTACATCCGAGTCGTCGATTCGAAAGCATAAATTTTTATACCGTCGTTATCGAACACACAACAAAAAAGTCTAATATAGAAGAGGCTTTGCGCAATAAAATTTTGACATGTTTTCATTCTACGATTAAAAGTGAAAATTGGGTTTTAAACCTTTGTTTAGACGGTAACTAGTGCGTTCGCGAAATATAGTAAAGTAAATGTGTACTAAAAACTTACCAAAAATCAACCGGCTATCTGTCAAAAAATGAAAAACTTTCCATGCCACATGTACAATGTATATTTTTAAATTATACATTCTAATGTATTTGTCTTTTATTCTTCGTTCTAAATGGAATCGTCAAAATTATATTTCAAAATTTACTTAGTTAACCTTAAAAAAGTTATCTATTTTTGTTTGTTTAGTAATTTTGTATCTGTAGATATCAAAACAGTTTTGTAATTTATTTTAATATTCCATGAGTTCATCATTTACATTATTAGTTTCACTAAATTGCGTTAATGATTTTAAACGATTGTTTAAAATGCTGTATTGTAACGAACTGTTTTAGACCTAACCCACGAACAAGCCTGCAATAAAATGCTCGTTGTAACCAAGTGTCTAATGCGTTCCTACTCGTTAAAAGTGAGTTCAATTACATTACTAAGATACAAAACCAAACAATTCTCGTACTTCTGCTCGTTAAATCCGAGTTCTCGTTATAAGCGAGGTCGTTATTCGCGAGTTCCACTGTGTATATACGGTATTTTCGTATACAAGTAAAAATACAAATTGTATTGTCTGACGTATAAGTAATTCACAGAATAAATTTCTTCTACGAAATCACGGACTGCAGGAAACGCTTTATTCAGACAAAAAACATTTCGCTTAGGTAACTGTATGATAAATATTAAGATAGTAAGTACGTATATACTCGAAATTAACTAACCTAAAGCCCTGTTTAATTCGACTGTGCACGTTATACGTCGTATTCGAGTTTTGCAGACGAATTCGTTGTTTTTGACAGTTTTCATTTTAGGTTCCACCACTATGGCAGGTGGAAACCCCAAAAGGCCTCGTTGAGTACAAAGCGACTAACGGTTTGTCGAGTAGCCTACAGAGCAACAACGTCAGTCCTTGTGTTGCTGCCCACAAGTCAATTTTCTGATTTACAGCAACTGCTTTCAGTCACCTTGCTAAGTCTCCAGCATACAGAAATTGTACGTACGTTAGACAGTACAATTTGTACTTGTTGCAACATTAAGTGTGCGTGCGCGCGCGCGCGCGCGTGTGTGATATTAATACTACTATGGTATAGTATAGGCCCTAATACAGTATACTATTTTTAATAGAAAGCTCTTCAAAAATAAACTTATATTTTGCGTGCACAGATCTTTCTTCGCAGACACGTCTGTCTCGTCCTTAGAATGCACTGAACTGAAGAAGGTGACACAGGCAAGTCTTCGAAAGATCTTGGCACAGAAAATCTAGTCAGTTTATTGGAAAGTGGTTCTTGTCTCAAACAGTATACGCGCGTCTATGCAATCAATGCAATCGCGTACACCTATGCGCGCGCGCACACACACATACACACACACAAGTAAAATGTCAATTTAAAAAAGGCATGCGTGAAAATATATATTATAAAAAATTATAATTATTCAAATTGTTTATGTATAAATGTTTTTAGATTAACGTGTTTAGAGTATGAATAATATTCAATACTATTCAATATGAATAGTAAATAGTAAATAATATTTTTGTGTATAAGAATATACTTATTATATACTTTTATACTTATTTGTATGTTATTACAATCTATCGACAGTTTTGTTTTTATATTAAGTTATTATTTATTTACTTATTTATTAAGTTTCATAAATCTGAAGATGATGGTATAGGAAACAATATTGTCTAAACACTGTAGTAAGATACAAATATCTGGTAATATTGTTGTCTGCCGGACTAATGGGCCGTGATCTGATACGGACGTTTCGGCGGAGGCCATCTTCAACGATTGCAGTAACTGGCAAGATGCACTGGCCAATTCCCACAGTCCTCAATTCTGTACAATAGTAGCCTACTGTGGGATTTCGTTTACATGTTGTTAGTTAGCCTACTTCAGTCGTTGAAGATGGCCTCCGCCGAAACGTCTGTTGAAAAGTGTATTAGACCAAGGCCTAATAGCCCGGCTTAGAACAATATGTTAGACTTGGAAATCCATTAAATATAAAATATATTTTTATATAAATAATTGTGTTTATTATTATTATTACCGCGCGCGCGCGCGCACACACACACACACACACAAGTTCTATATTGTATTTTTATACTCTAAAGTGATTGGGACCTGTCATAAACATTTAAATATTATCTGTGTGTGTTTGTGTGCGGTCGCACGCGTGTGTGGCGTGTATACATTAATAGCATAACATTTTATTTGAAACATACATATCTACATTAAACATTGTCGGTTAAATACACATTTCTTCACATTTTCTTTTGTCCTCAACCCTGTAGTACTCTCGGACAATTGTAGGCCTAGGCCTACTACACAGTGTCTTCAGAATTTCGCAGGTGAACAAATGTAGCCTACTTCAGTTTTCATTTTCAAGTTTGTTCACCTCTTGTTTGTACTACTTTTTCTTAATTCAATTTTACCCTCCCAAGACACCATCCCCTTCCTGCCAAAAGTGTAACTCACCATTGTAAACGATTATAACAGACAGTTTAAGCTTTCGTTTGGTGCATTGTACATTTATCCTGTAATTACAACTTCTCGCGACCCAAAAATAGTTCGTTTTAAACAATTTCTGGAAAGAATAATAACATTCCGACTTGACGTTTAAACAGTTTCAATTTTAAAATATTAATACAATCTGAAAGAATTTCTCGAATATAGTTTTGCTGATAGTAATCATTTTGTACTAATCGTTGTAACTTATCGATTCGGGTTTAATAATTTCTTCAGATAAAATAGTAATATCAGAGTTGAGTAATTACTATATTTTATTTTTATCAAATTGTAATGGAAAAAATGTACGCGATAGAGTTTTCAACGTAATTTATATTACACCCATATACCACGACGTACTTCATAGATTCTACCTAGAACCATTAACCTCCCAGTCCGTTCTAGAATAGATATGCAGAGATACATTGTGTTAACGTTTTAACCTCGTTTATTAAGTCAGATTAATTCTAGAATGTCCTAGAAAGTTCGTCGTAGAAAAAATATACGCCGAAATTCAGTATGCGTAGACTAATATTATAACCACGATATTGCCCTACATAAATTCTAGGAATTCCACAGTGCGCTAGTTTATTCTAGAAAACACACACACGCTAGAATGCAAAGTGTTTAAAGTTGTAGTCCCATATTACACTATTCCTGGTTCCACAGTCGGATGAGACAATGGCCGAGATAGGGAAATACGCTTATGGGTTTTACGTTCGCTACTTGAAAACCTCGATCGATAAAAAAAAAGTACGATAAGTCTTCAGACTTAGTAACACACGTACGCAGTAGTAACAGTAATTTAATTCTTCATATTTTGGTATATTTAAAAAAAAATTAGCCCAAAAACTGAGTCGGTAAAAATAATAAACGTGATAAAAACATCGCACACTCAATTTGGTAGGTATTACAATATTTACTGTCCTTACGAGAGATGTTCTTGCTCCTTAACAATAATTTTTTTTTTTTATACGTGTACTCAAGATCATGTTTGTGAATAGATTTG
This sequence comes from Magicicada septendecula, assembly GCA_034769895.1. NCBI lineage: Eukaryota > Metazoa > Arthropoda > Insecta > Hemiptera > Cicadidae > Magicicada > Magicicada septendecula. The sequence goes on from CM068372.1 coordinate 484,081,896, forward strand.
TTTAAAAATGGGCTGGTTGTCTCTAAAATGCAGTTTGGTTAAATCACATGAGTGGGCAGATTGGAGCAGTCTTATGCGTAAGCCAAAACAGAAAAAAAAACAAATCGAAAATCTTGTGTGTGTGTGTGTGTGTGTGTGGGGGCACGAATAGACGTATATATACATAATATAAACAAATAATTTACGACGTCTCCATTGTCTTTCATGGGCACCAAGGCTTTACCGATCGTTTATTACCTCTACAGGCTCGTAGACCACACAGATACACGCGTGCGCCCGCTCTGTCGATTATCGATGTATGTTTGTATGCGTCTGTACTATTTCTTTCCAATAAAATTCTTTGTCGTGAAAGTAACTTACGTTGTAACTACAGTTCTGATTATTATTAACATTCAAACGTTTGGCTTAGTGGTTCTCAGTCCTTTAGCTTCTCTTTCAAAATCGCCTGAAAGACAGCAGCACCCTTTTAACATAAGCATTTCTTTATATAACCAATGTTTCCACTATGTTTATTTTAAGAGATCTATAATCGTGTAATGGTTAATTAACTGTTTTAAGATGATCTCATATTTATACATCCGATGATCTCAACAATATATTTAAGGAAAATTGTTAATAACGTTATAATCACCATGTCCAACTGCGGCATAGACTGTTTTGTGTCTGTTGCGATTTCAAGCGGACTGGAACCGATTTAGCCAGTCGCGTAACTAGGAACTGTTAGTGTGGGGTTTTGAAAGATCTCTTGATTTACAGCCACACACACACACACTAACTTCCGCCAAATAAGGCTTATAAATAATAGTATAAATAGTTATATGGATATAGATGACCTCTTGCGAGAATGGAAACAAAGTGCTCCTCAAGGTATACAGATTAGCCGACACGAGCTCCTAAACACTATGCTGTTTGCCGATGATCAATTTGTAATCAAAAATAGTGAGGATAAATTACAACTGGCTATCCACAAACTAAATCTGTTATCAAAAGGTTATATTTGAACATTTCAATAGGAAAAACTAAGACAATGGAATTCCTAGGAAAAGATTCGATTCGGACAAAAATTGTAATTGAAAATAAAATTTTAGAACAAGTATCACATTTCGATTACCTAGGATATGATATTACATATGAAGAAGACAAAGATATTCTTAATAAAACAAACAACTTCCGAAGAATATGTGGGACATTACGGAGAACACTCAAAGGAAAGACTACAAAAGAAACACAAATAAAATTCTAAAAGGTGATGGAAGTCCCCGTGTTATTATACGGGTCCGAATCATGGACACCAAGAAAGTAAGATTATAGACAGATAGAAACGTCTGAAATGAAATATCTTAGATCCGTGAAAGGTTGTAGGAATAAGATTAGATCACATAAAGAACGCAGATATAAGACAGGAATTAAAAGTACAACCAGTAACGGAACTAGCGAAAAAATTTAAAAAAAGATGGAAAGAGCATGTTAAGTCTCCAGAAAGAATTCCAAGAAAAATCCTGAATTATAAGCCAACCGGAAGAAAAAATGTTGGCAGACCGAGACGGATATGGTGAAGCCGGAACAGGCAACCTGCCTAATCCTGGACAGATAGATGATGATGATGATAGTTATATGGGAAGAGTCTTGAACATCTCATTTGTCCTGAGGAAAATAGGGATTCCAACCTTCCAACTAATCTCATCCCCCCCCCCCCAGAGGAGCTCTTAGATACACCATTGTGTTACGATATAGATGGATATAGGTTGTGTGTGTGTGTACTAGTTGAGGCTAGCCTCTGTGGGGGTTGAAGGTGGGGAATTCTATGCGCATCAAAGTTTATGAGCAAACGACACGTGAAGTATAGCGATGACGAAAAATACGGAAAAGCATTTTTCAAAATATTCCTTCTAAATTATTCGTTGTTAAAATTGAACGTAATAAACCTCGTGTCACTGGGGATCACTTTAATTTCAAATTTATATTCTTAATAAAGCTTGTGAAGAAGAATACCAGCTCGCAGATCTCGTGATAAACATGAATAAGTCTGTGTACATAATAGTCGGTAATGATGCTCAAGATAATCTCGATTTAGGAAATATCACCACAAAAGGAGTTAGCACATGTAAATATATGGGAGCTACACTTAATAAACAAGGAAATAGCAGCGATGAAATAAAAAAACGATTAAACGAAGGGAAAAAAGTAATATGATCTTTGAACTCTGTTTTATGGGATAAATCAATCACAAGAGACACAAAAAGGAGACTGTATAAGAGCATCTTCCTAAATATAGTCACATATGGAGCCGAAACATGGGATAATGACAAGGAAAAACCGAAAAAACTCTCAGCTACCGAAATGGATTATTTAAGACGCAGTTGTAGAAAATCGAAACTGGAAAGAGTCGGAAATGAAACAATTAGACAGAGTATGAACATGACGAAGAACATAGTGGAAGAGATTGGGAAAAAACAACTAGTATGGTTTGGACACACAAAAAGAATGGACGAAACCAGGTGGCCCAAGAGAATTTTAGCGTGGATACCATATGAGAGGAAGAAAAGAGGAAGGCTACGAAGAAGTTGGCGAGAGGGTGTAGATGAAGCTATGAAACTTAGAGGCCTGGAGGAAGACATGTGCTATAATAGAAGAGAATGGAAACTAGGAACGGAGAAGCGGCCTAGGCCGTAGAAATCCGTTATATATATATAAAGCTTGTGAAAAATAGTCTTTGGGTTTTATGAAGATAGTTTAGAAAACGCGGTTCTGATTCCCCTTCCACTTTAATTTGAGGATGTCGTACCAAGAATGTTTTAAGCAACTTATAGTTCGTGTTAGAATACGTTATTTTTTAATATAAAATCTGCAAAAATATTTTTTCTCATTTTTCCTAATTAAAGTCAAGGAACTGCTAGTTTTCGTCTGCAAAGACGACGGTTCAAACCATAGAGGTATTAGAAGACCTGAATCATTACTTAGATAACCCTGTAAGGGAAGTGTGTCTAGGCGCTAAAGATAAAGGTAGATTAGTAGGCCGTGACTTCGTATTGTTTTGTAAGGTTGCAAATACGTACTTTATTTATGAATTGTCCTTTATTAATGAGCGATTGTCATTATTATTAAAAATCTAACTTTATATTATTAATTTACACGCATAATAAAGTTGGGACAGCCGTTAGACAACAGAATTGTAGTAAGTATTGTTTCTTTCGTAAATTTGTTAAGAAAAGTACGTTTATTGTAGGCTGTAGGCCTCCCTATCAGCGCTTGAAACCTCGTTAAATTAGATGTGGGAGACGTCACAACCTAAGGCATTGAAACTGTTTGGCAAAGGTTCGATTTTGAAGTATTATTTTCAGTTTGAGATGGTCTTTATCCCGGAACGTCATTACTTTTGCGGAAAGTCATTTCAAGGGGTTGTGCGGAACGAAGGGCGTGTCCGTCGCATGCTGTTGTGCTGCGTCCCAAGTATAGAGCTCCCGCCGCGCGGACCACGATACGATGGATTTCTAGATGTGGCCTGATACCGGCCGTGGGATTTCAATTAGACAGGTCTAATTGAGCGTGAGAATTCGCCGAGTTCACCCGGCGCAGATGGTTTGCGACCGAGGGCGCTAATTAGGCGGTTGATCTCAAAGCGGGCAGTGCGGCGGTAAAATGTCTGTGTGGCGGCGTTCACGAAGGGCTTCTCGGATGGTCTGATAGTGGGCTTTACATTCCCAGCGCAGTCCTCTCGGTCAAGGAGAGACTGAAGCTTCCAAGCAGCCCATACGGGGATCGCGTAGGTAACCATCGGGACTACATACGTGCCAGAGGCGGCGGGTAAAGACGATTGAGAGCTTTGCGGGCTACTTGCTCGGAATGTGTCTGTCAGATGAGACGACGATCCATTATGAAGCCAGAGAGTATCGCTTACGTAGAGTCTGTCGGGGAGCCTTCTGCCTCTGCAGAAGACTACAGCTGTGCTCTTTACCGTGTTACTGGCATAGAAGTGATTAACAATAATAACAATTCACGGTTTCTTTATACCACCGAAACGGTGTAGACGAGACAGTGTGACGCCAATATTATGCTTTAGAAAAAATTATTATTACGATTTTCGCTGGTTGTATAAATCGGCATATTGTGATGTTCGGGTGTGCCTCATCTGTGACCACCATTAACGAAGTAAACTGTCCAAAAAAAAAAACAAAATGGCTCATCTTCCGGTGGTTTTCGATGTCGTTACGGAAATTTAGAAACCGCAGTGTTTGTGATAAGACGCTTCACAAATAGACACACATCGTGGTACTTTTCCTTGTGAAGTCGAAATGACTTAATTCTTTTCCGACGAATGTTTAAATGGTTTTTACGCCTTATAATATACACTGATGTATAGAATTGGACATGAATAACCTAAAAGCTAAGTCGCTTCGCAAAAATGTATTTATTTAATAACATCTAGTGATGAACGTTTTTTTGTGTAGTTCGGCCATTACCTGCTTACAAATTAACAATTTTTGCCCGAGTGTTTCGACAAAATTGATTATCGCTATCAAGACCTACATACGGACGGTAAATAAATAATTAATAAATGCGGAAATAATACAGTAAAGTAAATAATAAACAGTAAAGAAATAATACAGTTATTGTTAATATATAAAGGATTTTGTCATTATATATCGTTATTATAATAACATGAATATTAGCATTATATTTATTACTGTTACTTATGTTGTGTACATAGGCCTACATACTCACACAAAACACTCATTATATGTGAATTCGTTATTTCCATATTGCCCGTAGGCCTATACGGGTTCTGATAATAAAAATACATTCTGTCTACAGTAAATATAATTTTATTTTCATTATTTTGTTTTCACAATAAATATTTTAAAATGATATCTGGTTAATGAACCAAACGTTTGATCATTCATTAATAACGGTTCATTACTTAACAAAACGGTGATTAACTAAGCAATACTCGGGAGCACATACGAAGGCGAGACCAGTCAGCTGCGAAGAGGCAAGAGAAAGTATCACGTGATCTGTCAGCCAATAAGATCCAGTCAGTCGTTTCGCTTAAATAGATGAGTGCAGTTTGTGAGGCTTTTGTTGTATTTGTTGTCGCAGCGATTCACTCTCTCTCGCACGCAATGCCCTTTGACTATTCGCCATCGTATGTGCTCTCGAGTATAGTAGTGACTAAACCGTCACTATCGTTCATTAAACGGTAATTACTAAACCCAGGATGCTTGTTTCAAGCGAGTTGTAACACATTCTGCCGCTTTTGGCTTGGATGTAAAATACGTAGTGTTTGGGAGTTGGAACCCGGGTGGTACAGGGCACATTGAACTGGCGTCCAAAGTGGGGGTGTCGTGGGTCCAATCTAAGGACGAAATTTTTCACATTCCTGTAACTACATTCTGGCCCTGCGTGAGTATTTTGCAGGTCCGGACGTAGTGCTAGCCGCACTTGTGTGCCGTACGGTTTTATTATGTAGCCCGACCTAAGAAGACCCCTAAATCAGCCGACAGGGTAATACGGAGAACAACAAGAGACATGTGTAATACGCTCGCGGTTCGCGGTGTGCAGAGGAGGCAGTAGTTGGCACCTGTCCTTGCCACCTTTACGCGGCTCGTAATGTGTGTGTGCTGACGATGGTGTTTCGTAACACCTCACTTCCTTGTACTATAGTCCGACTCGAGTACCATTCATAGTGAAATCTTATACCGCTCGATCGGTGATGATTTATTTAATGAAGCGTATAGCTCCACTGTTTGTTTCTCTCCCATTGCGTCTTGTTATTCTCTTTTACTTCCTTCCCCTTACTTGTGTATTCACATCGCCCTCTCACCAAAATATCCAGCTTACTTGATATTGACCGACCATGTAATAGTAAGTGTAGTGTGTGTGTGTGTGTGTGTGTGTGTGTGTGTGTGTGTGTGTGTGTGTGTGTGTGTGTGTGTGTGTGTGTGTAGATTTCGTTACGACAGTGGTGGCTATTAAAAATTTCAGTGAAATTCTATAGTCACTTAACGTAAGGCTATTTCTAAGCCAGTTGAGTGTTTTAAAATATGGTTTATAAATAGTTATATGGAAAGATGACACCCAAACTGAAGGAAGAGTATGAGAAATAGGGATTACTGACGAACATAGAAAAAAAGGAGTATCTGTGTGTCGGAGAAGAAACAACAGATTTAATCTTAAAAACAATGTGAATGTATTAAAACAATGTAACAGCTACAAATACTTAGGAATAAACTTTAATGAAGAAGGAACAGATGATGTTGAAATAAAATCAAGAATAAACAAAGCAAAACCAATAATTAGATCATTGAATGGGATTCTATGTAGCACAGAAATTGGGAAATAAAGGAAGAAAAGAATGTATGATTAAAAACACGTTGATGTACGGATCCGAAACGTGGAGAATAAAAGAACAGGTAAAAAAAAGTTAGAAGCTACAGAAATGGATGCTTTGAGACGAGTTGCTAGAACTTCAAGGCTAGAGTTAATACGAAAAGAAACGATCAAAGAAGAAATGGGGGTAAAAAAGACAATCATCGACTGCATTGAAGAAAAACAACCAATCTGGTGCGGATACGTACAAAGAATGGGACAAGACCGACTACCAAAGAAAACACTGAGATGGATACCCAGAGAGCACAGAAAGAAATGAAGGCTCAAGAAAACATGGATAGAGGGCATAAGGAGATCAATGAGCGATAGACGACTAAATGATGATAACTGCAACGACAGATAACAATGGAGGTTAGGCATCGGACAGCGTCGTAGGACGCTTTGACCCCGAATTAATAACAGAAGAATCTTGAACATCTGATTTGTCCTGAGGAAAATGGGGAGTCCAACCTTCAAACTTGTCTCCCCCCCCCCCCCAGAGGAACTTCTAGTTACACCGTTGTGTTGCGATATAGATGGATATAGACGTGTGTGTGTGTGTGTGTGTGTGTGTGTGTGAACGCGCGCGCGTTTGTGGTAGTAACATTTGGCAACCACATTTTATCGACATTATTAATAACACGAATTCAAGAACAGTAAACGCCTCGCGATAATCGTTCACAGAGCTTCTTGACATCAGACATGAAGAGACGAGGAATAATAACTTGTCCAGTTGCATGAATTCCGAATAGAGGAAGTGGCGGTAAGGAAATCAAGCGGCGGATTGGAATGGAAAAATCGGCAGTAACAAAATTAACTAACCCTTGTTCCCAGTCGCGAAAACATGTTTTAGTAAAATTATTGTTTTTTATATGACTTCACGCCTCTTTACGAAAATTTAGCAAGTGGTCAGTGAATTAAAATATTTCAACTATGGGTAAAACTAATTTCGATTTTGCCTTATTCGTGTTCGAATCCAATCACTCCGAAATATTGAACATTGTATAATTGTCACTTACGTGCTGAGATGATTTTGTAGTTGGTTCGGAAATAAAATTTCGGTATGGAGAACCGTACATGACTTCCATGTTCTCAGATTTATATTTAAAATCATTTACTTGAATTAGGTTCGATAATTTCTAACAAGGTTGGTGTGTTCCTTGTAAATCGAGTTTTTTATGTTTGACAAATTGAAATGAAATATTTCCATAGAAACTACTTTTTTGTTGCCGATAACGTAGTACAGATTTAAAAATCATCCCCTCCCCCTTCAACTATCATTTTCGGTTGTAGAAAATTACCCCCTCCTCTTCAACTACCCTTTTCATTTATAGATATTTCATTTACGTTTCAACAGTGGATTATTATGACCTTTTTTCAGAATACTTTATTTATCAAAATTAAGTACTTTACTCTTGTTAAAACGTAAAACGTGTAGGTAAACTACCCGTTTCCCTTAACCGACCTTCACCAAAATCAACAGGCCTTGAGTTCTCTACAACTCGGGTACATATGCACAAAATTATTTGATTCTGTTTGAATTTGCGGCAGTTATCGTTCGCGATAGAATAAATTCCACACACACACACGCGCGCGCGCGTGTTTTTCGGAAAATGACTTTTCTTCATGTTTTGAGAGTAGTACAATCAGAATCAGCCCTTATCTCGAACACGATTTTTATCGCGATCACCATACTTCCATTTCCTTACTGAACATGGAAGTAAAATACGGTCAGTCAATCTAGCTACCCATCTGTTTGTCTTGTCTACTTGGTCCTCAGCAGACTGAAGGCTACAAAGTAATACACATTTAATCGTGTATAATGTACGCTGATCACATTATGTTTAATATGACAATCTATATTATTCATCAGTCCAATGACTCTACAGTACATGTTGGAATCTGTCCGCCTTGAGAATCCTCACTACTTCTCTCTGTTTGTCACTGTCCTTATAATATTTGTAGAAGGTTTCTGGCGTCTTCGTACACGCCATCTAGCCGGTCTCTTCCATGCATTTTTGTGTTTACGTCCTTTTTGGGATTTTATTTTCACAATCCTCCCCATTGAAGCGTTGTGATTTAGAGTATTGTGTGGAAACAGTTTCCTGATGTTTCGTTCGTTTTGGGATCTGAATGTGCGGGGAAACGCGAAGTAGGCTCTTTTGGCCAAGACGACTATTTATTTGTTCTGCATCCTCTTTGGACCCGTCCCACCGCAAATATGAATGGAATCTGTCCATTTCCTCAATGTTGTCTATAATTTAATGATATTGCCGCCCCCTCTAAGCTTTGGTTAAGTCTGCTATGAACGTTTTGTCCAGAATTTTTTAAATGTTCATCATCATCTTCTTAACGGTTTTAGGCTTTAGCGGCCTGTTCGTGTTCCACAGTCCACCTTTTCTTAGATCTACCAACTTTTCTTTTGCCTCTATGGCTGTAATCTTTCGCTGTCTTCGGTCCATTCCATCTATGTGTCGAATCCATTTTCTTCTGTACTCTTTAATCCTTTCATTAACTGCACAAATATCTAAATCACTTCTTATCTCCTCATTTCTTATATTATCTCGTCTATTCCACCTTTTAACTGATCTCAGAATTTTCATTTCTGCTGTTTGTATCTTGTGTTCATCTTTTTTTCATTATGACCCAAGTTTCAGAACCGTACAGTAGTGTAGGTATTGCTATTGTTTTATAAAATTTTATTTGGGTTTCTTTTCTACATTTATTTTCCAACTTTCTCCAAATCGTTCCACACATTCTTGTGAAATTCGTCACTTTATTTTTTTTTTAATGAGCCTCTACCTACTCAAGGCCGTCGTGCGTGGTGAAGAGACACACACACACACACACCCTTTTCGAGGTGGTCCTATAACAGAACACGACGGATGTAGACTAGAGAAGGTAGATAAAAAATGTAGCCGGGATAGGGCTGGTTGCCCTATACGGTGGTCTCAATCAACAACTCACAATTCCAACAGTAGCCTCGGAAACGAGGACGGATATTTTTAAATGTTTGTATTAATAATTTTTAAAATGTGTGACCACGTATCTACGTACATTACACCTGTGTGCACATTGTTTGTTTTCTATTTACTTTCAGTTTTCGCGAACTGTTTCCTTTCTTTTACTCTCTCTCTCTCTCTCTCTCTCTCTCTCTCTCTCTCTCTCTCTTTGTTTCGCTCTACATCTTTCTTCACCTTATTCGAATCTGATAACGTTTAAAATGAGCGTGTGAACACTAAGCGGAAAAGTCACGCCAAACAAATAAATTCTTCGTTCCGGCAGCTTACTGAAGACACTACAAGCCATTTGAATGTTTATACTTCCTTCCCGGTGTAACAGACGGAACTTGACCCGCGATCTTTCCATCCATATTCCAGGCTACAAGCCGCCTTATTGTTTGATCGATTGTCGTCAAATTCTAATTCTGTGAAAAATTATATAACTGAAAATGATTTAACCAATATGTTTCGTAATTGGTGAATTTTTGCTTGGTATTCTGTCAATGTTTTATGTTGTACAACACTATTGTAATGATTGATTACAGCCCAAGAGTTGGAACAACTTCAAGAAAACTGTCTCGAGTCCGCTTTGTATTCTCACGCTTCACAATAATGTCTGTTCCTCTCCTGATGCTTAGGTTATATAAAAGTGTGCTTTAGCAGATGATCTACCGTTGAAGCGCACAATCGGCCTCTGAAATAATCATCATCTTCTTCTTAACGGTTTTAGGCTTTAGCGGCCTGTTCCTATTCCATAATCCACTTTTTCTTAGGTCTACTAACTTTTCTTCTGCCTCTAGGGTTGTAATCTTTCGCCATATTCGGTATTCCACTTTCTTCCATTCTATTTATGTGTTGAATCCATCTTCTTCTCTATTCTTTAATCATTTCATTAACATTTTGACATACATATTATTATTAGTGTCCAAGTCACTTTGTTATTTATAAATTAATAAATTAACTTATATCCGTCGTGTGACTTTGTTTCATTATTTAGAATTACGCGTTTCGGAACATATGTTCCATCGTCAGATTACTTTGCTCAATTGAGATCTTCAGATGTTAAAATCACGTACTTATTTGTTAAGAACACACGTCAGTATCGGTGCGCACCCTACGGAGGCTGACCGGATACTGAAGTTGTCTACGTATGGTTTTGCAAGTTCAAGGCTGTATCGTACAGCGGGTTCGATTTAAAGTTCAGATGGTCATACAATATGAAATCTCGACTGTGTGTGTTATTGTATGCTTTGTAAATTTCGAACTCCTCTAAAGCGTTCGTGCACTGGCCTTTATTACAGATGTGTAAGGGTTCTAAATTTTATGTGAAGTCTGTGTAGGCCTAAGTATAATTGCTTGAAATTAAATGTCGTGCATACTTTCACTAATTGCAAAAATATCTAAATCACTTTTTATCTGCCACACCCTTTTCGAGGTGGTCCTACAACAGAACACCACGGATCTAGACCAGAGAAGGTCGATAAAAAATCTAGCCGGCGTAGGGTCGGTTGCCCTATACGGTGGTCTCAATCAACAACGCAGAATTCCAACATTAGTTTCTGAAAGGGCTTTGTGACATTAAATCAAAGTCCTCTACTTTCGGACATTCTACTTTCGCACATTTCGCTGTTTCGGACATTTACAATTTATAGCCTTTATTCAAATTTCGAACTACAGCTTCTGACTTTCGAACACTGACGAATGTGTGAGGAAGTGAATATGCGTTAAGACAAGCGCACACATCCGTTATTATTCCCGCTACTGTGGCTTTTTAAAATTTAATGTTAGTCTATTAATATAAAGAATGCAAAGTGTTACAGTCACTAATATTTTTTTTATACTAAGACAGCGTTAGTCTATTAATATAAAGAATGCAAAGTGTTACAGTCACTAATATTTTTTTTATACTAAGACAGCGTTAGTCTATTAATATAAAGAATGCAAAGTGTTACAGTCACTAATATTTTTTTTATACTAAGACAGCGTTAGTCTATTAATATAAAGAATGCAAAGTGTTACAGTCACTAATATTTTTTTTATACTAAGACAGCGTTAGTCTATTAATATAAAGAATGCAAAGTGTTACAGTCACTAATATTTTTTTATACTAAGACAGCGTTAGTCTATTAATATAAAGAATGGAAAGTGTTACAGTCACTAATATTTTTTTATATACTGAAGACAGCGCTGTAGGGATGTTCCACAGATACATTTTACTAACGTACGAAAATGGTAAAGTGGCGAATTTCACAAGAATGTGTGGAACGATTTGGAGAACGTTGGGAAATAAATGTAGAAAAGAAACCCAAATAAAATTTGATAAAACAGTGGCAATACCTACACTACTGTATGGTTCTGAAACTTGGGTCATAAAGAAAAAAGATGAACAGAACATGCAAACAGCAGAAATGAAAATTCTGAGATCAGTTAAAAGGTGTAATAGACGAGATTATATAAGAAATGAAAAGATAAGAAGTGATATAGATATTTTTGCAGTTAATGAAAGGATTAAAGAATACACAACAAAATGGATTCAACAATTCGATAGAATGGAAGAAAGTAGAATACCGAAGATGAGGAAAGATTAAACCCTAGAGGCAGAAGAAAAGGTGGGGACTGTGAAATAGGAACAGTCCGCTAAAGCCTAAAACCGTTAAGAAGATGATGATGATGATGTAACCGATATTTTAAAAATATTAAACGGGAAGAACTTTAAACACTAAATTACAATATTTAAAAAATACGAAATATCCCTAGGCGTCGCTTTTCCTAGTCTTTGTCACTTATTTTCATTCATCCCTTTCAATCGTCGCAAAAACTAATGTGGAAATCGTCCAAAGATTCCACCCTATGTACCATGCTCATAATCGATAGACCTTTGCCGTGGTATGTTGCAAGGTAAATATTCCGTACTGCAACTTACAGGTGCCAAAGTCAGCACACTGGAAGCAGACGTACAAGTACAGCACTTAACGCCCGAATCCTCTACGTGCTAACACTTGGCAGCCAAAACACATGCGCTCAATAACTAACGCATTCTCTCACGAACGGTCTGTGGACAGCTGTCAGTCACGCCACTCGACCGTACGACACCGATCGCTCGCAGCGGAATACTAAGTATGGACTCACGCCAGACGATATATCAGGTGTCTAGGTTGTTACTCGTGAACTCGCGGTCACGCCACGTTTTACAAGTGGAGATCGAAAACCAGTCGAAAATTCGATTTTAAATGTCCTGTTGGATTTTAAACGTAGACTTACACGGTCGGAGTCAATGTTGTTCAAGTTCATTCGCGGTCTGCTTGGCCGTGGTCCATTGTTTTCAACTAAAACAGACGTATCGACAATACCATCGACTGCCATCATCAGTGTAAAATTCGAGCTCTGCTAACGTAGGGTGGTACACGTATTAACGTAGAGACTACAGTACTGTGGTTAAGGCTCAAATCACCACAGTACTGTAAGGCTCGACCGTGGTTTGAGCTCAACACAGTACCACTCTCTAATGTGGTGTAACGTGTACTACAAAGCCGAACTAAACTTAACAACATCCCTCTAGATGAAAAAGACTACAAAGGCGAACTAAACTTAACAACATCCCTCTAGATGAAAAAGACTACAAAGGCGAACTAAACACGATAAAATATCTACCAGAATCCAACGGATACAACAGAAAAATAGTCAGTAAACTCCTACACAAAACAAGCAACAGACAAAGACAGAAAACAACAAATTCGTAACACTAACATACATCAACAACCAAACTGAAAAAATAGCCGGATAAATTCAAAAAAGCAGGATACAGAATCGCATACAAAACTACTAACAAAACAGAACGTGCTATCAAAACACACACAAAGCACAAAACAAATTCGATCCACCTGGTGTTTGCAAACTAAATTGCTCAGATTGCAACAAATTCTACATAGGCCAGACAGGACGTAGATTCAAACAAAGATACATTGAACACACAAAGGCACTACACTCCACTACAGAATCCACCTTTGCAAACCACCTCATTGAAGCAAACCACACATACAAAAACATCGACATAAACATGGACATTCTACACGTACACACAAAAGGCCGAAAACTAGACACTCTAGAACAATTGGAAATATACAAACACAGGAAAACACATAAAAATGACATCCTAAAGGAACAGACACAATTCAGATCACACGCATTATTCGAACATATCACAGCCCACACACGCAACATCGATCTTTCAAAAGTCGATACAGTCGTCAACAAGACAGAAGTGCGCCCAACGGCAGCATCTGAAGAAGCATTTTAAAAGCGAAAACCGGTTCAGGCTATAAGGTAAAACTTTTACGTTTTTACCTATAAAAAACATTGTGTTCTGAGTCGGTAGTGAATTAATTATATTTAATTATAACAACATTTAAACGTATCAGTTCCAGGAGAAGTTTCCTTTATACAGTATTTAAACAGTACCACGGGACTGCAGTATCGTTGACTCATGCTTCCTCTGTAACGTCTCCATGCATGATTGCCTGCTATCGGTGTACGCCCGGTTGCTTTTCACAGTGAGCATAACGTTTCTATCGTTGCGCGTACTATCTGTATAACGTTTTCATTACCCGAACGTATAAACACGTGTAGTGCGCGCGCGCGTTATGTTTGCAGTGTCGCACAGTGTTTGCGAAGTCGTAATTGTGCTGGCCATGACCTGGATTAGATACAACCACACACACACACTACTACATCTAATTTCGTACCGCAAGTGCGATTACGAAACTCCGACTGTTGTATTTTTTCTCTTTATCACTGTGTCGCCGCACTATTTCTACTATTGGTTTTACTGTCTGTCTGTCTGTCTATGTACGTGTTTGTTGCCACGAGCAGTTTTCGAAACCGTATTTTGGAAGCAACAGATAACACCAGGCTGAGCGTTTACGCGGCGTTTATAACCGTGTTTTTGTTGACGCGTTGTTTCCGCGAATATGAGCGAGCGTGTTTTTACAGCTTTCCTCGTTGCACCTTCTGTCGTTCACTCTTTGTTCTCGAATGAAGATGCATACACGATAAATAAATAACAATTTTCCATGCACTCATACTGCTGCGGTAAAGATATATTATAACGACACAAATCACCAATTTAAATGTAATTTAAATTGTGTAGCCCCACGCTTTTGGGAGACAATTTATACATCGGTATATCTTTATTGGTTGCGAATACAAATTTATATGTGTTTGAGGAGCCCCACGTTCTTGGGACGTCAAAATTTTATAACACTACAAATTGATATTTATTTAATGTAGTTTAAATGTGTGTGAAAATCTGTGTTATATAACACAACAAATTCAATTTAATTTATTGAATTGATTTCATGGGTGTAATCGTAATAAGAAGGTGATACGTTATTTAAGTTTAAAATTGCTCCATAATTTATTTATTAAACAAAATCTTTCATATCGCATATTAAACATTGACTCATTATTATATCGAAGTTTTCGTACATAACTTATTGCTAACAAATTACATACACAAGTTATACACAAATCTTATTATCTAATTTTAATTACTTTAAAATATTTATTTTGCTCTCGGCTTACTCATTGTGTGCTCATCTTTTTGCAATTGCTGATTCATTAGCTTCAAAACTGAATTTACTTCTATTCAAATTTCTTTTATATTATTTTGTTTTAACTTTCTACTGCATATGCATTCTCCTTTATCATCAAAGACTTTACTAATTACGTTAATTCAAAATTTAAATATTTCTCTTATCATTTACGTTACTAATTACTAAATTTGATACATGAAATATTATTCTAATTTTTATTCTGCTTTTACATTTATGTATAATTTATTGATTTTAATATTGGTTGAATGTCTTTCATTCCAACTTTAATTAGTGTCTTTCAAATGTGTATAATTACAATGGTTTTTTACCACCTCGTTTGACGTGGTTACTGATCTGTACGTCCTCCTTCCGGTCCTCTGGTCGTCTTCTTCCCCTTCTGGTCCTCTGGTCGTGTTCTCCGTGTACTTCTGGTCCTCTGGTCGTGTTCTCCGTGTCCTTCTGGTCGTCTGGTCGTGTTCCACTGCATGTGCTGATAAATAGTCTTCTCGTCTCACGTCATATGCGCTGCCTGTGTGTCCATAGACCTCATCGTATGTATTCTGCGGCTCTGGTTGGACATCTAGGAAGTTTGTTTTCACATCACTCGATGCTCAATCGATCACTAATTTTTATGTGATTACTATACGTAAATTGCACTTCTTTATGGTACTCACAAAAAGAGTTATTCATTTTTTACGTATAGTAATTGCACTTTTCGTCACATCTGTACAGTTTTTTAACACTTTATTCGCCTATAATTTCTATACACTTTGGTGTCTTTTGTTTTATCCTATCGTACATAGTTTTCTTATAATTAAAATAAACATACAACTATTTTACTTGAAAAGGGTTGGTTACATTTCAGGAACGGACAGGTTTCACACACACCAACAAAATACGCGCGTACACAACGCTAGCGACAGGTGTGTCGAAAATGCATGTCCATGCATGAATTCTGCGCTCCCTATTTTTACTACGATCCAGCTTATGCAGTCTGAATCATGTTTATTAATTTATATTTATTTATTTTTATTATTTATTTCATTTATTTTCACAATGCACAGTACCGTTAATGTTTGTACTGTTGCAATATATATATTTTTTTAGCTTTACCGTTGTTCCTAACTCGAGGAAACAACCCCATTACTTTGTATTTCGTCAACGTGTAATGCACATTACTTTGAATCTCCTTCCCGCCAATAGTTGGAAGTGGACAAAACTCATGTAAAACGCAATAAAAACTACAATTTTTTATTTAATTATTTATGTAGGATCCTAAGAAACGCATGTAACTTTACCTATTCTGCTTTTTCTTTAGTCTCCTCTTCTCTTTTCCTCTTCCCCCTTCTTCTTCATTTTATATTTTCCTCGAACTTTTTCTTTCTCTTCATTTTCTCTCCTCTTCTTCCACCTATAAGAATAGGTGTGTTACTGAGATGAAATTCTGAAAGATTCTGGAAATACAATTCTTTCTTCTTCTTCTTCTTCTTCTTCTACTTCTTCTTCTTCTTCCTTTTACCCATACATAAGCCTTCGGCTTGTCCACTAAACCAGATAAGTTTGCACCTGTTACCGATCTCTCTTTGTTTCTTCCTCCCGCATACTTTCACTCTTCTGTTCTCGTCTATTCTGTAAGTATACTCATTCCATTCTTCTATTCTCCTTATTATACAGTTTCTAGCGTTGTTAAATTTGTACCTTCCTTTGATATACCTAGAGTCAGCTGCATGGAAGTAGTATCGTCAAGGTCACTCACTTTCACTGCTTCTCCCTGTCACCTCCACGCCCCTCGCCCAGCGTTGTTGCCGGCTAGTACAGTGTGTAGCGTTTTAGCAGTGTTACGAAAACAAATTTCATACATCCACATTATATTCTTCGTTTCAAATTTATTTATGCGTATCGCGTAAATGAATTTGTTTTATCAGGAATAATTAGTTGTGGGTAACACTACTCAGTTAAATTCTGGGCGCCAGTATTTGAGCTCTAAAAATTTGTGTGAGTCGGCAACATATTTTTTGTTGTCGCGTAAATATCTACAGAATTTATATCTTTGCGTTTCTTCTGTTTCTTTGGCTTTTTTTTTGTTACGATTTGCAGTTCTCTGAAACTACTATTTATACTGCGCTGGTTTTTCTTATGTTAGAATCTAAACCTTTTAGCAATACACACCCTAACTTTACGAAGTACCATTAGGTCAGTTATTTTGTGATTTCCGTACAGTGCACTTACTTATTAAAGTTTTACTGTTTTCTTCATGGGCGGTTATCCTACAGACTGACAGTTGTCTGAGAACGCTGACCTTGCCTGCTGTTGTCGCTTTAATTTTTTCATACTCACGGTCTTTTCCCTTTTGTAAATGAATCTGTTTTTGTTCTCTACACGGTCATTCCTAAGCCATATGGTTCGGAAGTTCTGTTAGGTATATGTACACATTTGGTATGCACATTGCGTATACCCTGTCGGCATGTCTTTTCGGTAAATATTGCTGTCTGACACTTTTATGAATGCCTTTGTCATTTTACAATCCCCTCAAAAATGTGTATGTTTACTGCCCGCGCTACTACCTTTCTTCCGTTGCACAAAGATAAATAGGACTGAGCAATTTCTGTAAACAAAATTGTCGCTGTTGTGACAAAAGCCAATCCCATTTCAGTTACAGTACCCCATTCCAAGTAGGTTGGGTGGACGAGGTGAGGAAGAGACGAATTAGCAACAAACATCCAAAATATTTATCGTCCTTAGTATTGTTGACAGACATTTTGTGCGTTTCATGTGAACGGTTGACGTCTTTATTGTAGACAGTGTGTGTATTAGTTTATTTCAATAATTTGTATTTATTATGAGTGATATTGAGGAACAGTATCCTACATTTAGTTCGAGTACAAGCAGCGGTGGTGTACGTGCGGGCCGAGAGGACATTAGAAAACAAAGTAAAGTCATCATAGCAAACGTTTACAAGTTTTTTAAAAATCTTGCGTATAATGAAGAAGCCAGGAGGAACATAAACTTTGCACAAGTTCGAAAATTGACAGCGGAAGCTTGTGGCATTTCTGAACAGTCGGTGCAACGTATTAGCAATACCGTTGCTTCGGCAGATGATCAAGGCGTGAGTGTTGTGTTCAGTTCTCCAAGGAAAGGGTATAAACGGGAAAACAAAAACACTGAACTGGACGATTTTAATAAACAAATAGTCCGCAGGACCGTACTAGAATATTACGACCGAGGGGAATACCCCACTGCAAGCAAAATTCGAGCTGATCTCTGTCAGAAAATCAATTATTCTGGTTCAGAAGCCTCCGTACTTCGCCTTCTGAAAGTGCTTGGTTTTAAATTTAAGAAGTGCAACGATGGACGAAAATTTTTAATGGAGCGAAGTTTTTGAGAACCATGCATATACATCGTACGGAGGACAACAGGCCTATAATTTATTTGGATGAAACCTGGATATCACAGAATCATACGAATAAATACATCTGGCAAGACTCCAGAGGGAACGGTGGGCTGAAAGTACCTACTGGTAGAGGTGGGGCCGGCTGATTATTGCACATGCTGGATCCGCAAGTACAGGTTTCATAGCAGGTGCCAAACTTGTCTTTCGTGGCAGTAAGCATTCAGCTGCATCTGACTACCACACAGAAATGAATGCTGAAGTTTTTAAGACCTGGTTTGTTGGTATGTTGCGCTCCTTGGAAGAAGGCTCTGTCATCGTGATGGATAATGCCAGCTATCATTCTGTACAAATAGATAAACCACCATGTTCAAACTGGCGTAAAGCGGATATCATGGAGTGGCTGCGTAAGAAGAGAATTTCATTTTCCACAGCTGAAACCAGGGATGAACTTCTTTCTAAAGAAGAGATCCGAACGGCCAAGAAGACGTACGAATTGGATCAACTGGCAAATGAAATGGGACATACAGTAGTGCGCCTGCCACCATATCATTGTCAGTATAATCCGATCGAGCTGATATGGGCCCAAGTTAAACGGTATGTTGCAAACAAGAATACGACTTTCAGATTGGCCGATATTGAACAACTTGCACACGAAGCTTTGGACAGGATAACTCAGGAAGACTGGGAGAAGTGCGTAAGACATGCGGAGGCACTACAAGAAGCCGATTACTCAAAGCAGTGCACGAGAGACACCACAGTGGAGCCCTTCTTCATACACTTACGTGTGAGTAGTGACAGCGAACCTGAGTCCAGTGAATCCGAAGACGAATACTGCAGGAGTGTTAAAAAGTGTATATAGGTGGTAAACGTGTCTATAGCGAAGCGTAGTATTTTCTATTTTTATTGAAACATAAAAAACCGTTTGTGCGTGTTTTCTTCAGGAGTGTTATGAATGTGCTCTGTGCTATCACTTTGCAAAGTGATAATTGTGTGACTAACCCTATTTAAGGTGAGTTTTTCAACATATTGCTTATTTATAATAGTCATAAGGAATTCTATAGTTCATAAAATAAGGAAAATTTTAATTATAAAATTAGTAAGGACAATGCATAAAATATAGAATTATAAATTTAAATTCTATATTTAAAGATTTAAGTTAAAATATATATATATATATATATATATATAAATAAATAAGGAATTTTAAATTTATTTCATGAGACATTTGTATTTGTTGTTTATAAAATTATCCTTATTTTCTTAAGAAATCCAATTCGTTTCACGTTTATACATACCATTATTTTTATGCTACTTGTGCATGTAACATCTTATAGTATAGTTCTAATTTTTTTACTTAATTATTAATAAGCAGCGCAGGAAATAAAAATAGAATATTTTTCTGAGCCACGAATAGTGCGGTGTCTTCAATAATTAAATGGGGCAAGCTTAAGACACAGGATGCGTATAAAATTCGTTCAAACAAACTATAGCTGACGCGTCGAATTGAATGTTATGTATAAGATACGGAAATTAATTGTTAATTAATTATTAACAATATATTAATTGTGATGTAATTATTATTAAGAATTATTGACAATGTAACAATGTACTCTAATGCATGTATTACAAACTTTCTCACTTTGTTATATTCTTTACATTAAGTAGGCTTACTTACTAGTGTAGCATTTTTCGGAAGAAAGGGAAACTGTTGCTTAGTGGCAACGCTGTAAGTAAGCGGTGTGACCTTGACGATACTAGTTCCATGCAGCTGACTTTAGTGTATATATTTGATGTACCTAGTTTGGTCAGTTACCAAAATTTCCGAAATAAGATCTTTAGTGTCACCTAACTTATTGTCCTCGTGATCTTAAATATCGTCGTCGAAATTTCATTGGCGATCAACTGAAGAAATATTATCACTGGTGCCAGCAAACTGGTAGGTCTCGTACGTTGAGAAGTGACTCGAATCCAGATACGTTGATGACAACATCCAGTTGGATTGACTGTCCTTGGTGCAATTGTCCTCTTTATTATAGCGAGTATTTGTTTGTTATGTATTGTTATCGTATGGCGTTATCAGTGAACACAGTATGTTAACCCGGATCGTATACGACACGCGACGTTTCTGTTCGATAAACACGCGCGCTGTATTGCTGGTAATTGTAACCACGTGGCAATGTAAACTTGCTTCTCCTTTATCAGAACTGTATATGACAGGTTGGTCCTGGATGCTCTCCATTTTCCTTGGTTGTTTGCATCTGCCTGTAGCGCCTTCCGTTTCCTATACCATATCAAGCATTCCAACCTTTCTTCTTCTTCTTTCTCTTTTTCCTTCCGCCTTTCCCCCTATGATCCTTAGCTGCAGACAGTTTCTACGCAATTTGTGCCCCAACCAAGATGTTTTTCTCTTTCTTCTTATTACGTTTAACAGTTTTCTTCTTCTTCTTCTCCTCTTCAAGGATTATAAAACTGTTCCGCCCCCCATGTCTCTTCTACCAATGGCTTTATAGTTCGGCGCCGCTTTCGGGAATCGATCCTCTGTCATCCTTTGCAGATGATCCCACCATTGCCTTCTGTAAATTAAAATAATTTCATTTATGTCCTTTACGTCGAGTTCTGCTCTGATATCTCATTCCTTATTCTATCTTGAAATGTATAATTTAAAGTATTTCGAAAAAACTGCATTTCAGCACTCTGAATCTTGCCGCATTCCTTTTTTGTCATGACCCACTCGCATAAACCAACGTGGGTAATGCAATTGTCTTATAAAATTTAATCCTTGTGCAATATCTTGTTCTATTCCTAAGATTGCTATGAATCGTACCACAAATATTTCTAAATTGATTTATCTGCTCTCTTATATCATATTCAGAGTCATAGCTTACTGCACAGCCGAGATTTTTGAAACGGCTCACTTGTTCTGAAGTGCTGTTGTTTATCACTGGTGCTGTGCTGTTGAGTATCTTAGTCCTCACTGGATATTTACCTTTTGGTCTTTCTTACTGAAATTGTCAGTGTACTACTCTCTTGCCACTTCTTGTAATTGGAATATAGGTCTTTGTAAATCGTCCTCATTACAGTTTTCTTAGCTCTCCTATTCTCGTCAATACTACATCCTTTATCGCTCTATCAATTTTTTAAATCTTAATCATTCTTCGCGACAACCTCATGTCGAAGATCCCTAGATGACTTTCTTTTTTTCTTTTTGATGGCCCATGTTTTACATCTATATAAAACCACACTCTAAATAAACAACTTTTATTCAAGTACTGAGATGCATTCTTCTTCGTACATAGTACGCATGCAAGAAATTATTATATTATTGTTGGTTTCCTCGTAAAATTTTGTACATATTGCGTTGGCTCTGTACAAAAAAACTTGTGCCGAAAATTCTTGTAAAAAATAATAACGATGTGGTACTTCTGATTACGAGTATACTCTACGGAATGTGTGTGTGTGTCTAGTTCGTATTGCGTTCTTCCTCTTCGTTCCTCTCGCTACGTTTTCACATCACATATCGGGATGGTGTGTTTTACTCTGGCCTGCCATGGAAGGACTTTCAAGACGACTTTAGTGAAAGTTGACAAGATGTAGGCCTACGTCATTCAACCACAG
Organism: Magicicada septendecula; assembly: GCA_034769895.1. Classification (NCBI taxonomy): domain Eukaryota; kingdom Metazoa; phylum Arthropoda; class Insecta; order Hemiptera; family Cicadidae; genus Magicicada; species Magicicada septendecula. The sequence goes on from CM068372.1 coordinate 484,103,861, forward strand.
TACTGTGGCAAAGAAGAAAGCCAGCCTTTGCCACAATGGTGTGGTTGACTGACGTACAACTTGTCAGCTTTTTTAAAGTCCTTTCACTGGAGATGGCCTCCGGAGGTGAGACCAAGACGTCTAATCACCCGAATGACGTCTATCGGAATACAGCCCGGGTAATACCCTAATTGTGACGCCGGTCGCGAAACCCTAAGAAACAGACTATTGTTGTTGTCGTTGTTGTTGTTGTTGTTGTTGTTGTTGTTATTATTCACTTCTTTTAATGAAGTTCGAATTACATCTTATAATATGGTTGTATTAGGTAGGCGATATAATTCTCGTTCTCGTGAGAGCCTAAGCAGCACGAGGAGCAGCTTCCAGCTCGCAGATTCTGGTGTTAAATATTTGTTGTCATGTTTGATGGATATATTAAATGTTTATCCATCAAACCTGACGACAAATATTTTGCCACGCTGTAAAATCCACCAAAAATAATATTATAGACACGCCATTGGCAACATTATAATTTGTGCAAAAAATAAACGGGACAGAAATCGTTTTGAAACTCATCATTAAAGCGTTCCGCATTTAGTCCGCCAATCGCTTCCGAACGTAAACTTTTAATAAAGAAGCGGGTAATGAATAATATCGAAACTTTGTTCGGTAACAGGCTGACAAGCTTGAGACTGATTTTCAGCACACTTGATTTGTACCACCGACTTGGCTCGGTGTACCTGAATCTAATGCGATGTTGTATTCTTGCATAGTGTTGCACAAACTACTCTGGCCAGACTCTTTATTTACGGTGTAGACGGTTGTGCATTGTGCCGTTTGTAAGCGTATCATTCGTACTATTGATGTGTCGTCAGTGCCTGCGTAAGGATAATCTCGTCGCCGATGGAAAAATAATAGTGCACGTAATTGAAACGAGAAGAGTAAGAAGGAAAAAAAAGTGAAACTGGAACAACGGTCGTGGGTCCTTGACCCCAAAACGGTTATGCCATTGACATTACTGAATGTCACGTACATGTCTGTATTATATTCAGCGTTTTTTGTTTCTTATATATAACGGTGTTTGCGTGCCGAATTGTATTATCATAATGTTGTTAGTCCTTGGTAATTCTGAATCTGCAGTAAACCACACAACGTTAGGTTTTTACGTAGGCCTACAGCATTGTTTTTTTTACTAAACTCAATTATACATAGCCTAAACACAAGTGCAGTTCCCTGTGTAGATATAGTTGCGTTTCACATAACTAGTATAATAGTATATTAGTAGTAACTAGTATGGTAAAGTTGTAATACTTTTTTTTATTATTATATACATTTCCATATTAGATAATTTTTCAGTTGTGCCGAAAATTATAAAAATACAGATTTCTCTAACATTTCTTTAGTAATAATATAACGATTGTAGAGTACACAGTCAAACAGTAAACATTAATAAATTCGAAGCGTTTGGATTTGTGTTGTAATTCCTTTTAGTCTAACACCCTGCTGGATTTTCACAATTTTTTTTCAAATTTTTGATCTCTTATCTACGGTTTTATCACTATTCTCACACATTTTTGCTCCTTGCTCCTCAAGTTACGTGTCTGGCTTGTGCTGTATAACTCGTATAACGTTTCTATTGTACTCTTTTGACTACATTGTCTTAACAACTCTCCAATCGCAATATTAAATAAAGTTGCCAACAACCCGTAGCTAGGTTTTTTGGTGCCCGGGGCGACGAGATCGTCGGCCGCCTTGCTTTCACAATTAAAACGAGACAAAAGTGCAAAAATGAAGGCCCATTCAGTGAACAAAGTACTTAATAAATGCAAATGTGTAGATTTTTGTATGAAAGCACGTCCAGCAAACGTTTTAAGAATATTTGTTGTCAAAATTAAGAAATTACATATTATAATTATACCGATATTCAGTTTGTGTACATTTATTAGTAACAAATGTAGACTATAGAAAATGTACTAATATAAAAAAATTTATAACATAAACATGTTCTACTAAAGATGCAGATTCCTTGTAGGTCAAAACAATATCCTGAAGCAACATAAAGTTAAACAAAGAACTACATTAAAAGTAATAAAATAAATCACTTACCATTACAGGTTAATGGTTCCGTCTTCATTAATAAACACGTAATATTTATTTTTAATATTTAATAAATATTTAAAACGAGATATTTTAAAATGTAACTTTCTTGGCCTTAATAGATAAAAGAAAGAAGTTGTTTGTAGTTTTATAAACTGAAAACAATTGTTTCAAGTTTATGCTCTCTTTGCCGCCCCCTAGCAACGCCTCTGTATAGGCCTATGCGTAGTCACGCTTTCAGAGTGTAATATGCAGCAAAATTAATGACGACATAACAAAGCGACTGATAAATGCCCAACTTCCATGTTTTGACGTATTTCCAATAATCCAGACGTTCGATAACGGTAATAATCAGACAATATAATCCGCATTAATATGTTATCTTCTAATAATTGTTGTTAAATAAACCATTCAACTTTGTTTTATTTAATATCCTTCAGATCATGTTGTTCAGTGTTTAATTGTGCCGTGGTTAATGCCCGCTATACGACTTTTTGTGTACCGTAATATCAAAACGGGTATGGAGAACTATTTTCGTTACATAAACAGCATTGTCCAGTGTGGATTAAAATGTTATTAATGGTGTGTCGTTTTCATTTTCAACGTCTCTCTCTCTCTCTCGTCATCCATCAAGCCGCTGATCCACTTGACAGCTGGAGCATCTCGTATTACATTAAATAACATTGCGCATGTGCATATATATATAGCAGAAAGTGACTAAATATATATATATATATATATATATATATGTATATAGTTTTTGTTGTTCGGCATTTTGAGGGAGCCATATATCATTAATATTATTCAATATTTCTACGTTAAAATTTTATGAGTAGGCCTACATGGCACGTAAGTTTTTGTAAAAGTAAACTTTTGTACTCCATAGGACTCCAACCGTACATTTTACATTCATCAGAACGGACATTTTTGACAGCGACGTTTCGGACGCGTAAACATGCCAGCCGTCATCAGGTACAATATGAATATAAAAGTAGACACGTTAGTCTGTCGCTTGGTGAGGATCGTGAATTTTGTTCACGGGGTTAGCGGACCCAGATAAAAATATTATAAAATGTACGAAAAATAAAATTCATTATCTTCAGCAAGGATAAAAGCAAAATTGGTTTGTACTGGTCCCGAGAAGATAGGCTAGGTCACTCCAACGGTATTTCCGACGTTTCACATATACTAATGGTTTGTACCGGTCCCGAGCAGATAGGCTAGAGCTAGTCACTCCAACGGTATTTCCGACGTTTCACATATACTAATGGTTTGTACCGGTCCCGAGCAGATAGGCTAGAGCTAGTCACTCCCACGGTATTTCCGACGTTTCACATATACTAATGGTTTGTACCGGTCCCGAGCAGATAGGCTAGAGCTAGTCACTCCAATGGTATTTCCGAAGTTCCACATGTACTAATGGTTTTTACCGGTCCCGAGCAGATAGGCTAGAGCTAGTCACTCCAACGGTATTTCCGACGTTTCACATATACTAATGGTTTGTGCCGGTCCCGAGCAGATAGGCTAGAGCTAGTCACTCCAACGGTATTTCCGACGTTCCACATATACTAATGGTTTGTACCGGTCCCGAGCAGGTAGGCTAGAGCTAGTCACTCCGACGGTATTTCGGACGTTCCACATATACTAATGGTTTGTACCGGTCCCGAGCAGGTAGGCTAGAGCTAGTCACTCCAACGGTATTTCCGACGTTCCACATATACTAATGGTTTGTACCGGTCCCGAGCAGATAGGGTAGAGCTAGTCACTCCAACGGTATTTCCGACGTTCCACATATACTAATGGTTTGTAACGGTCCCGAGCAGATAGGCTAGAGCTAGTCACTCCAACGGTATTTCCGACGTTCCACATATACTAATGGTTTGTACCGGTCCCGAGCAGATAGGCTAGAGCTAGTCACTCCAACGGTATTTCCGACGTTTCACATATACTAATGGTTTGTACCGGTCCCGAGCAGATAGGCTAGAGCTAGTCACTCCAACGGTATTTCCGACGTTCCACATATACTAATGGTTTGTACCGGTCCCGAGCTGGTAGGCTAGAGCTAGTCACTCCAACGGTATTTCGGATGTTCCACATATACTAATGGTTTGTACCGGTCCCGAGCTGGTAGGCTAGAGCTAGTCACTCCAACGGTATTTCGGACGTTCCACATATACTAATGGTTTGTACCGGTCCCGAGCAGGTAGGCTAGAGCTAGTCACTCCAACGGTATTTCCGACGTTCCACATATACTAATGGTTTGTACCGGTCCCGAGCAGGTAGGCTAGAGCTAGTCACTCCAACGGTATTTCCGACGTTTCACATATACTAATGGTTTGTACCGGTCCCGAGCAGATAGGCTAGAGCTAGTCACTCCCACGGTATTTCCGACGTTTCACATATACTAATGGTTTGTACCGGTCCCGAGCAGATAGGCTAGAGCTAGTCACTCCAACGGTATTTCCGAAGTTCCACATGTACTAATGGTTTTTACCGGTCCCGAGCAGATAGGCTAGAGCTAGTCACTCCAACGGTATTTCCGACGTTTCACATATACTAATGGTTTGTGCCGGTCCCGAGCAGATAGGCTAGAGCTAGTCACTCCAACGGTATTTCCGACGTTTCACATATACTAATGGTTTGTACCGGTCCCGAGCAGATAGGCTAGAGCTAGTCACTCCAACGGTATTTCCGACGTTTCACATATACTAATGGTTTGTACCGGTCCCGAGCAGATAGGCTAGAGCTAGTCACTCCCACGGTATTTCCGACGTTTCACATATACTAATGGTTTGTACCGGTCCCGAGCAGATAGGCTAGAGCTAGTCACTCCAACGGTATTTCCGAAGTTCCACATGTACTAATGGTTTTTACCGGTCCCGAGCAGATAGGCTAGAGCTAGTCACTCCAACGGTATTTCCGACGTTTCACATATACTAATGGTTTGTGCCGGTCCCGAGCAGATAGGCTAGAGCTAGTCACTCCAACGGTATTTCCGACGTTCCACATATACTAATGGTTTGTACCGGTCCCGAGCAGGTAGGCTAGAGCTAGTCACTCCGAAGGTATTTCGGACGTTCCACATATACTAATGGTTTGTACCGGTCCCGAGCAGGTAGGCTAGAGCTAGTCACTCCAACGGTATTTCCGACGTTCCACATATACTAATGGTTTGTACCGGTCCCGAGCAGATAGGGTAGAGCTAGTCACTCCAACGGTATTTCCAACGTTCCACATATACTAATGGTTTGTAACGGTCCCGAGCAGATAGGCTAGAGCTAGTCACTCCAACGGTATTTCCGACGTTCCACATATACTAATGGTTTGTACCGGTCCCGAGCAGATAGGCTAGAGCTAGTCACTCCAACGGTATTTCCGACGTTCCACATATACTAATGGTTTGTACCGGTCCCGAGCTGGTAGGCTAGAGCTAGTCACTCCAACGGTATTTCGGATGTTCCACATATACTAATGGTTTGTACCGGTCCCGAGCAGGTAGGCTAGAGCTAGTCACTCCGACGGTATTTCGGACGTTCCACATATACTAATGGTTTGTACCGGTCCCGAGCAGGTAGGCTAGAGCTAGTCACTCCAACGGTATTTCCGACGTTCCACATATACTAATGGTTTGTACCGGTCCCGAGCAGGTAGGCTAGAGCTAGTCACTCCAACGGTATTTCCGACGTTCCACATATACTAATGGTTTGTACCGGTCCCGAGCAGATAGTCTAGAGCTAGTCACTCCAACGGTATTTCCGACGTTCCACATATACTAATGGTTTGTACCGGTCCCGAGCAGATAGGCTAGAGCTAGTCACTCCAACGGTATTTCCGACGTTTCACATATACTAATGGTTTGTACCGGTCCCGAGCAGATAGGCTAGAGCTAGTCACTCCAACGGTATTTCCGACGTTCCACATATACTAATGGTTTGTACCGGTCCCGAGCTGGTAGGCTAGAGCTAGTCACTCCAACGGTATTTCGGATGTTCCACATATACTAATGGTTTGTACCGGTCCCGAGCTGGTAGGCTAGAGCTAGTCACTCCGACGGTATTTCGGACGTTCCACATATACTAATGGTTTGTACCGGTCCCGAGCAGGTAGGCTAGAGCTAGTCACTCCAACGGTATTTCCGACGTTCCACATATACTAATGGTTTGTACCGGTCCCGAGCAGGTAGGCTAGAGCTAGTCACTCCAACGGTATTTCCGACGTTTCACATATACTAATGGTTTGTACCGGTCCCGAGCAGATAGGCTAGAGCTAGTCACTCCCACGGTATTTCCGACGTTTCACATATACTAATGGTTTGTACCGGTCCCGAGCAGATAGGCTAGAGCTAGTCACTCCAACGGTATTTCCGAAGTTCCACATGTACTAATGGTTTTTACCGGTCCCGAGCAGATAGGCTAGAGCTAGTCACTCCAACGGTATTTCCGACGTTTCACATATACTAATGGTTTGTGCCGGTCCCGAGCAGATAGGCTAGAGCTAGTCACTCCAACGGTATTTCCGACGTTTCACATATACTAATGGTTTGTACCGGTCCCGAGCAGATAGGCTAGAGCTAGTCACTCCAACGGTATTTCCGACGTTTCACATATACTAATGGTTTGTACCGGTCCCGAGCAGATAGGCTAGAGCTAGTCACTCCCACGGTATTTCCGACGTTTCACATATACTAATGGTTTGTACCGGTCCCGAGCAGATAGGCTAGAGCTAGTCACTCCAACGGTATTTCCGAAGTTCCACATGTACTAATGGTTTTTACCGGTCCCGAGCAGATAGGCTAGAGCTAGTCACTCCAACGGTATTTCCGACGTTTCACATATACTAATGGTTTGTGCCGGTCCCGAGCAGATAGGCTAGAGCTAGTCACTCCAACGGTATTTCCGACGTTCCACATATACTAATGGTTTGTACCGGTCCCGAGCAGGTAGGCTAGAGCTAGTCACTCCGACGGTATTTCGGACGTTCCACATATACTAATGGTTTGTACCGGTCCCGAGCAGGTAGGCTAGAGCTAGTCACTCCAACGGTATTTCCGACGTTCCACATATACTAATGGTTTGTACCGGTCCCGAGCAGATAGGGTAGAGCTAGTCACTCCAACGGTATTTCCGACGTTCCACATATACTAATGGTTTGTAACGGTCCCGAGCAGATAGGCTAGAGCTAGTCACTCCAACGGTATTTCCGACGTTCCACATATACTAATGGTTTGTACCGGTCCCGAGCAGATAGGCTAGAGCTAGTCACTCCAACGGTATTTCCGACGTTCCACATATACTAATGGTTTGTACCGGTCCCGAGCTGGTAGGCTAGAGCTAGTCACTCCAACGGTATTTCGGATGTTCCACATATACTAATGGTTTGTACCGGTCCCGAGCAGGTAGGCTAGAGCTAGTCACTCCGACGGTATTTCGGACGTTCCACATATACTAATGGTTTGTACCGGTCCCGAGCAGGTAGGCTAGAGCTAGTCACTCCAACGGTATTTCCGACGTTCCACATATACTAATGGTTTGTACCGGTCCCGAGCAGGTAGGCTAGAGCTAGTCACTCCAACGGTATTTCCGACGTTCCACATATACTAATGGTTTGTACCGGTCCCGAGCAGATAGGCTAGAGCTAGTCACTCCAACGGTATTTCCGACGTTCCACATATACTAATGGTTTGTACCGGTCCCGAGCAGGTAGGCTAGAGCTAGTCATTCCAACGGTATTTCCGACGTTCCACATATAATAATGGTTTGTACCGGTCCCGAGCATGTAGGCTAGAGCTAGTCACTCCTACGGTATTTCGGACGTTCCACATATACTAATGGTTTGTACCGGTCCCGAGCAGTTAGGCTAGAGCTAGTCACTCCAACGGTATTTCCGACGTGCCACATATACTAATGGTTTGTACCGGTCCCGAGCAGATAGGGTAGAGCTAGTCACTCCAACGGTATTTCCGACGTTCCACATATACTAATGGTTTGTAACGGTCCCGAGCAGATAGGCTAGAGCTAGTCACTCCAACGGTATTTCCGACGTTCCACATATACTAATGGTTTGTACCGGTCCCGAGCAGATAGGCTAGAGCTAGTCACTCCAACGGTATTTCCGACGTTTCACATATACTAATGGTTTGTACCGGTCCCGAGCAGATAGGCTAGAGCTAGTCACTCCAACGGTATTTCCGACGTTCCACATATACTAATGGTTTGTACCGGTCCCGAGCTGGTAGGCTAGAGCTAGTCACTCCAACGGTATTTCGGATGTTCCACATATACTAATGGTTTGTACCGGTCCCGAGCAGGTAGGCTAGAGCTAGTCACTCCGACGGTATTTCGGACGTTCCACATATACTAATGGTCTGTACCGGTCCCGAGCAGGTAGGCTAGAGCTAGTCACTCCAACGGTATTTCCGACGTTCCACATATACTAATGGTTTGTACCGGTCCCGAGCAGGTTGGCTAGAGCTAGTCACTCCGACGGTATTTCCGACGTTTCACATATACTAATGGTTTGTACCGGTCCCGAGCAGGTTGGCTAGAGCTAGTCACTCCGACGGTATTTCCGACGTTCCACATATACTAATGGTTTGTACCGGTCCCGAGCAGGTAGGCTAGAGCTAGTCACTCCAACGGTATTTCCGACGTTCCACATATATAAATGGTTTGTACCGGTCCCGAGCAGTTAGGCTAGAGCTAGTCACTCCAACTGTATTTCCGACGTTCCACATATACTAATGGTTTGTACCGGTCCCGAGCAGATAGGCTAGAGCTAGTCACTCCAACGGTATTTCCGACGTTCCACATATACTAATGGTTTGTACCGGTCCCGAGCAGATAGGCTAGAGCTAGTCACTCCGACGGTATTTCCGACGTTCCACATATACTAATGGTTTGTACCGGTCCCGAGCAGGTTGGCTAGAGCTAGTCACTCCGACGGTATTTCCGACGTTCCACATATACTAATGGTTTGTACCGGTCCCGAGCAGATAGGCTAGAGCTAGGTCACTCCAACGGTATTTCCGACGTTCCACATATACTAATGGTTTGTACCGGTCCCGAGCAGATAGGCTAGAGCTAGGTCACTCCAACGGTATTTCCGACGTTCCACATATACTAATGGTTTGTACCGGTCCCGAGCAGATAGGCTAGAGCTAGGTCACTCCAACGGTATTTCCGACGTTCCACATATACTAATGGTTTGTACCGGTCCCGAGCTGGTAGGCTAGAGCTAGTCACTCCAACGGTATTTCCGACGTTCCACATATACTAATGGTTTGTACCGGTCCCGAGCAGATAGGCTAGAGCTAGTCACTCCAACGGTATTTCCGACGTTCCACATATACTAATGGTTTGTACCGGTCCCGAGCAGATAGGCTAGAGCTAGTCACTCCAACGGTATTTCCGACGTCCACATATAGTAATTATAATTCAATAGTTATTTGTGGATGCGGCTCAATTCGGTTAAGGTGTTCCAACCATTTTAGCCGATTTTGGGAAATCCTATCGACTATACTCGTAATATTCAGTTCCTGTCGTATATATGCATTTCTTGGAAAGTACATTGTGTCCCGTAACTGAGAAATCTCGTTTCTGCTGATTGACTGTGGCTGGGCCGAGTTTTCGTTATAGTCCAATAGAGATACGTGGAGAGGGCCATCACCTTGCAGAACATCAGGTGTGTTTCTTTACTCGTCAATTTTAACTATCCCTCTTTGGTTTACGTACCTTGTTATGGGAAAGGGAATTTTATTAAAAACTAGCTGTTAACCGCGGCTTCGCATGCAAACATTTGAATTTAATAAGTATTTTAATATAATTTTTATTGTCTATGTATATATTGCGTTCTGTCAGCTCGTATAACACTTTTGTACTCATTAGTCAAATTCTCTCCTAAGCTGTTTTCAACACTTGTACTAAATTATTATGTTGGTGCAACAACCTTTGGAGATATAAAACTACCCGTTTATAAAGCCTTTGGAGATATTTATAAAGTACCTGTTAAATCAAAAACGTTAAATTCTTTATTTTTAGTGTTACTGTGTTAGAAGCACTGTATAACACATTAAACGTTACGTTTTCCTCAACCATGGCTTTTATTTATTTCAGCAATACAGTATACTAAAAACAAAAAACCGTTGTCACCTAACCTCACAAATGAAAACAACACGTATTTTCGCTTTGCTTTAAGTAATAGGACAATTTATAATTAGTACAATTCTTCTTTTGCACATCGTAATATATCGATACAATCGCATATTATATAAAACATGGAAAATGTACTGCAGGAATGGATAAATGTACATTTCCGATGCCGCTAAATAGCTTTTGTTTATTTACTTGTTACTATGGTAATTGATTCTGGTCTCCATGGTATTTTTGACATCTTTAGTAGTAGTATTTAACATATTTCATTACTTATTCATTGCATCATAACAAATACGTATAAACATAAATTTTATTATCGTTTAAGACAATTACAAAATGTATAAACATATCTGTGTACAAAATTACAAAATATGTCAATACAATCGCATATTAAAACCATTAAAAACTGCAGGAACTGATAATGGTACAGTTCCGATGCCGCTAAATATTGTTTGTTTATTTACTTGTTACTATGGTAATTAAGTCTGGTCTCCATGGTGTTTTGACATCTTTATACGCGTCAACGAAAAGGCATAATTAAAAGGGCCTAAATCGTGCGAACGGGGCAAAATATCGAATTCCAAGCTAGGACAGTATATTTCGCCTTGTGTCAAAGGTTATCTGTGCAAAGTTTAGTAGCAATCGGTGTAACGGTGTGGTTTTGTATTCAGTACCCATAAACTTTGAGTTTTATATATATAGATTCTGCTACTCAAAACTGAAAAGAGGTCGCCAGGTTAAAGGCATTAAAAAGACAGTCGTAGGCATACAGATTTTGATAAAATCGTGCTCTAATCTTATGAAATCCCATTACATTTCACTAATGAGTCAGACGACCATACCATCATAAAGTACAACTTTCATTTCACTTTTTACTGTTAACAGCGGGTCAAGAAGTCTGCAGCACCGGAAGCAATCCATTTCATCCGATCTTTGTCACGGGCAGTGCGTTTTGATATTACTACATGTTACAGTTTGTAAAACGAGTTTCACTTGGACGTGACCAGCATCGTAATGCCCATCGTTTGTGTCAGCACAACTCGTTGATTGTTTTTACCTTTATGTCGTGTTTCTGCCGGTCATGTCAGAACGTATGTCATTTCTTTTTTGCCGGTCTTGTCAACTGTTTCTTCGTGGACCTCTGTTGCACTCTGATTCTAAGTCAAGTTATCGTTTATTGTCGTGTTAAAATAGTTTTAGTTTCGTTGCAAGTTTTAGGCTAATAAATTTTTATTTGGTTGCCAAACAATTTAACGCGGTTGTGTCTCATCAAAAACTTAAGCAATGACAATCCCAATCCTTCAAAAGCCCATAAATTGCAAGTTAGCTGTGGATATTACTTATTACTGAGGAAGTACAAAAATTCAAATGTTTGGTCACAAATATTCTACCTGCCGCTGTTAAAAGAAGAGATATTTGGTCGATAAAAACCAACATAACTGGAGTATGTCTAAGGGGGGAAACCGTTTGGAAATAATAAACATTTAAGATTTCAGAAATGTGAGACAGTTAAATCGATCGCCAAATGCAATTAGTTCATATAAACCAGCAGAAATCAGACCAAAGACCCAAGTGACAAGGTATCTTTTTTGTGGAAACACATGGAATACAAATTTCGAGATCATTAACAAGTAAAAGATATTAAGAGTTCAATTCAGAAGTGAAAGAATAAGGGTTGATTTGAAAACAGAGAAAATGTGGTTTTTTGTTCAGAGCAGAAGAAAAGAATCGTACGACATGTAAGCCTTCAATAAAGGGGAGCTTAGTGAAGATATCACGTTTCCGGCGGCCAAAGGGTAGATAATTATGGAAGAGGAACACGTAAGTTGTCTACGCTAAAAGTTAGAAGAAGAGGAAGACGGATAAAGAAAGAGAGAAGGAACTTTTATTATGATTTTTGTAGTTTTGTTATACTACTGAAAATATCCAGTCAGTTGACGGGACTAGATGTTGCTATCAGTTAGTTGCCGCTGCAGCGTAAACATTCCGTAGTTAAAGCTTCATCACAAGTTTGAGGTTCACATTTTCAACATCACGACCAGATCACTCGTATCCTGAAACGTGTAGGTTTAATGTACGATCGAACTTAAAGAAAAACTGTGGTAAATAACTTGGACAAAAACTGTAAGTTAACAAGTATTCTTTACTTTCTTATGACTCAGTTGTGTCAGATTTAGTATTCCGTATAAAAAAATCTGTATGGAGGACCATACATGACTTCCATGTTCTAAGATTTATATTTAAAATTGTTAAAATATAAATTGAAAAATTTGACAAGTTTGACAAGGTGAAATGAAATATTTTCATAAAAACTACTTCTTTATTGCCGATAACGTAGTACACATATAAAAAATTACCTCCTCCCTCTTCAACTATCATTTTCATATATAGAAAATTACGCCGTCTCCCTTCAACTACCCTTTTAATTTATATATATATATTTAATCTACCTTTCTACAGTGGATTTTTACCGTGGACCTTCTTTTCAGGATACTTTATTTATTAAAATTAAGTTCTTTACTCTTGTTAAAAGTAAAACGTTGCAGGTAAACTACCCCTTCCTCTTAACCGATCTTCACCAAAATCAATAGACGTTGAGTCCTTTACAACTGGGGCATATATGCAAAAATTATTTGATTCTCTTTGAATTTGCGGCAGTTATCGTTCGCCATAGAAAAAATTCTACACCAGACACACAGACACTTTTCGGAAAATGACTTTCCTTCATGTTTTGAGGGTAGTACAATCAGAATCAGCCCTTATCTCGAACACGATTTTTTCGCGATCACCGTACTTTCATTTCCTTACGGAACATGGAAGTAAAAATTATGCAACGTTTTAAACAACGCAAAACTTTTGTACGGAAAAGATAATTCAATGACGCCTGTCTGAGAGACTGTCTTCATGGAGCTGTGTTCATTCACAACTCGTCCGAAAGACGAACAGTTAATGAAGTTTTGAGAACGTAGCGGAATGCGGCAACGAGTGCGCGCGCGGCCAGTCTTCATTGTGAAATTCGTTGTGTAAAGAAAAAAAGCCAGCCAAGTCTGTCTGGTAGGAAGCAAAGCATCTGTTTGGAAATAAGCAAGAGGGAGAGAGAGAGAGAGAGAAGGGAAAAAAAGAAGAACCGCAGAAACGGCGAAAACAAGTTCGCGGCAGATCGAAATAATAACGGGTATCACCGCGAGACCGCACAAAAATCTGCTTACAAGAAAAATAAGAGGAAGAAGAAATTATATATATAATTTATATAAAGGAACATAAATTCTCTATGTACTACAGCTGACCGTTTTCAATACGGTATTGTCATAACTTATGAATATTGTATTGTATTTTGGATTCTATTGTGAGCGTGTGGACTTAACAGGGTCTGACGTGATCGGTAATTATCTGTTTAAATGGAAATATCTCAAGTCATCTGCTGTTTAAACTCCAATAGTTTATTATACTACACGTACGTATACGTTGTGTGTGTGTGTGTGTGTTGTGGAATGCATACCACGCTGCCTTTGCCCGGCGGTTATGAAATGTTAATTGACACGGGGGCTATTTCGCCGTGCCAGCAGCCGGCCCGGCTCGTCCGAGTTCTGCGCGTGTGCGCGCGCGTGTGTCTAACGGTACCGTTTGACCAATTTTTCACTTTTTTCGTACACTCACAGGCCCGGTCGTTAATTCGTTACAAAACCAAACCTCAGTCAGTCCTTGAGGGGTGGTTCCGTAGTTCGGCAACATCTACTACTCGATGAGACGGCGCGTGGGCCGGTGACTTACATCTGAAGAGGTGTCAAGTTGAAGCGTATCTCTCTACTTTTGAAAAAAAAAAAAATAAATTCTTGTATTATTAATGTATACTGAGCAAAGTGTTCCAGATATTAAAATTAAATGTTACAGAAGTGTAAAGTTTTCAGCACTATATAGTCACTGTTTGGACAACAAAAGATACGTATTTACTACTTTATTCGCCGATTATCAGCGTGATAGTAGGTACAATGAACGCTCCCTGCAAAGAGGTGCATTTAATTGTAAAAAATTGAAATCCCGTTGTTTCAATAGAAAAAAAAACACAAACTTTGATTAGAACCCGTCAAGTGCATAGACGGATTAAGGCTATGGGGGCCCGGGGCTATTTAAGAGAAGGGACCCATGTATGAAATTTTCGTGTTTTCCACAATACTTTACTTTATTCAGACGATCATTTAATAAATATAATAAACAAAATATTGTTCTTAAACCGTATATTTACTCCCATATTTTTTATTTTATACTGATTAAATAGATGCTGAAACTGTTTACTATTATTTTATTTCGCAGATCTTTTTACAGTAATCATCAGTACAACGGTCTTTATTGTCAGCGTTTATTTTTTTGGTTTTTATAAAGGCTTTTTTAAAACTTTATATCTTCACATAGAATTAATATTTCGACACTCGACAAGAATCAAATAAGCTTACTTTTTCTACTTTCATTTTCTGTTTAGTAAGTATTTCTAAGCACATTAAAATCTGAATTTTTGAGTTTCAAAGGAACGTATATTTTTCTCGAGCCTTCTCCAAAAATCATCATAAAACAATTGTGATAGCTTATAACTGGGGAAATTTTGAGCGTTAAAGTTTATCGCTTTGGCTTTTACCATAGCCTTATATAGGCTACCTAAACATGTCCTCAAGTTTCATTTAAATCCGTGATCTGTACTTCAGGTACTCTCCTTGTCGGTGCGGATTTTAATATTTCGCATGCTCGGAAAATTTTATTTATTCGTTCGATAATGAAAATTTTTAAATGGCCGGGAATGGGGTCCCCCGACAAGCGGGGTCCGGGGTTTTAGCCCCCCCAGCACCCCCTTAATCCGGCACTGATCAAGTGTACATGACATACATGACGTTTTGTCACTGATATTTTATATTAGTGATATTAATATTGATGTCAAAAGCACTAATCTAATAGCTAAAGAATATAATCTCAGTAGCAACATAAAAATCTAAAGCGTTTATTGGAGCCCATCAGGTGTAAATTAGTCAATGGTAACCGATAAACCGAAGGAGTCAATACATTCAGTTTACTAGTTTTCTAGGCTAGCTCTGTCGTTCGATGAAAGTGGTGATGTGGGTACTGAGATCGGAAAATTGAACTGTATCAATAACACAATATGTAAATAGAACATTGGAAAATTAAGTACGGAAATAAACTATAATGGAATTTTCTAAAACTATGGCCATTCCACGTCTAATGTATGGAAGTGGGGACGACGACCTCGGAGGCTGTGGAAGCGACAGGAGGCAATCCCGTCGCCAGCCTTGGCTCCCGGGGGGGGGGGGTCCGTATAGTGGTGTTCGTTCAGGGAACGGATACCTAGGGCGTTTCGGATGGTCAGGTTAGACGTAAGGTCCAGGAGATCTTACACGATTTTTACACTGGTGATGGCAGTCGATGGTACTGTCGAAACGTCTGTTTTAGAACAAAACAATGGACCACGGCCAAACAGCCCGGAATGGATTTTAATAACATTGACTCCGAATGTTAATTGTCTGGTAGCAATTCGAAGTATAAGCCTTCGAAGTATTTTACTGTCTGGTAGTGTTTGATGTGTGTTCATTACCTGTAGGTTATCAAGAACACGATGACTTTAAGATATCAAGAGTACAGTGTATGTGTGTGTGTGTGTGTGTGTGATATGTAAGAAAAGGAAACAATGCGATCAAGGTGGCAGTGAGTGAGGTGATAGAGAGAGAGAGACGCGTATGGTGTAACATTTGACAGATATTTAGTTAAGCAAGATAGCGTGGAAAGTGCAGTGATCTCGTTCCGATCCAAGGTGAAGGCTAACTAGACCACAGAGAGAAGTTGCCCAAACCGTCTGTTGTGCCGAGAGCATTCCTGATTACCACCTGATATCGCCGCTTTATCTCTATCTCTTCCGACTTCTTTCTGTTTTATAATACAACGAAGCGCATACCACAGAAACGAATCGGCCCGTTTCCCACCTGTTTTCGTTATTATTTATACATATCAAGTAATGTACGTTAATGTTTTTGTCTGTTTCCAGAAAAACATGCCCTAGTACTTAAAGTATCGGTATGGAGAACCATACATGACTTCCATGTTCTAAGATTGATATTGAAAATCATTTTCGAAATTAAATATTTCCATAGAAACTACTTCTTTCTTCAGCCTTAACCACAGTACTGTGGTCACTAACGTATACCACCTCACGTTAGCGCACTCGATTTTCACTGATGCTGGCAGTCGATGGCACTGCCGAAACGTCTGGTTTTGCAGAAAACATTGGACCACCGCCAAACAGCCCGGGAAGGAAT
Organism: Magicicada septendecula; assembly: GCA_034769895.1. NCBI lineage: Eukaryota > Metazoa > Arthropoda > Insecta > Hemiptera > Cicadidae > Magicicada > Magicicada septendecula. The sequence continues at coordinate 484,120,398 of CM068372.1, forward strand.
TTTAACAACAAACTACTTCTTTGTTTGCCGATAACGTAGTACACATAAAAAATTATACCCTCCCCTTCGACTATTATTTTCATTTATAGACAATTACCCCCTCCTCCTTCAACTACCCTTTTTATTTATAGATATTTCATCTACCTTTCTACAGTGGATTATTATGGCCTTCTTTTCAGGATACTTTATTTATCAAAATTAAGTGCTTTAGTCTTGTTAACACGTAAAACGTTGCAGGTAAACTAACCCTTCCCCTTAATCGATCTTCACCAAATTCAATAGGCCTGAGTCCTCTACAACTCGGGCACGTATGCAAAACATTATTTGATTCTGTTTGAATTTGCGGCAGTTATCGTTCACCATAGAAAACATTCTACACATAGATGCACAGACACTTTTCGGAAAATGACTTTTCTTCGTGTTTGAGGGTAGTACAATCAGAAACAGCCCATATGTCGAACACGATTTTTTTCGCGATCACCATACTTCCATTTCCTTACGGAACATGGAAGTAAAAACACTGACACATATTCAAGTATACGACGCAAGTACAATGTCTCTATACTGTACATTGAGAGGTTTATGCGCGCCCGTTAATATTTCTTGAAACGATCCCATTCCGTTCCGTTCTAGCGCCGGATGCGTTCTGGTGTTACGGTTACAGAGTTCCACAACGACCGATATAGAATAACTAAGCTGTAAAATAATATACGAAACCATTAAGCAATTAAAAGTGTTATCAATTTCAACGGTAAACGTATTGGTTTGTATGCGGCAGAGTTCACGTAAGTTAAAATGTGGCGCCCAGGCTGGTGGTTGTACGCCGATCGGGCAACTTGAAGAGCAAATGTCAGAGCTTACTACACAAACATATGGAAGGACGTCCGTTTTTCTTCATTACAGGTGGGCCGATATACCTATAACAGGTATTTTTGAACGATATTTTTGTGGAACGGATAAATCAGTGACTGAAAAGTTTAAATACCTGTTCCGATTCAACAATAACTGAAAGTCGCAATACCCGTTCCGATTACTCGCGGCCTCGCGGTTCCGAGTCGCGGCCCCCCCTACGCAACTAACAGAACACAAGGAACAAAAAGTAAACGAATCCTACAAGTATTAGCAGTATTACGAGTACACGAGTACGAAGCCAGTTTTTGGCGCTGAATACTTCATTTTGCGCATGTGCGGATTGCCATACAAGCATAAAACGAAGCAAAACAGCGAGTTTCAGAATATCGCTATGCCAAAGAGACGAAGCTGTTTTTAATATATGTAAAAAAATTCATACTGATGTTACATTTATTCTCGTGTGTTATGCAGATATATGATACAGATTGTAATAACAAATTATATATTTATACTAGTCACCAACTTGGTAAATTTTAAAAAAACGAATTATATTGTGTTATAACCTACAGAGTGGCTGATAGGCTATATAGTACTTTGTGTTAATGTGCTTTCGGAGATGATTTCACTCCACATCTCACGTAAATTTTTTTGACATTCTTTGTTATGCTATTAGGTGCACTCTAAATTTCGTTACCTGAGTTTCGCAACTGATTTGTCTAACCGAAATGGAATCAATAATTTAATATTAAACCTATGTCAGTTTGTTTACTCCTAATGACAACTTAAATTAGTATTCCCAAAGGGAGATAGGCCAATAGATTCTCTTGTTTCTTTTTTTTTTTTAAACAGTAACAGCTTAATAATGTCAGTGTAAAGCAACACTGTTAATACTTTTAGTTTCGATTTATTTCTTATAACAAATTATATAATACAGGTATATGTATAATAAGTATTAATAACAGGTATTTATGCGTGTTATTTTTTTTGGAACGGGTTCTTCGTACCTGTTATTTTCAAATACTAGTTTAGCACATCTCTGCTCTTCGTAATGCTCCAATGCTGCATTTGTGAGCTCGGTGGTTGCAAAGCTTTCGCAACGCTCCAGTAGGAGCTTTGTACCGCATCCTACTGCGAATTGGCAAATATAGACGGGAGAGCGCATGTGAAAAAAAACATGAGGAATGAGTGCGGACAGACGACTGTTGTCTGCATTAAATACACTTTGTTTACATGTCAGTTGGTCGGCCTCGTCTTCTTTTTCTTCCTGTTGGTGTTCAATTATATTATCTTTCAGGAGTATCTTGTTTCCTGCTTTCTCCTGAGACTAGGAGTACGTGAACAGAAAAAGGGAAAACTAGAATACGAGAGTGCGTAATAAACGGTTTTAATGAGTTTATTAAAACTCATGTTAATAAACGATAAAGTTATGTGACTGAGTGACATAATGCGTTTAGTTGTATTAATTTATGACGAAGAACAAGTTGAGGTGAAACGGACTGCAACTCGCCCTCTTAGCAAACACACGTATGTGTTGAAAATGTGTATTTCACTTGGGTTATATATCTTAGCGAACGAATACAGTACCGCGCGCGCGCGACTTGTAGTAATACTCGTGACGTAATCGTGGTGAGATCGATTTATCGACGAGGAAAGTGCCGTGACGAGGGGAAAACAAATCGACTAGACACTGGAACAGTAACTTTGAGGGCTTTATGAGGTCAAAGGTCGTCCGGTTTCCAGTGTTGGCCGTTCATTAAACAGCACTGCTGGGCGTTTCGTAACCCGCGCGTTTTAATGAAAGCTCGTTTCGGCCGATTTCCGTCCACCGCCAGTCATTACTCTGCTCGGTTTATGTGTTTGTTAGTACACAGTGCTTTGCTGGAATGTTACGCTGCTATAAAGACTATCGTTGAACGTGTTCAGGGAGCAGATCGTGAAAAACTTCAACCGATTTTCGTAAAACTTGGCACACGTGTGTGTACTTTTACCCTATTGTTTTGGAATTAATGTCCCCAAAAATAAAGGGGAAGGGAGGAAAAAATCTGAGGGGTCAAATGTATCTTGTAAAAATATATTCCAAAAGTGCATGTGGCGTATCAAATTAAAAGGAATTTTAACGGCAATCTGAATAGAGTGTTGATTTTTTGAAAATTTCAAAATTGTTGACGTCAGGGCGCAAAAGTGGATGAAAATGTTGATAAAAATAGGCAAAAATTCATTGAGGTATCAAATTAAAAAAGAGAATCTTTGACTGACATGTGCGAGTGTAGTGTTAAGGTTTGGAAATTTCTAAATTTTTGAATCCCAGGATCCAAAAAAGAGATAAAAATATCTGAAAAAATTGCGAATATCTACCAGGGTGTCAGACTAAAAGAACAGTAACCCAAACCCAAATGTTTCGAATTTGTAGTAGGCCTATGTGTGGTATCACTGTGTGCTCTACAATTGTTATATTACTAAAGAAACACAGTAATCAGGATTTTTGTTAATATTTCCATAATAGAAATTATAATATTATAAGTTATTACTAGCGGTTACCCGTAGCTTCGCACGCGAATATTTGACTTTTAATAAGTATTTTAATTTTTATTGTCTATGTCTATATGGCGTTCTGTCAGCTCGTATAACAATTTTGTACGCATTAGTCAAATTCTCTCCAAAGCTGTTTTCAACACTTGTACTATTTTAACTTGTACTAAATTATTATGTTGGTGCAACAGCCTTTGGAGATTTAAAAGTACCCGTTTGTATAGCCTTTGGAGGTATTTATAAAGTACCTGTTAAATCAAAAACGCTAAATTTTGTATTTTAAGTGTTACTGTGTATAACACATTAAACGTTATGTTTTCCTCAACCATGGCTTTTATTTATTTCATCAGTAAACTAAAAACCTAAAACCGTTGTCACCTAACCTCACAAATGAAAACAACACGTATTTTCGCTTTCCATTAAATAATAGGACAATTTACAATTAGTAAATTCTTTTACTCCACATCGTGATATATCGATACAATCGTATATTATATAAAACATCGAAAATGTACTGCAGGAATGGATAAATATACAGTTCCGATGCCGCTAAATGGCTTTTGTTTATTTACTTGTTACTATGGTAATTAATTCTGGTCTCCATGGTGTTTTTGAGATCTTATACGTGTCAACGAAAAGGCTTAATTAAAAAAAAGGTGCTAAATCGTGCGAACGGGACAAAATATCAAATTCCAAGTCAGACAGTATTTTTCGCTTTGTATCAAAGGTTACCTGTGCAAAATTTGGTGACAATCGGTGTAACGGTGTGGATTGTATTCAGTACCCATGAATCCTCAGACTTTGAATTTTATTTATATAGATTATAATTGACATACTGTACTGTGCTCGATGTGTATACATTGTCGCTATACCAACCGTAAACTATTTCTTCATACTGTACAAATCACATTTTACAATAGCTGAGAAAAAAGGAGGGTAGCAGCTGTCTTGTCATGTGTACAGTAACGTTTGCACGTTTGTTGGTCCCGATACGGGTCCCTGGCGCATCCCGCATCCGACACGTTTACTGCAATCCATCGTCCTTGAACAGTAGATAAATGTAAAGGTTTACCGTAGAGTCACGGTGAGTCAGTCACTCGCTTGTGTGCCCTCAATTCTCATTGTTACAGAAATAAATAACCGTATTGTTTCCAAAGAGTGTGGGCTTCGTTGTGTAGTGGTAATGTGTCGGATGACTGTACCCTGAGTATTGGATTTGATTCCCACAAACTAAACCGTTCAGCTACGCCTTGGTAATTCAATATTGAATGGAAGTATTTTTTTTTTAACGAGTTATTAAAATTTTGACTTACTTAGGTTTGTAATACAGTGAAATAGAATTGTTCCATTAGTACAGTTTATAGTAAGCTGAGAGTAGGCCTACACAGTACATTACAATAATGAGGAATGTTGAAGCATTACGGTTCATGCGTAGTAGGTACACTTTCACCAGTTTTGCCAGATTTTGTATTTAAAATATCGGGATTGAGATTCGTAAAGCCAAAAAAGCGGGATTTTTTTTAGGAAAAGCGACATCAGGTTGATTTAGGAAGAAACCCAACAACAAGTGAGGCATACGATTTCCAAAACATTTTTTATTTCATTTATTTATAATTGTTATGTAACAATTTTTGTATTTTTAGTTGTACTTTTGCAGACGATTTAATATGTCCCAGAGTATCCTTTGCCTTCTTTAGTGTGTTAGTAAAATTCATAACAGCTGAATTTAAAGAGCAACTCTGATTTTATAAATTGAACAAAATATTTGGTTCAAATCATTTAAGATTCATTTGAGTTTTTGTATCTATATAACAATTGAATATCGGCATGATCAGAATATCAGAAGATGTAATAATTAAAATTTTTTTATATCTTTTTTGTGGTAATGATCGAAGTAGCTGTTACCATTTATTTGAAACAGCCTAACGTGAATTTTTCATTAGTTTCCGTAGAAGCTTTAACCAATTTACTCATATTTAACTGTTGAAATCGTTTAATGCTAAAGGCTGAATTTAAAACCTTCATTCGATGTCTCAAAATCGGAATTTATTATGTTCCGAGACGAAGATTTTGTCCCTAAAATCCGGACTTCTTGCAAAAAAATGGGCCATCTAACAATACTGGTTTAGATATTGATCAGTTTAGTCAATAAACGGAGCATCATTGTTGCTATTGATTCGAATACAGATTCTGGCAAATCAGGTACGCAGTGGTGTAAGTAAGAGCTGTTATCGGATGAGACCAACCCCTAGGGGGGGGGGATGAGACTATAGATATGTAACGTTAGAAACGAGCTGCGCAGAACAAACATTTTTGACACACTTGGTGCATTTATAGGAGAATGTCACGTGACGCAAGGCAACTGTGTGGAAGGAATCAATCACTCGCCGAACAGCATATGTGAACTATACAGCGTGCCGTTCATTAGGAAGGAAAGGGGAGCAGTAAGACAGAGAAAGTGGGAGAGGGAGAAGCAATACTTCTCCACTCTGCGCGCACTGAAATCGTTGATGGCTTTTTTCCAAAGTTGTCAGGCTATAACTTGAAAGTTTGGACTTCCCGTTTCCCTGAGTCTTCCCAAATAATTATTTATACATTTATTTATAAGCCTTACGTTAACTCACGCAACTGGATGAGAAATAGGCTTGCGTTAAGTGTTTATGACGTTTCACTGATATGTTTGACAGTTGAGGGTGGGGAGGGGTACCCCAAAAGCCTACGGTACTTCTTATAGCCCTAAATCTAATTTTGTTGTAGGAGCAATATAGAATTATACAATGACCCATCGTACTGCCGGCAGCGGTGCAATCACGTTGTCCGGATCTCGAACCCACGCCTCAAACTAAATTACACGCCCTCTCTTCACTAAAACCTAAAATATATTATCATGAATTCTACAGCAGTATACGTTATTGTAGTTGCTGTAACGTCTCACAAAACATCAACTTTCTACCAGACGTGTGTCGTAACGTTTCAACAGACCTTTACATGACTCGACATGTTGGACACAGTTTCCGACAAAAAAAAGTGTATACTACTACGACATCTCCTTTTAAAGTAAACTAATCAATTTCCTGTGTAAAACTTTCCCATGTGTAAATTATACACATTTTGTGCTCGCACCGTTTGTGTTTTGGATTACCGTGTTTAAACGACTAATTGCGCTCTTTCTCACGGCAGTATGGTTCGGTTCGTTCTCGGGATTGGAACACTTGTTGTAAGCAATGACTTTTGCCATGAATCACTTCTCATGGGGCCCGGTTCTGTCGGGTTTGAACACACAGGTTTGCCCGAAGTGACTGTCATGACCGTCGGAAAGGTGTATTGGAAGGTAGTGTTCAGTAATAGTAAACGAGTTATTCGTGTTAAACTAAATCCTATCGCGTTCTCAGTTAATTTTGTTAAATTTTTATATGGAATTCTGTTCCCTCTCCATTATCAAAATCACTATAGCTGTAACCGGCACCAGAGGTGCCCATCCTCCTCAAAATCCATGCAATTCCCCCCCCCCACCAAGTATTCCGAAATTCCCCCAATTTGATTTCGTGGGTAGGGGGCCACAATGGCGGTATGGAATAACCCCCAGTTAATGGGGGATCTTGGGGCTTTATCCAAAAAAAGTTTGAAAAAGTAAAGCCATTTAAGCAATTATTGGAATCGAAAAACTAATGTTATTCTTTTTATCAATACCAAAAGGTTTTCTAGTATGCCTAATCAATAACTAAATTATGAGAAATGTAAAAGCCTGGTCAAACCTAGCCTAACATAATTAGTAGTATATAAAAATTATAACAAATTGACATAATAGGCCTTATTAAGATAATCTAACTTGATTTGTTAATTGGATTCTCTTTCTTCAAATCAGTGGATTTGTTTGATTTACGACACTTGTAAGGAGGTAATTGAGGCCCTGGTTACGCAACTGGCTTAAATTCATGTAACTTGTACGCAGGCTTACACGGCCGATGTCATTAACTCCCGGGCTGTTTGGCCTTGGTCCAAAGTTTCTGACAAAACCGTGATGGGTGGTTTTGTCAGACCCCGGCCAAACAGCCCGGGAGTTAATTTCAATCATGTAACTTCTGTTTCCTACAAGAGATTATGAAAATAAAAAGATGATTATTAGTGACAAAAATCGCCTCAAAAAATCCCCCCCCCCCAAAATTCCAGTGGTGCGGTTTGCACCATTGCAGCATGCTGTTGACACTCCTGACCTGCGCATTAATAGATCAGGAAATACGACCTAGAGTATGTCGCTTCTGTATACCTTGTTGCAACGCGATCGAACTTCTTACCTCACTTTATGAATGCTACGTTTATTATGTTCAATCCACATTTGTTCAGAAGCCAAACAATGTGCAGAAAATATACATTCACTTATCGCATTTTCTTATTCAAAGGTAACGAACAAAACTCCCTCGCTAAATCGTAACAAATAAAATAACATTTATTATATAGGTGTACCTTTAGTTTTTTTTTTTTTAAATTTCTTTGCGAAAGAAGAGGAGGCGATTGTGTTCTACACAGCAAGAATTCTTTCAGTACTAGAATAAATATGTTTGGTATGTTGTAACGTGTCGTAGTTATTATTATTAATACTGAAGACCGTATTGTGTGGAACATAATACAGTATTACGATGTCGACCTTTTATTGACAATATCTATCAGATGGTTGGTGGTAATGTTATCGGACGGTACGGTGTCAATAGAAACTGGTCGTCCGTCGTGTAACCTACTTAGAGCGTTTTATGACAAGGCTGGTAATTTTCCTTTCTGCATTGTTTAATCGCAGCACGCGAGTGAAATGAAAAATTCCAACAAGAGTGTAGTAAATTTCTGAAACGTACTTACATCCCCCCCTCTCATTATATGTCTGTGTATAGGCTATAGTACTTACATCCCCCCTCTCTCTCATTGTATGTCTGTGTATAGGCTATAGTACTTACATCCCCCCTCTCTCTCATTGTATGTCTGTGTATAGGCTATAGTACTGCCCGCCACACCCGCAGACCTTCCTTCCTCCTTACCTCACCTTCCAGAACTCCTCGCCGTCGGAGACAAAGAAATAGAAACACTTAATTTCCATCTTCAAACATACTCCACCTGACATCCTTTCCATCACATAACATTTTAAATTTTCCCTAACTACTTACCTGGTCTTTAGCCCTCTTCTTTGCGACCCCCCCCCCTATCTTGACGCTTCTTTGTCGCCTCCCTGTCTTGTCGTTCTAGCCGAGTCTCAAAAAGCACGAAAAAAGTTTACTACACACACATACATCTTTACGCGCGCGCGTATGTCAATTGTCGCGCGCTTTCTCCACTATTTCTCTCTCATCTTGTACCTTTACGTCACCGTGCAAAAATGAAATAAAAAATTATAAAAGCGTAGTAGGCCTAAGACACTAAAACGTAATGTATCTACCTGATATTATTTGCTCTTCTCAGCCTCTCTCTTTCTTCTCTACTCGCGCTTTCTCTCTTGGTTTCATTCTTTTTCTCCATTTACCTATCTGCTGTCTGTCTGACTTTACGTGTGTCCCTTTACCCTTCATTCGGGGACAATATTTGCCACCACTTCTCTCGCCTTCCTTATTCTTATAATCAGAGTTGCTCTCATTCTAAGCAACTTTCCGTGCTCTCTTGTGCTTGAAGTAAAAACGTTTTGTAATTTTTTTCCAGCCGTTTCGTATTTCATTTCACCCCAACACCCACCGTATACCCCGAGTTTAAAACATTTGATTACACACATTTGGACAACATTATTTATTGTCATTATCAATACCTGCGCTGTACAGGAATAATTGATAAGCATAAAATGTGTATTAATATGTATCAGTATTAAAATTAGGTGTATGTCGTATTATAATAAGAATAATAATTATGTAGCATCATCATGCTTAGAGTAATTTTCGGATTATATTATTTCAGAGCAACTTCTTAATCAAAGTACGAGGACTATTATATCTTATGTTTGATTTCGGCACCAAACTAACTGAATTTATCACAGCCGTGAAAGAAGAGAAAGATGTGTTTCCTGTTCTCCTGTTCTGTCTGTCTGTCTATCTCTCTCTCTCCACAATCTGCCCGACTAACTCCCGAGCGCGCTTTCGCACGTACACAACACAACACACGTCACATATTCTAGTAGGAGGTCTCTGCCTACCGAAGGACGCTTAACGATACAGCAACTCAAACGAGAGATCTGACCTTGTTCTTCTATATTTAGACGGCAACAAACCGATATTATCCAACACACACGCACACACACACACACACACACACACACACACACACACACACACAATCACATTGTATGTGCACTTACTTAATTTGAATAACATGTTACAGATATTGTATCTCTTGAGCACATCGTCGTCGTCGACGTAGACACGGTGGACCAGAAAATGTGTTGAGTTTTGTTTGTTTCAAGTAAAACGTTTTGTGTTTGAAGAAGAAGAAGAGGACATGAGTTTGTAGTGAAATTAATACCATTGTATTGTCCGAGAGTGTTAACGTACGTATGGGAGGAATATACATATAAGTACATACTGTACATACATACTTGCTTACATGAGTGTCGGATAGACTTGGCACCGCGCCATTCCAGTCGGCCGGGTTCTTCCTTCCTTGTGGTGCGTGATTGTGTGTGATTATTGCTTGGTCACACTATAATGATGTGATTATAGTTGTCAGTGTGCCGGGGGTGTCAAGTGAGTGTTATCAGTGTTGTCTACATAATATCGCACTTTTGTTGGATATTATATTTTTACGACCGTCTTTTTCGTCATCGCCTTCTTCTTCTCGCCAGTGATTTGTTTCGTCAAACGATTGAAATGAAGTTCACGGCCAGCGGAAGAAGAGAATCGTATTCTTTGGCCAGACGAAGGTGAGTGTGATAGTAATTTGTTTGTTTTTACATCTGAGATGAGTCTATCCTTCCAAGAACATACTTATAGCCTAAAATGTGTAATTTATTGTTAGCTTTTAAAGTGGAAATCGTTAACAGTATCGCAACGGGGGGGGGGATAGAACTGATTAATTAGTATTAGTACAGTTGTTTTATAACATTGAGACGGGCCATTTTCACGTGTTTGGGATTCTTCGCGCGCGCAGACCGTGAAGAGTTTTCTATTAATTGTCCGTTATAGCTGCCTCGGTCAGAAAGATAACAGTCGGCATCAAAGCAACTGTTTCATCGGTGATAATCAGTCGTAATTATCGGCCGCAGTTACACACCCACGTAGTCGCGTTGCGTTACTGAAACATTCTACTGTGACAGCAGAATAACGACGACACACGGCTTCATTTAATGTGATATGCTGCAGTTGCTAATGCTAATTGTGGCAACGCGTAGTCCACGTGGACAAGGTATCTTCCCGTCACTGTACGAAGGAAGCAATCTCATTGGCATACAGAGGCAGTGTTACTGTTTCTGTTCTTTCAATTCCTCAGCGAGACACGTTGTCATATTGGTGTGGCTGAGTATACCCATTCGTTTACCACTTCATAATTTTCCACTTGTCGTATTGATATTGATTAAATTTTTTGCTGAAACGACGCCCGTGGTCCTAGGTTGATTTATTTTGGAACCCTTATTTCTACTCTAAATCAGCGAGTATTACCGTGGACGCTAAAGGTTTGTAGCGTCTATTATAGTGTGGCCGAACTAACAGTTAAACTTCGTTTAGTTCTTTTGGGAAACCTTCGAGGTCATTGTTGTTGCTGCTCTTCTTCTTCTTCTTCTTCTTCAGCTCCACCTTCATTTTTTATTCTTATTACTATAAATATCGATCTGTTTTTATTGTTGGACAAATTGTCAGTCATAAACGTATAACCTTTGTGTTGTCTCAAATTCTTAATGAGCTGCTGTGAGATACTGCAGCCCCTGTGAATACTGACAAGGCCGAAAGGTACCATCTAAGCCGACAGACAAGCTTTCTTTTGATTCTCTTTTTTTTTAGACGCTTAAATAACTTCTTTCAGACTTCCATGTTTTTCCTAATTCATAAAGTATTTATGTCTTGCGGTAATCATTCTTTAGGTATGCGTCAGTACCATGTTAACTGTATTATAATACTTTTTAACGGCGAGAGTTTAATCATCCTTACAGTACCGTATGTCAACAAAGCGAAGCGTGTTAACCGTTTTGTTTCCATTTCTCTAACCATAGTTATCCTTAGTATACTTATAGTCACCTTTCTCTATCCGTTTCGTACCTTTAGTTTCATCTTTGCTCTTATTATTTCTTAATCTTTACATTTTCGACGTTGTGACGTTTTACCTCAGGTAATCGATTTCTGGCCTCATAAACTTATGTCGGTTTGTTTTCAGCCATATCGTATGTTTCAGCTTCCTTTTTGTGGCGTCATCCTAAATATAGACATATCGTATATTATAAAGATAAATGTAAACGATTACTATGTTGTAAAACGATTGACTGTTGTGTTGAAATTATATTTACGTCAGGTGTTGCGGGGCGTGATAAACAGATTGGCCATGCACGTGGCCGGTACTGTTAGACGCGCGACTTGTTGGCCGCCGACCAAAAATAGCGGCGATCCGGGCTCCGCTCTGATCAATGCCCGCTGCTACCGCTGAAATTGCGTGGCCGCATTTTTGGTCCGGCTTGAATAATGACGTACCGGTTAGTGACGTCGAACGTAATTGTCTATCTGCTGGTCTCTCCGCGGATTCGATTACTATCGCACCGTGAATAACGAACCAATCAAACGCCGCCTCCTCTTGTTCTTGTTCTGGTTTTCGTGATGACGCCCGTTATAGTGTTACCAGATTTAGTTAAGATTGGATTACCTCTGTCTAGTTAGAATTGTGTGTGTGTGTGTATGTGAGAGAGAGAGAGAGAGAGAGAGAGAGAGAGAGAGAGAGAGAGAGAGAGAGAGAGAGTGAGAGAGAGAGCGGGTGTGCAGGCTTGCTGGCAAGAACACAAATTGCCCGTTTGCGACAGGCTTAATTGGAAAATTTGTAAATTATTTCGTACAAACTTCTTCTTTCTCTATACATCTTTACCAGATCTATGTAGGGTTAACGTTTCTTTCAGCTTGTCTCTATTTTGGCCGGATCGTGGATACCTTCCACCGGTAGTGCTTTTCCCTCAGGCCATCCCCTTACACAACCCATCCGCCTCCGTTAAGACTGCATATCGTTCTCTCACCCTGCACTTCTGTCTCCAGCTCCCTTAGCCTCGTATGATTCTTCTCTTCTCCTCTCCACTGTAGTCGTCTTTCTTCCCACTGCCTTCGTTGTTCCTGACCTTATCCATTTTTGTTACTCCACACATACACTTAAGCATTTTCACTTCTGTTACACTAAGTAGTAATAATTAATAGTAGTAATTTACACTTCTGTTCTCTCCGGTGTTTTATGGCCTCGTTTCAGCGCTATCCATCGTTACTACAGTTTTGTATACTCTTTTGCCTCGATCCGACGGCGGTCACGCAGTACCCCCTGCCATCATCATTAATCCATCCAGCTTGAATTCTGTGTACTCTTCATCATCCAGACTTCTGTCACCACTGAGCCGAGATATTTAAACCTGTCCTGCCCCTCACCTCGCTGTCTCGTTTAAATTGAAATATTCTCTCTTCTTTCTGCTAATATTAAGTTCCGTGCCCTCCAGGGTCATCTTTCACTCCAGGGTTTCAGCTATTCCTGCACAATATATCTGCTAGTACCTCACAGTACGGTGTCATCTCTAAATATCGTACAATTGGTACATCGTTGTTTCATTCCAGTAAATATTAAATTAATAATTAGGTCAAACACTTATGGACTCAAGACAGAACCCTGATCTAAACCTACTGGTACCCGTTCATATGGTCTAACGCTGGAACATACATTCTTCGTTGTCAACACGTTCGTGTTGGCAGTGATTACCTGTTTGGGGAATACCTTGCACGCTGTCGTAGAGCTCGCGTGTAAAGGCCTTCGGAGGTTCTCTTCTCGAGCTTTGAGGAGAGGACTAGGTGTCCGATCTTTTGAGGACACCTCGAGACGCCTGGCGCGTAGATTCTACGGTCTGGCTTCTCCCGTGACCCACAATGGTATCGCCGGATTCGGAAAATACACTCCAAGGCCAGGCGAGTCTTGAAAGCGACCCTGGTGGTATAATCCACCATTGAGGGTCGCTTCAGGCCCTCCATAAGTAGAAAAGAAAGTATATAAATAACTCAAACTGACCCAGTGGCAGGAGTCCTAACTAAGACTCAAGAACTGCACATCTCGCGCGAGCCGCCCAACCCCCAGTCATCAGACATTCCTGTTCCTTCGTACCAACCACGCACACTTCTCTGGTAGTCCTTCTTCTCACAAACACGTACAGATTTCTCCAGTATTTAGTACAATCATATGTTAGTAATGTCATGTTATTTGTGCTGCAGGTGGTCAACATAAAAAGGTGTGTGTGTGTGTGTGTGTGTAGATTGATTTCAGATACCATACAGTAACGCACCGATCACATTTTCTTCCATTGTTTTTCCACTGTCAGTCTCTTCACACCATACCGTGTTACCCTTTTCCCCTCAAGTATTTTGCAACCCCCCTTTGCGTTCTCCCTTGTTTTGCGTACGTCTTGTGTTTTCCTTGCTCTTTTCAATTCTTCTTTCTTTTTGTTTTGCCGGTCTTAGCTGCCCAACACGCTGAAGGTGATGCATACTCAATTGTCTTTCTTCTTCGTATTGTTTAAATTAGCAGCCATCCTTACTATTTCTTTTATGAATTTGCTAACTGCTATAATTTTTATTGTTCGACTAAGCTTTTCGTCATCACTGACATCTTCAGGTCTTAAAACGAAGACCTGAAGCTTAAGTTTTAAGACCTGAAGATGTCAGTGATGACGAAAAGCTTAGTCGAACAATAAAAATTATAGCAGTTAGCAAATTCACAAAAGAAATTGTCTTTCTGTTACACATTAAAGCGAAGATTATATTTCCTAGTTTCTTGTCATTTCTCTGTTAGTCACGTTTATCTCTTCTTGCAACTCGTACAGCGCGTCTCAGACGCTTTATATCTACAGCTTGTAGCCTATATTTCTTCTTCACTGTACGGCGTTCAAAGTCGCATGATACTTGAGGGATTAGGAGACCCACACAAACGCAGCTGCCCGCACGGCTGAGGTATGAATCATCTACTGGGCGTCCACTACCCAACTGAAACTTTTATAATATGAATTTTTTAACAAACGAGCTTAGCATATTTGTAATCTCCGTAAAATTGTAAAGAAAATGACACCAAACACGACGTGGTTGTGATATATTTCAGGTGTATAACCCTTTGAGACTCGAGGTTTTCCTAAAAATAGGAAAATTCTATTTTTGTTATTTTAATATAAATATTTTTTCATTATTTTCATATAAATATGTTTATTGACAGAGTTATTTTTAGATATAATATTTTTCATTCAAAAATTGTAAATTTATACATTTTAATCGTAAATTTGTAATTTTTAGTGCTTTATAATTAACTTTCAATTAAATACTGCGCTTAAATTTTAATATGATATTTATATCGTAAATATAGGTATGTAAATAGGTAATTGTATGTAATAGTATAGGCTACAGTTGTATAAGTTAGCATAGCAATCCATTTTTTTTCTTTTTCATTGGGATACATTGTTAAATAAAATAATGCGAGGGTCATCTAATCTCTTAGGTGCCACATCCAGTTTGGAACACCCTATAAGCACCCAACACTCGCATCCAAAACGTAGAATGATTGTGTAAATTGATGTAAATAACTTTACATGTGTTTCTACTATAATTTCTTCTTTTTCATAAACTTTCTATACATGTCGTAATACAGTACCAATTTTATTATTTTCTTTTTTATCTAAACGGAAACCATCAAGAATAGCGAACGTGTACGACGAATAACAGTTTACACGGGACCGTCTGCGTATGTGTTCAAGATCAAAAGGTCATAGTGTCGGGTATGAATACAGTATATTTTCGTTTGCAAACAGCACGGTTCAGTGCGCTCTAAAAATAAAGTACTTCAAGTTTATTTACATTGGCGTAGTCGATGGCTATTGCCGGGTAAACATCTCAGTTTAGTGCTACATCACGTGCAATACCTTTGTATGTGTGTGGAGCTGCCGGGGCAATTCCTTTCGAGCTTATTTGGGCGAAAATGTTGAAAGAACGTACACGTGCAGAACTAGTGAAGATAACGTCTTAAAGTAAATTTGATAGGAGAGTTTAAGTCTGTAAGTTGTCAGGTAGAATAAAAAGCATCGACGTAAGAAAAAAATGATATGAAATAACCAGTATAAACGATAAAAAAATGTTGAAATAAATGGACGGAATACGCACTGAGAATCCTAATATGCTGGAAAGAACATTAAATTCAAGATAGTATGCTTAACCGCAGAGTGTAGAAGACGAAAAAGAGGATTAAAAGAACATTAAGAAGGAAAATCCCAGAAACAAAAGTCAGAAGATATTTTACAGAGTGTTGCACTTTTTATATGAATTCAAAACATGAGGCAATATTTACTTAAAAAGTTATAATACACGAAGTGAAGAGATATTTTAAAGGATATGTACGGAACAATAGTTACATAATTTTCTTTGCAGATGCCCAAAGTAGATTTTCGACTCAAATGGTCTGGGGTTTTACAACAGTTTTCTCGGTAAGTACTAAAAGTAAAGTTTTGTGACAGTTTTTTTTTTTATTTTTCAAATGAAGGACTATACAAAAATCACCGACTTGCCCCACACTTAGCCTCTCGAGAATTTTAATATTACCTTAATTTTCCGTTGGTACAAAAAACAGGCCAATATATTTTGCTAGTGGTAACTAGAAAACAAAACGATTCAAACAATCTATTACAAAAATGTTGGTCTTCACGTACTTTTATCAGTAGAACACATCCTGAAATTATTTCCCTTTCAGCGAGAGAGACACTTTTATTTTTATTCACTTAAGAAAATATATTCATATTATATATTCTTTGCAATATAACCAAAAGAACTGATAAGGAAAAAAGAATAAACAAAAAATACAAGAAAAATATATTGAAGTAATAATATATGTAGGGTAGGAAACAGAAATTACCCGAACCAAGTATGCAGTTAATGCAAGAGAAACAGTCGCCTGTACTGCTAATATTTTTTTAACATATTAAAAAAACAGCTGATGCCTTACCATTACGCTTTATATTACTGCTACAATTTTACAGTTTTTATATTTATTTAACTGTTACAATAGGCAGTATAAGATAGATTGTGTATTGTTTATATTGGACTAACGAGGAAATCGATAGAATGTCGTTTGAGAGAACATAAGTGCAGAAGAATGATGGAATCACTTCTTCATATTTTCATATTTCATGGAAAGTATCAGACACTAACAATACAAAAATAAATGAAACGATAGCTACACGAGTAATGTGACCAATCATATTTCTTTCTGATTTAAAAAGACGATTGTGCAACCAAATTTTCGTGAGAAATTCACTACTTCACTTCGTTGACAATTAAGTTCGTTCAGAGAGTTTACGTAATTAATTCTTTTGTAATAACTTAATGCGTCTTCCACAATCATCCTCCATGCGTCTTCCATTTTGTTTGTATTTTAACTAACAAAAAAGAACGCGAAACACCTTCTCTGTTCGTGAGAAACACTTTTTCCGCTTAAATTATTCAGTGATGGTTGAACATAATAACATCGGTTCCAACACCCTCTAGTGTGTGTGTGTGTGTGTGCGTGTGTGCGTGCGCGCGCGCGTGTGCATAAACACAAACACACACTGATGTTATCATTCCGACTCACCTTTTTCTACTCTAAGAGAGCAACACAAACCTGCACATTGTTGTTAGTCGTACTGTTGCAGTTGTTATTATTATTTACAGTACAAAGCTATCTTCGTGCTCGATCTCTCAGGCTCCCTGCATAACTCTCAGTATCTGTCTATCTAAGTGTCTATCTGTTGGTCTTTCTTGCTTAGTTGCAAGTTCGTGATCACTGCTTAATTAATCGGTTAGCTGCGCGCTGTTGTTAATCTGTAATCAATGCGGAAACATGAACGAAATATTGCCTGACATTAATTTCGTAATAATTGTGATAATAACAATAATAAAAGCTATTATTATTACCACTATTGTTGCAAATAATAACTGTTGAAAAACCAACAATCTGGCAGTGAGAAAACGCAGATAACATGTAGGGAAAAAAGAAAAAGAAAACATTTAATAAAAATCGATTGTCGAATTACGTAACCGGACGTCTGTCTGGTAACGAGAGTATTGAACAGATGTTAGAGAGTTATTGTGGGTTACTACACCGAGACTCGTTTTGTTGTTGTTTTGTTTGACAGCAGCACGATATGAATCGAACGCCTGGCGCGCTGGGTATTGCCGCAGTCATGTCTATTAAAAGTAGGACAACGCAACGACGTTCTGTGCCCCGGTGCGCATCCCAGTATAATAACTATCTTCTTTGCTTTTGTTCGTGTGCATTTAAACTGCTCCTTGTGATTGATCAGTCTCATTGAACGGATCGCATTATACGCGGCTGTGAATTAAATTCCCGATTACGCGGTTAATCCAGGTATTATGAATTGAAAGACTAAGTCCTGTTCAGAGTGAGAATATGTGTTGTGCTCTTATACTTAAGGCAGCGGTAGTGTTACTTTATAACTGCCAAAGATCATTTTATTCATTTCGAATGCCGAATGTGTAATATTCAATTACATTTTCTTAGACGTCTATTTAGAGTTTGAAAATATTACACATGGGTCTTATTATTCCATTATTCCACTGAATAGACAGCAAGTTCTTATTGGTTGAGAACGTTAGTTGAATCATAAATAGACAAGGGGAGAGAACGCTAGGCAGAAAGCGGGAAAGTGAGCGCTGAGGAGACGGCACAGCTGTGTGTGTGTGTGTGTGTGTGTGTGTGTGTGTGTGTGTGTGTGTGTGTGTGTGTGTGTGTGTGTGTGTGTGTGTGTGTGTGTGTGTGTGTGTGTCGAGATGCAGCAGACATGTTCTCGACTGACCACGCATGTTTAATGTTAAGAGGTAAAAAGCAGACATTTACAGCTTTGTCCTGCAATCCAGCATACCCAAACAAACAACAAGCAGTAAATGTGAAAGAGAGAGAGTGAGAGAGAGAGAGAGGCGCGGCTATTATTATTGGCTGCCTGCACTGACGCAGTGTCGACCTAGGCTGGTGGTGTATTAAATAATGTTGTTACGACGGTCTACTTGGTACAGTGGAAAACAAAATACAAGACACCAATTAAGTCACTAATCGCCAGCTTTAATTTTCACAGTTGAACAGTTCGTAATTAACAACACAGACTCTTACAACAAATCAGATAAAAATTGTTCACACGCAATAAAATGTCAACTAATATAAAACACAATTGCATTACAATTATACCCCCCGATTATAAAACACAACACTTCACCAATAACCACTTGAACGTACACAGTAATATCGCCCGATAATAACTCTCGAACCGCACTGTAATTTATCGCAACTATAACTGAAAACTAAGGCCGCTCCCGCCTAGTATTTATACAACGCTCACAGACGAGAATATTCCAAACTACGTGTTAGCGCCAGTGTGATGACGTAATTAATTGCGGCCTTGACACAGGGGGAGCGACCGCGCGAATTCTGGCACAGTCTAGCTAATGCGTCGAGAATCGCGTACGCCACACGCATTACATTCCGGATCGCTCTGGAACATTCGATAAACACGTAGATTCTTCTGTGATGTTGTAACAATATTTAATAGGCCACAGGACTTTAAAAAAATCTGCGAAGGTGTGAAATAATAAATTCGACTAACGGAATTTTCATATTACGTTGACTGGAACGAATGGATCTAGGAGAAAAACCGCGTACTGTTGTGAACGTAGGAAACAAAAATGTCTTCTTTCTCCTCTTGGTTCTTCTTTTTCCTCTTCTTTAACTTCCTTGTTAGGACTCTGTCCTGTTCTACAACAACGGTCCTACATGCTGTCACTCCACGTCTTCCTTGGCCGACCAATTCTCCTCTTGGTGTTTGGTTGACTACTGTATCTTGCCTCTTTCAGCAGCCTTGTCTCATACATTCTTGAAAAGTGTTAATTCCATATCCTTCTTCTTTCCGCAATCCAAGAATTAATATCTGTTACATTACACGTTTCTCTTATACTATTGTTCGGCAACCTATCGTACCTTGTCTTTCCTAGTACCCTCCGTAATATAGTCATTTCTATAGTTTGTCGTTTTCTTTGGATTGTTGCTGTATGTGGTGGCTTGGTCTCTGATTCATAGGATATTACTGGACATATTGTGCTTTTGTAAACCCTAGTTTTTGCTTCTTGTGTGATGTATTTATCATTCCATATAAGGTTATTCATGCATCCAGCAATTCTTCTTGCTTTCATCAATTGATGTTCTATTTCCTCATGTGCTCTATTGTTACTTATTCCTTGTTCCTGTAAGTATAATTATAAGTATTATTACGTAGCCTTGTTCCTAAGTAGTCTATCTGCATTGTTCTATTATTGTGTCATTTATGACAAAAATGGGTCATGTGAAAATACTTGTGGTTAAATAAACCGAATCTTTGTTGAAGTTGCGTGGGACAATCAATCTTAAGACTACCGGGGTTCTTGTGGAAGGGGCTGCCGCAACACAAAACGTTGGGTTATGTTAATGTACGGTGTTTTAGAAATTTAAAAATAACTTCAACTACGTTTGGCTTACAAGAGAATGTATTACTAAACTAGTATGCTACTTGAGCTCCAGAACTCACTCACTATTTTGACAGAAGTACATTTGTATTACATAAATTTCGATATTAGAAAATTTTCAATTATGAGAAAATTACAACAATCTCGACCACTTTATAACTGTAGAACACACAACGTACAATAAACACTAAAATTTAAAAATTTGGATTTGGGGTACAGGTCCTTTTAGTCTGACAGCCTGGTGGATTTTCAAAAAATTTTGTAATCTTTCATTTTTTTGAGGAGTCCTACGGTTCCCAGATTTGGAAATTTCCCAAACTTAACACTGCACTCAGACGTTAGTTACAAATTCTCTTTAATTTGACACCCCATATGAATTTTGCTGTTTTATCAAAATTTGCACCCACGTTTTGGGCCCTGACGTCGAACAATTTTGAGATGTTAAAAAATTAACACTACACTTGGGTTGTATCAGTACGTGGGGACATACTATATGAGTACATGGGGACACAGAATCTGGCATAGGTAGACATATTTATAAGAGTGAGGTAATTGCATTATCAATAGCAGCTCTCTTTTGGGAAAGAGTGTTGTGTCCCACACAAGCTAAAAGTATGACACGAAAATATCTCGAAATAGTCAGAAAAACCACGCGTAATAACTCATGAAATCATAACTCATTCGCAAGTTCCAGTGTAATCTAAAGATCTCTTGTAAATTTTCTCAAAAATTCAAAAAATAAAAGATAAAATAAGTAATTATTATTTTTATTTCGGACGACTGTTGTAAATGTGTACAGTGAGGGTGGACAACAAAGAATTGTTAGATAAGACAGTGCGATAACATGATTTGCAAAGCGCCGAAACAAACACGTGAGACTGACAGATGACAAGAGGAAATGGAGCGGGCACACCTATGTGAGGGCTCAATGCCGCGACCGCTTTCTGTACTGCAGAAATAGCTCTCTCTCTCTCTCACTCTCTCTCTCTCTCTCTCTCTCTCTCTCTCTCTCTCTCTCTCTCTCTCTCTCTCTCTCACGCGCCCGCGCGCGCGCGCGCACACACACACACACACACACAGTCACTTTATATATGTGGCTGTGATTCTGATACACAGCGCAGGTAAGTAAAACAGAGTGATTTAATTATCCTCACGTATCGTTTATTTCATTATTATGTGTTTTAGGAAACTAAAATATTTTATGAAGAAAGTAAAATACTTTACTCAGAAAAGCAAAACTTGCAAAAAAAATTTCTGTTATATTTCAATCGCGAAATACTACATATATCGTACATAATTTCTTAGGCAGTTCAGAGATACGTCGTATTTTGTGGTTGGCCATAATACGTATATCATCAACCAAGACGTGATACAACGCAAAAGAAAAGAAACATAATAACAAGGGATAGAAAGATTGGTTCTTACGGACATGTCATGAGAAAAACATAAATACGGAATATTAGAGCTAGTCGGTGTAGAAGATAAACCAAAGAGTGAACAGACCTGGATAAGAGGCGTCCTGCTCGTTAGGAACATCGGATACTGGTCAGAACAAACATCCACTGACCCGCTTAAAGCAAGCTACTAATAGAGACAAGTGGGCAGTTATGATCGCCGTCGTTATCAGAGGTCGTGAAAAAAGAAAAAGAAGAAGCAGAAGGAGGATGAAAAGAAGAAGATTTAAGAATTATGTTATTTTATTATAAATAGTTATAGTAAGGACAGTAGTTGACGTGATAGAAATAATACAGTAGTCCTCCGATTATTCGCTGCAACATCTACAAATAACCAAGCACTGCAGATTAAATGACGATACAGCGCTCAAAATAGCCAGAACATACAGAGGGAATAAGTGAGCGTGAATGCATAATAAAAAAATAATGAAGGGACAAATGTTGAGAGTACCAGAAGAACGGAAAGACGAAGAACCTGCGGTAAGGATAACGGTCTGAGGAATTGAAAAGAAGCTGTCACAGGACATCGATATATTGGAGGAGGTCTGCGTTTACTACGGGCGGAGACGGTAGTACCAGGGGGTGGAGGAAGGAAAGAAGAGACCGATTACCCGGATTTATTGGGATCGGAATTGGTCTGTATCCTGGATTTTGGAAAATTTGAAAAATAAAAAAAAAATAACTTTCCTGAATAATTTTTCCAGTGAAGGGTTTGTGAAGGTCGGTCAAAAAATATAACACAAACTTTAAATTATCTGTGTCGACGTTTCGACAATGTTTATTGTCATCATCAGGACGATTGTTCCTGACGCCAAGCACAAACTGTTGTGTGTTTGGCGTCAGCAACAATTGTCCTGATGGTGACAATAACCATTGTCGGAACGTCGACCCAAATAATTTAAAATTTCTGTTATATTTTTTGACCGACCTTCACAAACCCTTCACCGAAACAATTCATTGATTGACGTCTCTACGAATTTAAGGATTTCCTGAATAATAATTCTGTATGTTAACTTATAATTTGTTTAAAAAATTTATTTTTATCAGTATCTTAGTACGTAGAAAATATGGAATTGTACAATTTAAAAATGTAAACTTCTGTACAAAATTGAAAAAACATTTTAACAAACATAATATGAGCGGAAATATGAAAGCATGGAAACCGTTACTCTTTCATTTAAACCGTTACCTATCGGCACTGTCATCAGTATCAGTGCAGTTACGTTGTTGACATGTGTCTGCGCGTCATTAAACAACGGCTACACCGACAGCAGAATGACGACGACGTCGACACGGCTGCATTGAAGTGATAAGCTGCGGTTGATGAATACTAATCCCGCAACGAAGAGTTCACGTCAGTAGCGTGGCGTCCATGTAACCTCTGTTGCCGGCGGCAACAGTACTGGAAATAAGAGAAAATAATATTTATTATATCACAGAATAAATACTTTAGTTATTGAATAATTTGAAATCCGAACAATATTAGTAGGGAAACTTGTAGGAAAGCGTAGCATTGCTTTCGAACTGCTGGGCGTTTGCACCGTCTTGTGTTGCCGACTCAGACATCGGCAATGTTTTACTGGGTATGGTCATTGACCTCGTAGTAGTTGTCACTGTACAAACTGTGGAGGAGCAACACATTCGTCCACCCAATATGTTGCCGCTGTATAAACCGGTAAAACGTTCAATTGGCAGCTATGTTCGTTTTCGTAACAGACGTGCAGCAGATACTACGAACCTATTTGTGTTTTGTTCATTTAGTCATGTGTTTGTCTTTATTATTTTTAATTCGATTATTTGTTTTCTGATTTATTCTGTGTGAGTATAATGAGAGTCAGATCCCGTTGAAGAGTCAGACCCTCTTCTTCTCCCAGCAAATGAGAGAAAATGCTCTAAAAAGAACACTTGGTACTAGAAAAAATTCGAATTAATTTTTAGGTCAAGTTTTAGGCCTGTCACAACCGGCAAGAGGTGTTGTGTACCCACGCCACGCCACGCCACTGGTTCATGTAGACTAAAAACAATAGTAATTTCACTAACGGGACTGTGTGATCGGTGTACAGAGACAAGTGTCCGGACAGTGACGTAGTTTTAAGAACACATTATTACATCAAAGGCTTCCGACTGTCATCCTTTGCGTAAAGCAGTATTAAGCGAATT
This sequence comes from Magicicada septendecula, assembly GCA_034769895.1. NCBI lineage: Eukaryota > Metazoa > Arthropoda > Insecta > Hemiptera > Cicadidae > Magicicada > Magicicada septendecula. Next base: position 484,144,099 of record CM068372.1, read on the forward strand.
GATAAAATTGTACAAATTAGTAGACGACTGGCTCTCAGCTACTGTTATACTGGCACATACTGGTTCTCAGACGGTGACATAAAATCAGGTGCGTTTCTCAGCCCCCGTATCGACGAAAGCTGTAAAGTAATTACCAAATGAAGCGTAGGGCTTGCCGTCTGTACCCTTTCCTTATAAGCCCGCTCTCAGCTTGTTCTAAGTCACAACACAGTCTATTATCATAACAATAATTGTTGTCGTCATCATCATCTTCTTAACGGTTTCAGGCTGTTCCTATTCCACAGTCCACCTTTTCTTAGGTCTCCCAACTTTTCTTCTGCCTCTAGGGTTGTAATCTTTCGTTATCTTCGGAAGTCTACTTCTTCCATTCTATTGATGTGTTGAATCAATTTTCTTATGTATTCTTTAATCCTTTCATTAACTGCAAAAATATCTAAATCAGTTCTTATCTCTTCATTTCATATGTGATCTCGTCTATTACACCTTTCAACTGATCTCAGAAATTTCATTTCTGCTGTTTGTATCTTATGTTCGCCTTTTTTGTTTATGACCAAGTTTCATACTCATACAGTAGTGTAGGTATTGGCATTGTTTTATAAAATTTTATTTGGGTTTCTTTTCTACATTTATTTTTCAACGTTCTCCAAATCTTTCCACACGTTCTTGTGAAATTCGTCACAATTGTTGTTGTTATTCTAAAATTGTAACAGAAATATTACCAACACTATCACGGCCGGAATTAACGTTACTAAAACGATTAAATCTTGGGGGCTTTGGGCTGTGGTCGATCGCTTAAATTTTCATGACTAAACGTTTCGACCATATCTCCAGAGGCCATCGTCAGTAGAAAAAAGAAAGACAGAAAACGTTCGCAAGGATGACAGGCCGAACGTATCTCACAGTTGAGGGGAAAGCAATTACTTTTACTGAAGATGGCCGTCGTCATCGTCGTCTTCGTCATCCTTCACGGCTTAGTCTAGTAGCCTGTTCCAGTCTTACAGCCATCGCTTACTGGGTCTTCCCACGCTTCTCTTCCCCCTTGGATGATAGTCAAGGGCTCTCCTTGAAAATCTAGTTGGATCCATTCTATCTACATATAACCGCCACTCATTTTGTACCAGGTGATTTTCTCATTTAAGCTTTCAGCTATTCCTAGCTCCATTCTAATATGATCATTTCTGGAAAGATCTCTCCTGGTACTTCCCCTTATAGTCTCAGAGGAATAAGCCTGACTGAAGATGGCCTCCTTTTTAGCAGTAGACCACGGCCCAACAGCCCGGAATATAATACTTTTACTAATGTAAAAAACTTTAGTTTTGAAACTGGTACACACAAACGGCTCGTTCAATAATGTGAATTGGCAGAATAGTTGTTAGATGGCGAAGGCGAAAGTGGACTGGGCGAGACGTGTACTTGTGCGTATCCGTATTTAAATATTACGTAATATTAACGTCAACAGAGTCGATTTAAAGGGACAAAAACCTATTAATAGTAGCGACTGTGAAGACTACGAAACGGTACTGTTTTATCTGTTTCAGATTTTAACCATAAGCTAAATTTATATTGGAAAAAAAAAGTTTAATTTCAGAATAACTAATACAAAGCCACCAAATCCTATCTCAGAAAGAGAAGGGTGAGGGCGAATCTCCTCCGCCCCAAAACAGGGGCCCTTCGCCTACGTATAGTATCCCTGACAGAAGAGTCTCTGGTCCCCCTGGTAGGGGGTTGTGCAACGGGACAGTAATCTGTTCATGTAAAACTTTATAATACTTGTAGTATCCAAAGCAGCAAGGTCTGAAAACTGTGATAGTACGACAGAAAATGAGGATGACATGCAAAGACCTATCTTTCCATTAAAAGAAGGGGCAAGAGAGTACTCACTGACAATTTCAGTAGCGGTGAAGTTTTAAAGTATCTTTGAAGGAATCAAATCAGTCACGCTCGTTCGGATAGATATTTCTCTACGTGCAGGTACATTTGTACTTTAAAAAAATTTACAGGCATTGCACAAATGCAATGCACAGAGAAGGGTATTGAAAATGCTTCAATAAATCAAAAAATATATCCTATATTTATTTTTCTGCATTTACCAATGTACAGATTATAAGTTAAATGTAGTCGCATTCATAAGCGCGCAAGGAGAGAAGCTCGCTGTTCTTCTTGAGATTCATCGGTTTCACTTGGAAGTATAATCATCGGACGATGCGTAGTGAAATATGAAGCGTATGGGACCACTTCGGTTGGTCGCAACTTATAAAATACACCAGCAATCGTAATACCATTTCGAGTGGTTATGATATTTCGATCAGATGCTAAACGTACCGTGGCAACCTGTTCTTCTTTAGGCATCTGTAGCAATTGTGGCATACTTTGGATTTGTCAAGAATATTATAACCATATTTATTAAGTATTTCTATAACGTCTGCGTCTCCAGTAACGTCTTTTAAGCTTTTAGTCCACCAAATTCGTTCACAAACAAAGCAGTAGTCGTTCAAATTGTCATTATAAAAGTGCGTTTCGATATATCATGCTAAATTACTCACTTGCTTCTCTTCACATTCATCCTGTTCATTGCTCATCATCTTTGCTTCTTTCTTACGTTCTCGATAGCGTTTTTGATTTTCTCGTTTTCGTTGCAGACGTTCAGATTCAGTTAGTGGAGTTTTGACCAAACCTTGCTCAATTTTCTGTACTTTTTGCTTCTTTTTCCACTCTCGGCAATATTCGAGCTTTCGTTTTCGACGTTCTGTTTCCAATTGTAGCTTTTCCGCCAAATTAGTTCCTTCTACACTCGAATCGGTGGAAGTCTGAGCCTTACTTCCACTCGCTTCCTCCTGATCTATCGCTCCGTAATAAATTCTTGTCTGATGTACTACCTTTAGATAAATTTAAGGGGATATGGCACTGAAACACCAAAAAATTCAAAATTTTCTACGTTATTGACAACAAAGAAGTAGTTTCTATGGAAACTCACCGGTTACCATTTTCGATCACGCACCAGCGATCGGCCGCAAATGTGCGAAACGTCCTTGTAAACATTTTCAATGTTAAAAATTATCTACCCTGACGACTTTTTTCTTAAATTTGTTTCCAGCCGGGTTAAAGTTTCAGACGATAATTAGACAACAACGACGACAAGCACACGACAGCTGTATAACAAACAATAACCTTATCGTTTTGCATCGGTGATCCCATAATTCGTCTAAGGAGTCAGCTGTTACATCTTGTCCACAACGTTTTGTTGGTTATTAGTCACCATCCGTAATTATCGGTGTGTTATGCTTCACAGCGTTCCTTTCTAATTATTATCGTTATTCCTTTTGTAGAGCGTACGTTAACTGTCGTTTCCCTTAATTGGTAAACTGTTCGTTAAGACTGATGTCTCAGACCGACTGAAACCACTCTATGGTGGATTACCGGTACTCTTGTCATTGACCGTAATACGATATCGCGGCGATTCAGACGGCCACACAGTATTACAAGTCGGTTGGTAAATACGAGGGTTGGTAAATACGAAATTATTTAAGTAATAAAACTGTCGCTACAAATTTTTGCAAACTGCAGCTATTTTTTTTTTTACCTTTTTCTTCTTGTCCACTTCAAGGATTAGGTTATATAAACCTGTTCCGGCACTCATCTCATTCTCGGACAACCCACGTCTCTTCTACCAAAAAGGCTTTATAGTTCAGTGCCGCTTTCGGCAATCGATCCTCTGTCATCCTTTGCAGAATCATCCCACCATTGTCTTTTGTAAATTGAAAAATTTCATTTATAACTTTTACTTCGAGTTCTACTCTGATATAGTAATTCCTTATTCTATTTGCAATGTATAATTTAAAGTATTTCGAAGAAACTGCATTTTTTCAGCACTCCGAATATTGCCGCATTCCTTTTTTGTCATGACCAACGCCTCCTCACTCGCGTATGTCAATGTGGGTATAGCAATTGTCTTATAAAATTTAATCCTTGTACCTTCTCTTGTTTTATTTCTAAGATTTCTATGAATCTTAACACAGATATTTCTAAATTTATTTACCTTCTCTCTTATATCATATTCAGATTCATAGCTTGCTACACAGCCCAGATATTTGAAACGGCTCACTTGTTCTAAAGTGGTGTTGTTTAACACTACCTTAGTCCTCACTGAATATTTACCTTTAAAGTCCATGGTTTTGGTCTTTCTTACTGAAATTGTCAGTGCGTACTCTCTTGCCACTTTCTTTTTAAATCGTCCTCATTTTCTTGAATAAGAACTATGCCATCCACATAAAGCAGAGAACCCATACAAATTGATTTGTTAAGCTGTATTCCCGAAGTCACTCTGGATTTCCATGCTCTCAACATGTCGTCACTGTATATATTAAACAATATCCTTGCCTAACTCCCTTATTGGAGTTCGGTAGGGATCACAACACCCGAAATTGTGATTTAAATTTTAGAAGTTGTGTTGTATATCTTCTTCTTCTGATAGTTCCTATCCGTTTCGGATGTTGGATATCATACAGACTATTTTAACTTTCTGTACTGCTGCACGGAATAAGTCAGTTGTATTCATGCTAAACCAGGTCCTTAAATTTCTCAGCCATGAGGTTCTCGGTCGCCCAACTCCTCTCTTCCTAAGTACTTTTCCCTGTAGTATGGGCTGCAATAAGTAAAATCTCTGTTCATTTCTCATGAGATCTCCCACATACTGAAGCTTTCTTACCGTCACTGTGTTAATAACCCTTCCCTTTCTTTCCTCATCTTTCTAAGAACTTCAACATTAGTTATATTTATGTGCGCTACATGAAATGCTCAGTATTCTACGGTAAAGCCACATTTCGAAATAGTTGCATATCTAGTTTCAACAAATTCTCGGTATCTTAAGAATTATTAGTAACAAAGCGTAAATACTAGTAGACCTGAATTATTTTTGTTGTTTTATTCAGAAGATTGTGTGTGTGTGTGTGAGAGAGAGAGAGAGAGAGAGAGAGATAGAGAGAGAGAGAGAGAGAGAGAGTGAGAGAGAGAGTGAGAGGACGTGATTGCTAGGAGCGGTATGGTGCGGGAGGAGGTGGAGAGGACCTGGAGGACAGCTGTTCGATATCACAGACACCGTGACACGGCACTTGTTGCTATACCGCGCGAAGTTTCGACAGAACCTCTCGACAGTTGGCGTTGTGTTTGTGTTTGTATCTAACTGTTTATGTTTGGGTAAACTGTACAGCTTGCACTTTTTTCTTTCAAGGAAATTCTTAGTCCCCTGTAGTGGCAGTTGTAGTCACGGTCGCCTCAAGGTTAGAAACATCTCCGTCTTTAAAAACGTTTGTGCACCGTTAAATCAAATGCGTGAAATGAGTTGTACTGAAAACAGTGTAGTAAAAGTAACCACTAGTGACAAGGGTGCCAACAGCATGGTGCAATGGTACAAGTGGCACCACTGGAATTTTGGGTGGGGGGATTTTTCAAGGCAATTTTGGGGGGGAATGCAATTACAAAATCAAGTGAGATTATCTCGATAGGCCCTAACGTACTGCTAATTATGTTAGGGCGTGTTTGACCAAGCTTTTACAATTATTATAATTTAGTTATTTATTAGGCACACTAGAAAACCTTTTGGTATTGATAAAAAATAACATTAGTTTTTTTATTCCAATAATATTGCTGAAATGGCTTTCGCTTTTCAAACATTTTTGGATGAAGGCCGAAGATCCACCGTTAACTGGGGGTTATTCCAAACCACCGTATTGTCACCCCTCCTACCAAAGAAATCAAATTTTGAAGGATTTCGGAATACTTGAGGGGAAATTGCATCATGGCCTTTGGGGGGATGGGCACCTCTGGCTAGTGACAACTTTCACGGTTTATCGTTGAAATAATGATTTTATAATTAATGAATTGATAGATAATTTGTTGAGATAGATGCACGGTTGTTACAATAGGCCTAAACGTTTCGCTATGAAGAAGTCTCCCTATTTAAAAATATCTGGGGGACAATAAGGTGGAGGTGAGAAGTGACAAAAAGGTAGATACAGAAATTGATAAATGAAGAACTACAAGAAGACGAACATTATTCGCCTAACACCAAAGGTGATATGATCAATGGTCACATGGTCGTGTGAATGATGGAAGATTATGAATTGGGTTCCGTTGCAAAGCAAGAAAAGAGGTCGGGCACGAATAACGTGTGTGGATAGATTAAGGGACGCGATGGAGGCATGAATTGGCAGGGTAGCTGGGAACGGGAAGCTGTAGCAGATAGTGTTACAATAAACGTCTGACTGACATCGCAAATAATAGTACAGTAGAACCTCGCTAATTCGTCACCTACGCGACCGAAGAGTGACGAATTAGTGAGAGTGTAAGAAACAAACACATTAAAAATAATATACAATGTTTTATTACAACACTAGCAATATACAGTGCTAATATTATGTTCGAACATATTATTGCTGGAAATTTTCAAACACAAATAAGTTAAACACTGTAATTCCAAAAAGAATGTTTAATGATTGTGGGTAAGTTCTGTGGATACGCACATTGTGGATCTCATCATCACTAAACATCCGGTAAGTCTATTTCACACAAATTTTTGACGTCGTCTTCATTCAAACTTTTAATGAAGAAAGTTGTGTTAGTGGTTATAATCACTAACAGAATTATCACCGTTGCACACCACTATAGAATAATATAATCGGAATAATTTTTCTATAGTGGTGTGCAACAGTGACAATTCTGTTCATTCAAACTGTTAAATGCTGGTAGGGATTGGCAGATATCTAACAATTCCGATGTAGGGTCAAGACCTTCTGGTTCTGTAGACGCTGGTTGTAATTCAGATGGCCATAACTTATTACAGGCAGATTTTAGAGTGTTTTCCGGAATACTTTGGCAGGCATCAGCAATCCGACTGAATTTTCGTTACGCTGGAACAACACAACACAACACTTATTGTGCCGTGTACGCAAGTGTGAAATACCCATGCTGGGAACCAATGCCTTCCGCAATCTGTTCTCCTGGTTAATATTATTATTAGAACCCCGGCCACAATCGGCATGTTTCTGGTTTACCCCGGCTATAATTAGAGCGCTTGTTAATAAAGAAAAAGAAAATAAAGACACTTACAAACTTATAGCTTTAACAGATCACAAATGAAATACAAACCAACCTTTCACCAAACACGCGCACAAAATAAATTCGCAAAGTTCGAATGCGCTTGAGTGATGCCAACTATGGAAAGAATAATATTACTCGAGTTTTAAATACATCAAGCAGTGATCTACTACGGCTCCAATCGCAGTATATATTAAAAAGAATTTCGACGAAACCGAAACATCGAAGCATGATAATGTTTAGGCTTTTGAAACGTATAATGTGCATAAACTGCAGTTTATATAGCCTATAGTCAGAAATACTCACCTGGAGCGTTACATTTTTCGATGACGTTACACATTTTGCATCACGCATTTTGTGGAAAACATTATCATGTTTTCTATATAACTATATAACAAATATTTACTGTATAACAAATATATTTACTATATAACAAATATATTTACTATATAACAAACATTATCATGGTAAAACGACAGAGACCGAAGATTTCTAGACTATGGGGAATCGAAAGTGTGGAAAAAATATAGTGTTAACATCACCTGGAGCGTTACATTTTTCGATGACGTTACACATTTTGCATCACGCATTTTGTGGAATGACCCCCAACCTAAAAACACTATCATGTTAAAAAAGCTTGAGTAGGTGACGAATTACAGAGGAAGACGAATTAGTGAGGTTTCACTGTAACTATGATAATTATTAAGACCAAGATAACAGAATAGACCGCACTGCAATGGACAGTTCGTGTAACTACTGTATCCGGCCTGACCTGGCGTTTGCGTATTTCTTTCCGTTTGTAGCCATCACGCGCCGGTTGCACAGTGTAGGAGAGAATAAAGAAAACTCGCTATGGGATCTGAAGGCTAATCCAACCTTGTAAGGGACGCTTGCGAGGTCTGTAACGACAGTGGTGGAAACTTCTTTGAAGCGTAAATCTGATTAAGTTGTAGGCGATGTTTGAGTCAATAAAATCATTTTTAAAAGTTCTGTTTCTTTTCGTATAAGTTTATAGGGTATTTGGTATTCTAATTTTTCAAAGCTGTAATATTGCAATAGGACATATGCACAACAAAACAAACCTATTGTACTTTAGAAAGTAGGTCGGACAGATAAATGCCCTGCTTTGAACTATTGACTTTCCTGTTTATATTTTTTGTCTTTTTCAACAACGACTTTTCACCTGCATTGCATTAACTACACGTTGTAGCTTGTGTTTTGTATTTAAATGTGTCTCGTAATTTACACCGTCCTACACGTTTGGTTGCTAAATATGTTCATGTGTGTATGTATGAGAGAACTCCTAAACAAAACAAGTTGCTTGTATAATGAGTATTTCTGAAATAATTTGAAACCCCCATTTTTATTATTCCTTCACACTTTAATTTAAGGACGTTGACCCAAGAACGTTTTAATTAACTTATGGTTTGTGATAAAGTCCGTTAATTTTGTATACAAAATCCAGTAACAAAATCTCATCATTTTTGCGAATTAAACTGAAGAATCTGCTGCTAGTTCACTCGTGGAAAGAAGACTGTTCAAACTCTAGAGATTTTAGACTAGAGGAGTCATGACATAGACAAACCTGCCTTCGTTTTCTGGCGCGTCCAAGAAATTGTTTTTTTAAGACTCCAAATATGTAGCCTCCGTTATTTTCTAAATCTTAAGTGATTGTCATTATTAAGAAAACTCTACTTGAATCCCCAACTTCATCGTGCTTATTTGCTAAACTACTAAATGTCATGTTCTGGACGACGCCTTCAGTGTGTACACCATTTTCAAGTTCTAAATCACGACCAATAAATCTACTTTAATCATTTACAAACATTATAATTTCTTTTATTTCTATAATTTATTATGAGCCTTCTTTTAACACACGCAATTGGCTCTGAAATAGTCTCACGTTAAGTGATCATGGAATTTTGGGAAATTTTTAATACCTCAGGAGGGGGGGGGATTGATCCCATGATCCCTCCCGTAGATATGCCACTGAGATCACACAACTTTTACGTTTACGAACGGAAGCTGAGACAGGGCTCACGCCCGCATACCGTGAATCAGATGGAACGAGATGCCGCGAGTACACGGGGAGTTTATTTACTCAGGTTTTTGTTTTATTCCGCCGGCAGTGAAGCAGGAAACTATCGACAGCCGACGCGACGTAGATTCCGGTTAGTTTGGTACGGGTATAACGGTGCGTCGTGCCGGAGCAACGTAATTTGATTAAACAACTGGTTCTGATAGTTGCGCATCGTTAGTTGGACGAAGAAATGGAAACCATGGGTACTACGCAGGTTATGTTAAATTGTAATGGCGGAGGAAAAGTGAAATACGTAGACACGTGCGTATAAATAAACGTGCTTGTGAGCGCGCGCGAGCGCTGTGAGACGATCGTAACGTTGTTTTGTGTTACCACAATAATCATCAGTTCAACAAATAATTTCACTGTCTAATCACTATAGGCCAGTGGCGGCTGGTGGTTACAAATTTTGGTGGTTGCAGTAGTTGGTTGAGTCTAGATCGGTTAAAAGACATTAAACTATCATAATCACAGTTATAAAAAATTATTACTATAGTTTTATAACCTCAAACAACGGATAACGTGTACCTTGAACCAACGTAAACACTAAACCTGACATAGCCTAACTTATAGATCAAGAAGGCTGTGCTGATTTCACGACACAAAGTTGCGCTACAGCGCTACTAGTGGAGCGTTGCAGAAACTTTGCAACCGCCTAGGTAACATTGGGAAAATAGGGCAGTAGCGCACGTCCTCCCATATGTTTGTGTAGTAAGCTCTCCCATTTACTGTTGAAGTTGCAAGCGGCCTACAACCACCAGCCTGCGCGCCACATTTGAATTGTACGCGAACAATGACGCGTAGAATCTAATGTGCTCTCCGTTTAAATTTATGACGCTTTTAGCTGCTTAATATTTTTGTATATTATTTTATAGTTTAGTTATCCTATATTGGTGGTTGTGCAGCCCTGCAACCATAATACCAGGCGCCACTGCTATAGACATAGAGGGATGGTCTATGCAACAGTAGTCATATATGTAAAAAAACATTGCAGATTTTTAAGTCCATTTTTCTTAGATACAGAAATTTAAGAAGTAGGAACCCAAACCAGTGGATAATAACGACTAATGGATGGCAGTCCCATGAGAAGAAAACTGGAAGGACGACCCCGAAGATCTCAGGCGAACGAAGTGGGTGAAGAAGAAACGAGTAAAATTTGACTTTAAGACGAATGGCAGATCTGATTCAGAGAAGAAAAGCTAATCGAAACTTCCGCAGTCCAAAAATCTAGATAAAGTGCGACTTATTCATCCCTGCCAAAGTTTCTACTTTAAGACCCCATGGCGATTTTCTCTTGTGCAAACGTTTCCTTGGGCTTTTTAGACTTCTTTTGCCCTCGGAAACATAGACGAATGCTGACTTTTAAATCCCAATAGTTTTAATTTTGTCAAGAGGGTGTCTCCATTTATTCCTGACATCGTTAGTCTTACCAGTGAATGCAAATTTTTTAAATTCTTTTTCTTTGACTTCTACATTTGTAAGCCTATGCAGTCTTGTGCATCTCCTAACTGGTCTCAAAACCATGATTTCCTCGTATTCCTTTTTCATCACCCATTCTTCACTTCGCTGGTAATTCCATGGCTTTGTAAACATTGAAATTTGTTCTTGTCCTAGTTTATCGCCTTATCGATTCAGCCAACAATACAATACATAATTTAAAACTTACGAAATTTACCCTTCATTTATCATATTACTTACCCATTCAGGACAATTAAATTATTTCAGAATATCGTGAAGGGATACAGCAAACAAATAGCAAAACATGACATATATGTAACTATATACTTGTTGGTAAAATATTTTCATAGGTAGTAATACAAAAACATAGCTCCCACCATTGTTTTGGACATTGGAATATTTTTTCTTGAATACTTTTAAATATATAAGTGACATGGACTTGTAATTGTGACATTATATTGGGCGATAAAAAGGAAAAATTACTCTCCACATCTTGATTACGAATGTCTGCACTCTCGCAAGCTTGTTGAGCGCACGCGGTTATTACACGTTTGGAATTAATTAGATTTTGCGTTGAAAACCTGTTTTTAAATTGATATGGTTATGATATATATTTATATAGAGAATGCAATTTTGTATGGAATTTAATTCTAATTTTAGTGAATACATTCTTAACATAAATCATCGTGTGCATCCGCGTGCGCGTGTGACGCGGCCGTGAATACGCCTCATATTCTTGTTGCAAAAATTCTGCAACTAAAGAGAAGTCAGTATTTTTTACCAGTGTTAAAGAGTAAAGTGTAGGAGACCTATTAAGTGTAAACGCGAGTTTTGTTCGCTTGGAGACGGGTTGATAGAAAAAGAGAAAGACGCACAGATAGAAAGAGTGTCTTAAAAGGAGGGTCATACTCTAAAGTAACAGACCAGACAGACTGATTAAATTTGAGGAGGGAGAGAGAGAGAGAGAGAGAGAGAGAGAGGTACATACGACACGCTCAGGGATGCCAGGTGTGGGAATGTTTCCCCGTAGTGGCGAAATTTGAAGGCCGAAAATCCTAAATGGTGAGGATTTCCTTTTAATAGCGACTATGTTCAATGTCTCAAAATTCTGGATTTAAAAAAAAAATAAATAAAAGCATTCACTTGAATTCAGGAGCAGCATACTCTGAGAAAAGCATTTATTAAATGAATATTGTAGACTTTGACAGGGATTTGAAAGTTTTTAGGAATAGAAATATTTATCCAGGTGCTGGTGAAAGTTTATTATGCTTTTGGAAGTAAGTGAAAAATACAGAGAAAGGGATACTGAAGCTTTTTCTACTTTATACATAGTTTGTATATACTTTTGTACATATATATTTATTTTGCCACTTAATAGTGGACGTGTGGAGAGGACGTTTGGTTCTACGAAACTTATTAAAAACAAACTCAAAAATAAATTAGCTTGAAACACTTTCTGACCTGTTACACATAAAAGTGTCCTACACAATCCAAATAAATTATGCTTCGATTTCGCAATAAATGATACAACGCTGGCCGAAAATAGCAACTGTATGTAGATTATTTACAAATAGGAGTCAATGACTGCAACTTGTTTTTATGAATTAAACAACTATGTTTTTTGTCTAAACATAATAGACTATAAGTACAAGAAAAGGTGTACAAACGTTTTCAGCTAGATATTAGCATCTCGGTACAGTTTTATTTCATCATATTAAAAAAAAATGTTTAAATCTGTGTTATTTTTATAGTACTAGTATTTAAATATTTAGAATATACCCAGACTGTTTAAAATAAGTTATTATGTTTTCCATAAGGGACACAAATTTGTGGCAGTAGGGATTTTTATGGTAAAGTGGGGAAATTTTGAGCGGCTATGTGGTGAAAAGAGGGTTGCTTTACCTGGCAACACTGCACACACCAGCCAGGCTGTCTGTGTCGCAAACGGTGTATTTCAAATGTCATTACCGTTTGGGCGGGTGTGAACGCGTGAAGTAAACACACTGAACTCATTTTCTCACTCAATTATCTGTTAATGGCAATAAATGACGTCCTAATGACCTGGCCTCACACTGGCACACTCGTAGCGAAAGTGTTGTGTCGGACCAGCAGGTGGGCTTGCATCGAACGTTCGGCTCTTTTTTTTACAACCGAACACGCACATTTAAGAGAAATCACGGAGAAGCAGTCTACTCTGCTTTTCATTTTCGTAGATTATTTTTTGTAACTATTATATTTTATTCTTCTTAGACTGTTATGACGATTAAATTCTCTTCTCTTTTTTTTAATTTTTTTTCTATAACGCGAAAATCCGTATCTGACTTGTCGGGCGGCCTAATGATGGCTTCAGGCTGAATTCGTATTGAAGCCACAGCGAAAACATTTGTGCAGCTGGCGGTTCTTTCGTCTTGAACACCAGGCGTCAAATCTTCGTGTTTTTTTCGTTTTGTTAACTGTAACCGAACTCGCGTGTAAAAGTAAAATCAAAAAGTGATAAAGTCCAATTTGTTACCATCAGCATATTAAATTAGATTTTTTGACCATTATATTCATTTTTGCTCCAAAAATTTTACTGAATTTAAACTTGTCGAAATATAATTTTTAACATTATTTTATAAAGTTTGTTAACGATTTTTAAGAAGCTTACTTTAAAAAATCAAGTTCTTAACGATTTCTATAACAATACAATTTCGGCATACCTGTCACTTCTCTCTCTCTCTCTCTCTCCTCTCTCTCTCTCTCTCTCTCTCTCTCTCTCTCTCTCTCTCTCTCTCTCTCTCTATCTATCTATCTATTTCTCGTATTCAATACAAATTTTGTCAACAATCTCGTAATACAAGTTAAAATTTAATAACTTTGTCGAATTTTGTTGCTTCTCTGCTATGTACAATTTTCCCTCGAACGAGGGCTTTCGGTTTCGCAACCATTATCAAGTTCTTCCTACGTGATAATGGTTGCGAAACCGAAAGGCCTCGTTCGAGGGAAAATTGTACATAGCAGAGAAGCACAAAATTCGACAAAGTTGTTATGAAGACTGCTAACACAGAGAAAATAATTGATCAAAATTTAATATTCACAGTATTCCTGTAAATTATTAAAAAAAAAATACATTGTTACGACGACGGTCGCATGGGTTGTCGCGTTAAACAGCAGTAATTGAATAACTGAACACCAGAAAATGCGTCAATCAGAAATTACGGTTCCAATAAACGTTCGTATACAAGAACTCTGCAAGTTTACGTTTTGTCTAACACACTCTAACGAAACAAACAATGAATTGTCACCAAATTACCACTGAAAAATAAATAATATTAGTTACCAATTACAGATGTCTGCGCACAATAATCACAGTTATTATTTAACACTAAACACATGTCACAACACACAGTGAATCGCAAGGCCCACAGCTACTATAACAACTCTGCAACTCCAAGCACTTTTTATCGCTTCGATACTCAGTCTCAAACTGACCGACTGGCCGCTTCAGGAACAACGTTTTTATACTCAACCTGTAGGGCGTAGTGCGTGATAAAATTGACCTGGATGCGCGGTAGAATTATCGACTACAATCTGGCAGGCGCGGTTGGTAAGATCGTGACCGTTGCGTAACCCTGGCGCTCACACAGCGTCATGCAGCCGCACATTCCACCTATCTCGTCAGCGCAGTGAAATCAATGAACTTCTGTTCGGTGTGTGTGTGTGTGTGTGTGTGTGTGTGTGTGTGTGTGTGTGAAGAAATTGAAATTATGAGAAAATTTCGTTTGTTTTTGCGGTCCGAGTCATCCATATTGTTTGTTAAATCTACCGAGCTATTTGGTCGTGATCTGAATAGGGAGACATTAACACATATTTGGTTACTGTCAGCGTCAGAGTAGGGACCGGTTCAGCTGTAACAAAAACCCGTTACCAGACTTTGGGACATGTGTATGATCGTACTATTGGTTCCTACTCTGATGACGAGCCGTCGAAACGTAAAGCACGATGGACAACGGGGTTTTCAGTTTTCAAAGGTAACAGCGGTGTTAAAACTTTTAAACGGTCAAACGGTTATTACTGAATTAAACTGTTTGCCGCCCAAGTTATTTAGCATCTTCTAATTGTGCTGTTGTTCCTTCTCGTCTGACATAGGCGTGTACACTCTGAGCCAGCAACCCGGCTCCCTACAGTGCCCACTTTGAAGTGGAACTTTTAGATACAGGTTTATTAATAATCTCTCACTGTTTGTCGTCGTCGTCGTCGTCGTCGTCGTCGTCTTCTTCTTCTTCTTCTTCTTCTTCTTCTTCTTCTTCTTCTTCTTCTTCTTCTTCTTCTTCTTCTTCTTCTTCTTCTTCTTCTTCTTCTTCTTCTTCTTCTTCTTCTTCTTCTTCTTCTTCTTCTTCTTCTTCTTCTTCTTCTTCTTCTTCTTCTTCTTCTTCTTCTTCTTCTTCTTCTTCTTCTTCTTCTTCTTCTTCTTCTTCTTCTTCTTCTTCTTCTTCCGACAATAACCTTAGCGACAATAATCATACACCTTCATTTTTCCCTGTCCTTGGCGATCGATATCCATCGTTTCATTTTAAGCAAAGTAACAGCAACCCTCCCCATTGCGTCAATCCAGCGATGCTTGGGTCTTCCGACAGGCCTTCTACTTTGTAAGAGACTAAGCAGTACCTTCCTAGATATTCGGTTGCCTTCCATCCTAATATGTGTCCTGCAATTGCAATCTATGCAGTCGGATGGCGGTCGCCGGATCATTGTCTTTATACAGCTTGTATAGTTCCTCATTGTGACACATTCTCCGTATCCCATTGACTTGGATTTGTCCCCAAAATTCTCCTTTCAAAGGTATTGACTATGTTAGCAGCTCGTCTATTAATAATAATAATAATGATGATGGCTCCCATGTGTACCACCGAAGCAGCTTGGAAGTCAGGCAGGGTAGGCTGCTATATGCGAGCCGTACGGCATACAAGGAAGGCAATGTGGCCAGCACTACGCTTCAGCCGCCCATTATTATCCCAGGATCTTATCCCAGGTATTCATTTTCAACAGGCTGAGTCGACCTGGTGGCTGAAAAAGGCACCTTGATTTAATGGTGCGGGGCCGGGAATCGAACCCGGGACCTCTAGATTAGTAGCCAGGTGCCATACCCACTAGTCTACTGAGCTCGTTTATTGAGAGCCTAAATCTCGCTGCCATATGTTATCACCGGTCATAACTTTATATAATGTGACCTTGGACTGACTGTATCTGTTTTATTACAGTTTAGTAGTCTGTAGTAGTGTGTTCGTTGTTCGAATGTGTTGAGGTATGGTTAAAAATAATTAATAATTTTAAGTACAGGAGCAAACACACACTTTATTGAAGAACAGTTTAGTAGCAAGTATACATAAAACGGACATACGAAATACACATTACAAAAGCACATTTAAAACTGAACTTAACTGGTCGAGTGCATCTCTGTTTATATAGAAAAAAGCTTCCAGATTTTTCCTTTTATTTAAAACTACCAGAACATTACTTTTGTAGACTTCCCACAGTAAACAAGCATGTGTGTGGGCTGAGGCCCCGCCCAAGTAGCTAGACCTCCCACCGCACAATACAAACTTTCACTCTACAATAACAGGTATACTTACTTAAAATTGAATGTAGAGTTTTCTAGTAAATTCTCAACACCCTCCCTAAAACTCTACATTCTCACAATCACATTAATTTAAAAATTCATTTTTACTCTTAAGTCCAAGTTTAGATCTTAAATAAACAAATTTTGGTTTTGACAAAGCTTTCGTAAGTATATCAGCAACTTGTTCATCACTTTTAACATAATGCACATCAATTTCTCCATTTTGAAAACAATCACGTACATAATTATATTTCACATCAATATGTTTTGTCCTTTGATGGAATTCAGGATTACTTATAAGTTTTAATGCACTCATATTATCTATATATAAATCATATTTATCAGTCTTACAATCGCATTCATTAAATAACTTCTTTAACCACATTATTTCAGTTGTTGCTAATGCTGCACTTACAAATTCTGACTCGGTTGTTGATAATGATACAGATTGTTGCTTCTTACTTCGCCAAATAATTGCAGCATTTGCATACATACAAGCTACGCCAGAAGTTGATTTACGTGTAACTGTATCGCTAGCATAATCAGCATCACTATAAGTTTTAAAGTTGCCATCCTTACAATATAGTAATCCAAAATCAATCGTACCTTTTAGATAACGTAAAATTCGTTTAACAATTGACCAATGAGCTACACTTGGTTTGTCTAAAACTCTAGATACAACATTTACAGCAAAACTTATGTCCGGACGACTTACAATTTGCAAAAACATCAAATTGCCGACAGCTTCACGATAAGATACATTACTTACAATAGTTTTTGATAAATATTCATCATGATTACAATCAATTGGCGTGGATACAATATTAGCTTCTGACATATTAAACTTTTCTAAGATTTTGTTAATATAAGTACTTTGATGAATGAAAACAGACCCATCATTCAATCTACAAATTTCCATTCCAAGATAATTAGTAACTTCTTTAGTACTAGTAATTTTAAATTTTTTACTTTTCTTTTATAAAATTGCTAAACTGCTATAATTGTTTTTATTATTTAGACAAAGCTTTTCGTCATTACTGACATCTTCAGGTCTTAAACAACCTTGGAATGGAAATTCGTTGTTGGAATTAAATTAGTTGTTTAAGACCTGAAGATGTCAGTAATGACGAAAAGCTTTGTCTAAATAATAAAAACAATTATAGCAGTTTAGCAATTTTATAAAAGAAAAGTAAGGATGGCTGCTAATTTAAACAATACGAAGAATTAAATTTTTTACTCAAATCATTCAACAATTTATCAATCAAACTTTCATTTGAAGCTGCAATAAGTCCATCATCAACATAAATTGCTAACAAGATCTTATTATTATTATTGTTATATATGTATAAACATGGGTCACCCGTACTTTGACAAAAATCTAAATTTACAAGAAAATTAGTGAAGTGCTCAGTCCAGCATCTTGGTGCTTGTTTTAAGCCGTATAAACTTTTCATTAATTTACATACGCGTGAGCTTCCATCATCAAAACCTTCAGGTTGTTTCATATATATATCTTCCTTTAAGTCACCGTATAAAAAAGCCGTTTTTATATCAAATTTACCGATATGTAAATTTTCACGAGCAGAAATACTAAGTATCAATCTTATTGTATCAAAGCGAACAACCGGACTAAAAGTTTCTTTATAATCTATATCTTTCTGTTGCGAATAACCTTTAATAACCAACCGCGCTTTATAACGTTCTGTACCATCTGGATTGAGCTTCTTCACAAAAACCCAACGATTGTTAATCACCTTTTTATCTTTTGGCTTTTCCACTAATACCCATGTCTTATTTTCATACAAAGAGTTTATTTCGTCCTGCATTGCAGCTTGCCAACTATCTTTTTCTTTACTTGTAATTGCTTCGTTATAATTGGATGGTAATTTTTCAGCAATAAACGTGATCGGACATCCATAATATTCTGTAGGTTTTAATTTTGTTCTATCGCGCAATTGTCGTTCAGTTTGATTGTTATCGCTATTTGAAGATTGTAAAGGTTCTCTTTCTTCAAACTCATTTGATTAATTTTTAAGTAAAAGTTCATTATTTTTAGGAGTTATAATTTCATTTTCTTCAGTTTCTTTATTATTATTGTTCAAAGAATTCAAAATAATTGAATCAGCTAATACTCTTTCAGGTTTAAAAAGTACATCTCTACTTATAATGACATCTCGCACTTCCGGAACATATACACGATAACCTTTACAATCCTCATGATATCCGACCAGATAACCTCTCATCGATTTTTTATCAAGTTTCTTACGCTTTTCTTTTGATATATGTACATAACACATGGTTCCAAATATTTTAAATCTATCAACAGTAGCTGTTTTTCCATTCCATAACTCATAAGGAGTTTTATTATTTTGTTTTGTTGGGCCTGTTCTATTAATTACATGTACAGCAGTATTCATTGCTTCTGCCCATAAGAATAGAGGTAAGTTTGAATTTGAATATAACATTGATCGAGCAGCCTCTACAATGATTCGGTTATCGCGCTCTGCAATTGAATTTTGTTCGGGCGTATATGGAACATTAATCGAATATTTTATACCTTTACTATTTAAAAAAGAGATCACAGCTTTATTATCGTATTCTTTACCACCATCAAAATGAATTTCTTTAATATTTGTTGCAAATTGATTCTCAACCCCGATACAAAATGATTTTAGTTTTTCTATTACTTCAGATTTTTCTCGAATAAAATGAATTTCTCTATAACTTGAAAAATCGTCTTTAAAAGAAACAAAATATAACTTTCTACCGAGAGACTTTACTTCCATAGGACCACAAACGTCAGTATAAATTATTTCGCGAGTTTTAGTGGCACGATCGATCTTTTTGTGAAAAGGCAATCTATGATTTTTGCCATAAGCGCAACCTTCACAAAAGAAATTTTGATGGCAAAGTCTTTCTTGCCATAATTGTAAAACATTACCGTTGGAAATGCTCGATCTACTCTTTTGTTCTACCACGTTACATTCTTTTGGAATTAAAGTTTGAATGTCTAATTTTAGCAAACTACCAGGCTCATATTCGGAACCAGTTACAAGAATTTCATTACCATGCTTTAAAGTACATCTCGTAGCATTATGTGTTATTTCATAATCTATACCCCTTTTACCCTCATATTTAACAGAAAACAGATTATACATTGAATCAGGAACATATAATACATTATAGATAGTACCTTCTACTCGTTCACTATTTTTATAAGTTTCAAAGTCAATATTACCTTTACCATATGCAGACATTGTCATACCGTTGCCCATTCTTACACTGACTGGTGTTGTATATTCTTCGAACGTTGAAAACCATTCTCGATGCTTCGACATATGATCCGTCGCACCCGAATCCACAATCCAGAGATCATCCCGATTGCCACAGCTGCCTTTGTCACCTATTAGTGCTATCCTCGATGTTGATTTCTTCTGTCCAGAAGACGAGTTACTTCTTTCTTGATTATTCGACCATCTTCGCTGTCCATTATTCTTATTCATGAAGCAATTGTTACTTTTATGACCTTTTCTTTTGCACGTATAACACCTGAAGCAGTCCCTTTTTAAATGACCTTGTCTTCCACAATTATAACACTGCTCTTGTTTCAAATTATTCTTCTCATATTTATAAGAGTCATTCTTCTGTTCTTTATGACCGATTTTCAGATTAGCTAGCAACGCTGTCGTCTCTTCGTGTACTTCCTTTTGCTCTTGTAATCTAAATTCTTCTGCCATCAAGCGCTCAGTCAAATTTTCGAGATTCTTCTTATCGTCAGATACCGAATCCCAAGCACTGTGAAAATGATTAAACTTTTGTGGCAAAGATGTTAAAACACGAGTCATCACCATAGTCTTTTCAATTTTTCCTCCGAGATTTTTCATTTTTCTAGCCAACTGTTCTATTTTTGAAATATTATACGTAACACTTTCACTCTCTGTCCACTTAAACTCAAAAAATTGTTTTTGAATCATCGACAGATTTTCATCAGATTTTAGATCATATGCTGTATTCAATTTGTCCCACATCTCCTTGGCAGTAGAACAACCCATTATAAGTTCGAGAGGCTTTCTCTCCACTGTTGTAACAATTAACTTTCTGGCAATTTTGTCCGCCTTCTTGAACTTTTCCAACAACGCGTCACGATCTTCTGCACCTGCAGCTGGCTCGGCTAATCTTCCTTCGCAAACATCCAGCACATCATCATCCTCTTCCATCAATGTGCGTACTACGAAGCGCCATTGATGCCAATTATCTTTGTCTCGAAGTTTTTCAATTTTTATATTCGGTTCCATTTTTGCACTAATATTTTATACTTGCACCCCAATTACACACTGCACTCCGATTTTAAAATGCCACTGGGCCCATAACCTGTTGAGGTATGGTTAAAAATAATTAATAATTTAAGTACAGGAGCAAACACACACTTTATTGAAGAACAGTTTAGTAGCAAGTATACATACAACGGACACTCGAAATACACATTACAAAAGCACATTTAAAACTGAACTTAACTGGTCGAGTGCATCTCTGTTTATATAGAAAAAAGCTTCCAGATTTTTCCTTTTATTTAAAACTACCAGAACATTACTTTTGTAGACTTCTCACAGTAAACAAGCATGTGTGTGGGTTGAGGCCCCGCCCAGGTAGCTAGACCTCCCACCGCACAATACAAACTTTCATTCTACAATAACAGGTATACTTACTTAAAATTGAATGTAGAGTTTTCTAGTAAATTCTCAACAGAATGTCTGTACATTTCAGTTGTATAAAGTGTTGAATGGGTAGAGACATGTAGCTGTGTGTGTCGTAGGCCAGTCACGAACCGTGTGGGATCTAGTTAGTCACACCACTTGTCTCGTGTTTGCTAACGTCACAGGTGCTACAAATGTGTTGCATTCTCTGCTCTTTAATCCCTGGGCAAATATGGGAAAGTTCGTCCTTTCGATAATCTTGAAGAAAGAATTCTCTGATTCTTAGACTTTCACGGCCGGGGTTATAATCATTAAAACAACTATCCGGCTTGGAAGGCTGTGGTCTCAACAACTATCCGGCCTGTAAGGCTGTGGTCGCAACAACTAACCGGCCTGTAAGGCTGTGGTCTCAACAACTATCCGGCCTGTAAGGCTGTGGTCTCAACAACTATCCGGCCTGTAAGGCTGTGGTCTCAACAACTATCCGGCTTGTAAGGCTGTGGTCTCAACAACTATCCGGCCTGTAAGGCTGTGGTCTCAACAACTATCCGGCTTGGAAGGCTGTGGTCTCAACAACTATCCGGCCTGTAAGGCTGTGGTCGCAATAACTAACCGGCCTGTAAGGCTGTGGGCTCAACAACTATCCGGCCTGTAAGGCTGTGGTCTCAACAACTATCTGGCCTGTAAGGCTGTGGTCTCAACAACTATCCGGCTTGTAAGGCTGTGGTCTCAACAACTATCAGGCTTGTAAGGCTGTGGTCTCAACAACTATCCGGCCTGTAAGGCTGTGGACTCAACAACTATCCGGCCTGTAAGGCTGTGGTCTTATACAACTATCCGGCCTGTAAGGCTGTGGTCTTACACAACTATCCGGCCTGTAAGGATGTGGTCTCAACAACAACTATCCGGCCTGTAAGGCTGTGGTCTCAACAACTATCCGGCCTGTAAGGCTGTGGACTCAACAACTATCCGGCCTGTAAGGCTGTGGTCTTATACAACTATCCGGCCTGTAAGGCTGTGGTCTTATACAACTATCCGGCCTGTAAGGCTGTGGTCTTACACAACTATCCGGCCTGTAAGGATGTGGTCTCAACAACAACTATCCGGCCTGTAAGGCTGTGGTCTTTCATTTTCTTCGTGTCGAAAGGTGTTAACTCGAACAGACGTTTCGGCTAATTCACCCCAGTACTGAGACTGCGTACATAATAGTCTGTACCTTACTACTGACTGGGGTGAATTGGCAGAAACCGCCAAATTTGAATCGTTTATACACTGCAGATAGCCTCCGATGGTGGGGTCGAAATGTCTGTATTGAGTACAAGCAGTAGACCACGGCCTAACAGTCCGGCAAATAATAATACACACACACATCTTACAGTATTGTGTGGTATCGTTTTACCCTATTAGTCAGACAATAATAAATGTAAGTACATGTGAATTTATTATTTATTCCGACTGTACAATGTTTACACATTTTCTGGAACCAAAGATTACAGAAGTGATTGAATTCTCATCTTCCACTGCTGCTTATCCATCCAAAGATCTTCAATTTCTCGTTCCCTCAATATAGACTGAATTTCTTCTATCCAGGTCTTTCTCTTTTCCTTCTTCCTGGTCGGGTCCATTCCATAACTCTCCTTGACAATTTTTCCTGTGCCATTCTTTTCGTGTGTCCATACCAATGTAATTTGTTTGTCTGGACAAAATCAACAATTGAATTTTTCACATTCATTCTGCTCTTAATGACTTCATTTCTAATTTTCTCACGTCTGGATACTCTTGCCGAACGTCTCCAAAAGTCCATCTCTGCTGTCATTAATTTTGTTCTTGTGTGTTTATTAGTAGTCCAAACTTCTGAGCCGGAAGTCGCGATACTTCTAACAATGGTTTTAAATATTTAATGTATGTGAATTTGCTGTATATAAATGTAGTATTTACCTATGATTTATTATGAACTAGTTTAACCAAAACTACGTTCAAAGACCGATGCGATGTCCACGTAATGCAGTCCACACAACATCTGTTACAATGTGTTACTATTTAAAAGGCTGTACAGTATGCAGAAGAAAATAATTTCACAAGCTAACTTCCTGAAAATGAAATATGGGTGAATTTTAATATACTGAACTGATAACAAAATATATATTAAAAAAAAAAACAAGAACCTGCGAATAACTAATGGCCTTAGAGACAGGCCCCAACAAAACTATTGATTAAGAAATTTACTAGTTTGTTGTAGACTAAATTTCTAAAGCTTTTTTTAAACATGTGTGTGTGTGATATGTTAACATATCGCCTAGGGCTCCTCCTACTAAACATTATTTTTAATCTAATATTCTAATATTAGACTCCACGGTAAGCGTAAATTATTGTATCGCTTACAGCTATAACAACAGTGTGTATGTTGTTAAAAATAAAAAACTATAAATCATGACAGGGAAAAACCGTTGTTGTAAAAGTTAATTCGTTTTCACTTTCCTGGTGTTGTGACCGACGCACTACCGGTGGTCACAAACGGCCGTGTTCTACTTGTTAGGCACCGAACCGAACGGTATCCGCCATGCGGTGCGGTTCAAGTTTCACTCGACTTGTTGCTGTTGTTTTGTTTTAATAACAAAACCGTTTTTTTTTTACAAAGAAATTGTTACGAGACGTTTAAAAAATAATATTACGTAGAGTCGCGAACTCCAAAGCGGTGTTGGTGGCTAGGTCATCTCGTGCGGTCATGTTTCTGACATTCACTTTCTGTACCGTTGCTGAAAATCGTTCTTTGTTGTTAATCGTTAATTAATGCTGCTTTGTTCTTATTAATTTTTTTAACGGATCGACAGTTGGAGAACATAAATCAAAATCAGTGACCCGATTTCGATGTTCAGCAGTGTAGGGCGATTCATTTGACTGTACTGTAGAGGTGGGCCGATATACCTATAACAGGTATTTTGGAACGATATTTTTGTGCAACGTATATAACAGTGACTGGAAAAATGAAATACCTGTTCCGATTCAACCCCCTGCGCAAGTAACGAGTAAACAAGTACACAACTAAACGAGTACACGAGTTCGAAGCCGCTTTTTAGTGCTGAATTTCATTTCTGCGCATGTGCCGATTGCCATACAAGTACGAAACGAAGCAAAACAGCGAGGTTCAGAATATCTCTATGCCAAACAGACGAAGCTGTACTTAATAAATGAAAAACGTTCATACTGATGTTTCATTTATTCTGGTGTGTTATGCAGATATATAATACAGATTATAATAACAAAATATATATTATGCTAGTCACCAATTTTGTAAATTTAAAAAAGCGAATTACATTGTATTGTAACATACAGAGGCCGTATAGTACTTTTTTGTTAATATGATTTCGGAGATGATTTTAACTTCACTGCACATCTCACGTAAATTTTGTTGACATTATTTGTTGTCATATTACGTGCACTCTAAATTTCATTGCCTGAGTTTCGCAACTGATTTGTCTAACCAAAATGGAATCAATAATTTAATATCTATGTCAGTTTGTTTACTCCTAGTGAAAACTTTAATTAGTATTCCCAAAGGCCTTGTTTCTTATTTTCTTTTAAACAGCAACAGCTTAATAAAGTCACAATGTAAAGTAACACTGTTAATACTTCTGGTTTCAATGTATTTTCTTATAACAAATTATATAATACAGGTTTATATATAATAAGTATATAATAACAGGTATTTGTACGCGATATTTTTTTGAAACGATATCGTTGTACGTGTTATTTTCAAAATATTAGTTTAGCACACCTCTACTGTACTGGACTGTCACGAGAGTTCTCGTTATGCGCAAGCTTACATACCTTCTGCGCACACTACAGTCGTTATTCTGAAACCAAAACGTTCAAACCGTGAGGAGTGAAAATTAAATTATACCGTTGTTAAGAGTTAATGTTTTGGTGAAATTAAATTTGCCAAGGTGAAGAAAATAATGATGAGCGAGTGGACTGTAGTTAATACATTTATTAGTTATAAATGTTACAATTAAATTTTGATTGGTAGAGGTTAGCTAAGCCTATGTATGCATTATGATCTGAAGATCACGTTCGTTAGAAAAAGTCACATTATAAATATGAGGCGCTATTACGCAACATTTGAAGAAAAAAACTACATTAATGTATTCTGTAGGGACTAAGGCCTACATAATTTGTCGCGACAATGAAAAAATGAAGAAATGACAGCCGATGCAACAAGCGCAGATTACGTCTGCTGCAATCGGACGCGCGTAGCACTGTGTCGACCTGTTCGCAAAACGCGAGCGAGGCCGGAGCATGTACAGATTAGCCAACCTTTCGATTATAGAATTCCCACATTACTGTCCAACCGTTATTAAAAAATTACTATTTTAGACCAATTTCGTGTTTCTTGCGTTAGGAGAAACACGGACACTTTGCATTAAGTGTCAAACATAAGCGTAGTTGTTAAGCTTTCACGACCGGCTTGTTAGGCCGTAGTCCGCAGCTGTCGCCCCCACCATCGGAGGTTATCCTCGTGAGTCGACGGTGCCAAGGCGGAGATGGTGCCAATCTAGACACTGAGTATGGCCTCCGAAACGTCTGTCAGTAACGACAACTGTGGACCATGGCCTAGCAGATAATAATAAGTTCAACAATAAGTGTAGTTGTTCATTACGGAATCAATACTGTATGTAACAATGCTTCGCGAACTAATTGTAGCAAGTTGGGAAGTAGTTTGTTGACGTCGCTTGGAAACTTTCTGGTGTCTCCGACGTGTGATTGGAAACCTGCTTTCTGTCTGTCACAATGTTTTCCTTCACTCCCGTCCTTTGCACTATGTGTTTAAAATAGCTTACTATGCTTCATTGTTCTGTTTTAATAACTTATGTTTTGGAATATGAAGCAGATGTCATGTAATATTGTTTCATGACCTTCAGTCTACCCACAACAATCTGAATTTTGTGTAATCGTATAGTTCGAAGGCTTACATTCTTTTCCCATCTGCTTGAGTCAACGTAGCATTTCAGACGCGTAGGTGGAAATATCAAACCGTTAGATGGAAATATTTTTACTGTCTTTTAGTGGACTTAAGTTTTCCGTTTTTTTATGTTTTTGCCTGTCAAGCATGTCCGACAAAAATACTCCTCTACACATTGAGAATCAGTACTTTACCAGAAAGCCAAGTAGGTTTGTAGTCTTCTTCTTTTTCTTCTTCTTCTTCTTCTTCTTCTTCTTCTTCTTCTTCTTCTTCTTCTTCTTCTTCTTCTTCTTCTTCTTCTTCTTTTTCTTCTTCTTATTTCTTCTTCTGCTACTACTTTTATGTAGACCCCACGGGTCTGTCTCCACCAAAACCTCACGCTATACTACGTGGGGTCAGAAGGTTTTCTTTTCATTGAACTTCATGTTTCCCTGCGTTATTTAATCAATGTATTTTGTATATTTTCCATCTGATGTAACTTCTCCAAGCAGTTGCAGCGGGACTCGTCCATAAATTTCAGTGGTTCATTGAACCCCATAACAATTTAAATATCTTTAATGCTTTATTGAGAGAATGGTTTAATCCATGTTTATTATATCTTATTATAGTGTTATCTACTACTATTCTACTATCACGGTACGATAGTCTCTTTGGGCCTAGCCTCTCGTTGTTTCCTCCACCTTTTATCTCCATCAATGGGCCTAACTTCATCTCTTCACGCTCCTCACCCCTGCATTTTTGTCAGCCCTCCATCCTGTGAGCTCCTTCGAAATCCATCAACAGGTTGTTTTTTGATCTTCCCATTTATGATTTTTTGGAATTTCTGGTATCAACAATCCATTATCATATGTATTTATCTTGCTGTAGTCCTTTCAGCTCTATATATCTAGAGCTGTAAGCTCTAGATATACAGGTATTTAGACACATATTTACCTAGATAAGCTGTGTTTACACCACAGATCATGTCTCCGTGTTTTCCAATTCCCCAGTTTCCATTTTCCAATATTGGCCCGACGATTCAGATAAATTTTTCAGATTATCATTTATTGTGTTAGATTTCTTGTTTTTCACAAATAATTGTGTAAAATGGAGATTTAAAAACACATATTTTCAGTCATTTTCGTCTCGAACGTATGTAAATGATGAATTATTACATTTGAAAAACAGTCACAAAGGTGGAGAAAGTTGCTGGTTTTTTTTTTTTTTTTTTTTTTTTTTTTTTAAGTCGTGATAATTTATTTTGACTTAATGGAAAACATCGATTAACCTGAATCGATGGAAACTGGCAGATCGACAATGTTTCAATAACGAATGCGCAAAAACCGACTGACATCTTGCTTAACTCTGTGAATTCCGTAAGATCAGTGGGTTACGTGGTTCTTTTGCGTTTACTTGTGTTTGACAACACATTCCGTACGCTGTTCATTAAAATTCGAATGAAAGCAGATTTATTTCACTGTAGAGAAAGAAACTGAGTTATAATTAATTTGGTAAAAGCTGTTTTCGAAACGCCTGTCGAGAATTAAAAACGCGCATTTATTATTTTATTTTTCCTTAATTTGTTAACACGTACGTGTGTGTGTGTGTGTGTGTGTGTGTGTGTGTGTGTGTGTGTGTGTGTGTGTGTGTGTGTGTGTGTGTGTGTGTGTGTGTGTGTGTGTGTGTGTTCAGTCACTTTCTCCTGTACTGGGCCGCACCTAGCATTGAGTCAGTACTTAAACAACCCCGTTGTTATCCGTGGTTAACAGGGATATCGTAGCCGAGAGGGGTTTACTCCAGTAGAAGATTACCGCGCGCGCGCGCGTGTGTGTGTATTCAGTCACTTTCTCCTGTACTGGGCCGCACCTAGCATTGAGTCAGTACTTAAACAACCCCGTTGTTATCCATTGTGGTTAACAGGGATATCGTAGCCGAGAGGGGTTTACTTCAATAGCCTGCTAGTTTTGTTGTACGGGCTTACACGGCCGGTGTCGTTTTGATTAAAAATAACTCCCGGGCTGTTTGGCCTAGGTCCGAAGTATGTGACAAAACCAGACGTTTCGGCAGTGCCACTGACTGCCATCTTCAGTGGAAACGAGTCAACGCTAACGTGGGATGACATATTAGGACCACAGTGATTCGTTTCCACTGAAGATGGCAGTCGGTAGCACTGCCGAAACGTCTGGTTTTGTCACATACTTCGGACTACGGCCACGGCCGGGAGTTAATTTTAATCAAAAAGGCTCCTAGTTTTATTTATGTCATCGCGTTTCAACTAGACCAATATCTAAAAACAATATTTTTTTCTAAACCAATATGTTAGTGTTATTTTACTGGAAATATTAAAAAAAATAATGACCTTTGTAGCTGCTTTTGCCGATGTCTCAAAATACAGATCTGTCTCCTTGCCGGTGTTTTTCACTGTTTGATAAACCTTATCTGATGTACAGTTAAACCTGATTCTTTTGATCTCGACTTCGTTACTTCAGTCGGACGTCAGACTCTGACCAAGTCTGTATTTTTGTCGTCGTCTGTAAGAAGTTTGTCCCGAATAGAATAAACTCTTGCACAGACAGTGACTTCCGACGTTTCTGAAACAAAATTTCACAACCACCAATGATCTGGTTATACTTTTTAAAGTCAGATTATTAACTGTTTGAAGACACTACATGTTTTTTGATATAACAGAAGTCGTAACGATACTGGCAGTGAGAAGCTGCTGACAATGTAGGAGGTTGGGTAGGAGAAGGGAAGAGAGAGAGAGAGAGAGAGTGAGAGAGAAACCGAGAGGGAATAACGGAGGGTGAGATTGCGCTAAACGTTTTGAAAAGGATTCTAATTAATCTGACATGGAGCAGTAACAAAGGTGGAAGACAACCTCACGTGGACTAAGATAAGGTGAATGACAGTAGGACGACGGGTACCTTATAGAACAACTACTGCTGATCGCTTCACTCTCTCTCTCTCTCTCTCTCTCTCTCTCTCTCTCTCTCTCTCTCTCTCTCTCTCTCTCTCTCTCTCTCTCTCTCTCTCTCTCTCTCTCTCTCTCTCTCTCACGCTATCTGTTCCTCCTTCGATATTGCATATTATTATCTTCGATCTTATAGCTACTAAGTTTCGTGTTCTGATTTCCTCTCTCTCTCGTCTACATCGTCAGAGTTCTCTTCCTTCTTGTCTCTCTCGTGACTTGTTCATAATGCACATTCACCGTGTTAGGTTAAGTTTTGCATTCTCTGCGTGTGCCCTTCTCTTTCTCTCTGTATGTCATCCCTGCAGACCATAACTGTCGTGTGTTCTCCTCATTTCTGCACACATTTGGACCGCCTGTATGTACGTACAGTATGTCTGTGTTTTCTCTTCTCTCGGTACGAGAGCCAATTAGCGATGCATTCAGCGTACACGTATTGTGTGATCGACAACCCGGAAGTCATCGTCGTCAAACGAAAGACAGACAGACAGACCGACAACCTCTGACCCATATTCACTCAATGCACTGCATTCAGCAGGCGGATGGGCGTATGCTGTTGCTGCCGACATACACACTGTACGTTGGTAAATAGCGAACAGAAAATACTATCATTGTGGCCGTGGCGAATTTATGTAGTGCCTAAATTTCAGGAGTGTTTTTAATTGTCCGTTTTTTTTTTAATGTAGGCTAAATGGTGTTTCAGTTGACCGGCCATTTATGTAAAACAAAATTAATATTCGTTCTCCTACGTGATGACTATTTATGCTATATCATTTTCAGACGTGTAACTGATAGTGATTTCTGTACAGTACTATCAGTTACCCCCAACGGTACAACATTTCCGTAATCGTGAAAAAGATTTTAAATTATTCTCGAAACCAATATACTGACGTAGGTTAGCTGTAAATACTTAGGACGAAGCCTTATTTTGACCTGAATAAGCCTCATATATTTTAATCGGACCCCTTCGACCTACTCTTTCAAAATGTTAAATTAGCATAACGACAATGTCAGTATTTATTTCAATATATCCTACAAATGTATCTGTGTATGTCGAAGAAGAAACAACAGATTTAATCTTAGAAAATAACCAACGTATAAAAAATTGCAACAGCTACAAATAGTTAGGAATAAACTATAATGAACAAGGAACAGATGATGTTGAAGTAAAATCAAGAATAACAAAGCAAAACAAATAATTAGATCATTGAATAGGATTCTATGGAGGGCAGAAGTTGGAAAAGAAAGGAAGAAAATAATATACGATAGTATGATTAAAAGCACGTTGATGTACGGATCCGAAACATGGAAAATAAAAGAACCGGTAAAAAGAAAGTTAGAAGCTACAGAAATGGATGCTTTGAGACGAGCTGCTAGAACTTCAAGGCTAGTTCGAATACAAAATGAAACGGTCAAAGAAGAAATGGTTGTACAAAAGACAATCATCGACTGCATTGAAGAAAAACAATTAATCTGGTACGGACACGTAGAAAAAATGGGACAAGACCGACTACCAAAGCAAACAATGAGATAGATACGTAGAGATCACAAAAAAAAGGAAGACCCAAGAAGACATGGATAGAGAGCGTTAGATGATCAATGAGCGATAGAGGACTAAACGATGAAAACTGGAACGACAGACAACAATGGACGTTGCGCATCGGACAACGTCGTAGGACGTTTTGACCCCGGATTAATAATAATATTAATAATAATTTAGATGTATAATACACAGGCCTCCATGACACAATGTAATCGTCACGTTGTTGCTGAATCTTTACAAACCGTCGTCGATTCCAGACTTCACTTATCAGTCTGCACCGCAGTTTCTCAACCTTTTCTGGACTATAACCTCCTCAAAATTTGTTTCCTTCCTGTGACACCGTTCCTTCCGGTAGAAAAGTAGCCTAAACTGTAGGCCCAGTAGTAACGTGCTTAAAAATGTATACGCCTAATTTTAACTATTCTCAACCAATGTGACCGTTGCGCTTAACGTGAGGTCCAGTAGTGCCCCGCCCCAACGGCCTAGAATCATCATCATCATTATCGTCTGCAAGGATGGTTTGTTTCTGTCTCAAACGGGCAAAGTCTACAGCTGGTCACTCCAACGCTTCCTCGGATGCCCCACACCACTCCGTCCCTTCGGCTTATAGTTCCGTAGTTATTTGCGGATGCGGCAGTCATACATTCGGCAAAAATGTTCCACCAATTCAGCCGATATTGAGCAATCGTGTCGAGTAAACTCATAATATTCACATCCTGCTATATTCCGGCTAGTCCTTTTTTGAGGCGATTTAGTAATGAGTATGTCCCCTGGATATGTTACCAGCATATCGCAGGGTAAGACGTATGGTGGGGCTGCCACTTTCAGGCTTAACGTCCAGCCCGATTTTCTGTCTGGGTGTTCTCCCATAAACTGGCTTTCTTACCACACTAAAGAGACCAGTTTTCTCTGTTGAGATATCCATAAGGATCTTTAATGTGGCGGTTCCTCCTTGCGTCCCATACCATACATCGTTGACCAATGGAAGGTCATCCGTCTTTAGGGGGCAATTTCTCACCCCCAAATGTAAGAAGGTGCCCTAACCTCTACTTGATAATGACAAGTAGACGAAGGACAGTTTATACCGGCTGTCACTCGGACTCTAGAGCCGCGTTAGCCATCTGTCGGTGTTGTCCGTCCCCCACCACTTGGAGGTGGGGCTGGATATTTTCCTTCATCAAGGAATGAGACCATAAGGCATTACTTACCCTCTCCAGTAATTTAGGAAGACGCCTAAAATCTCGCAGTAATTTTATTAATCTATCGTCGCTTGCCTTTTTCAATATAGGCTATAGTTTCGATTAATTTTAATTAACTTAGCGGACGTTACGTCACTGGCGAGGTCAAGTCGAATTGAGTCATCTTTCCCTTCGTGGTTATTGAAAACTTATAATTTTTGTGTGTCGATAGTGCTCCTTTGTGTGGCGTACCAAACAAACGAAATCGTCGGCTTGAGAAGAGTCATTCTGGGCAGCCATCAAACGTCGTTTTATTCAAAAGCACGAAGGCAGGTTATATAACACATAGCAGGTGTATTGAAACTAAGCAAACAACTTCTACACCGCGAAGACGAAATGAAAAGTCTTAAGCGCTGAAAAACTTCCGAGACCTAGTGTAGTTTATTAAACGTTTTTCTGTACAAGAAAATACGGTTTTGGTCGTTCAGTAAGAAACATCAAAACCATGGTTTGTAAGGTAAATATCCAGTGAGGACTAAGATAGTTATAGGAACAGCACTTTAGAACAAGTGAGCTGTTTCAAATATCTCGGCTGTGCAGTAAGCTATGAATCTGAATATGATATTAAGAGAGAAGATAAATAAATTTAGGAATAATTTTGGTACGATTCATGGAAATAAAACAAGACACGGCTCAAGGATTAAATTTTATAAGACAATTGCAATACACACGTTGATTTATGCGGGTGGGGCGTGGGTCATGACAAAAAAGGAAAGCGGCAAGATTCAGAGGGCTGAAATGCAGTCTCTTCGAAATACGTTAAATTATACATTGCAAGATACAATAAGGAATGAAGATATCAGAGCAGAACTCGAAGTAAAGGACATAAATGAAATTATTGGAATTTACAGATGACAATGGTGGGATCATCTGCAAAGGATGACAGAGGATCGATTGCCGAAAGCGGTATGAACTATAAAGCCATTGGTAGAAGAGACGTGGGTCGTCCGAGGACGAGATGGGTGCTGGAACAGGTTGTTTATATAACCTATTTTTTGAAGTAGATAAGAAGAAGAAGAAGAAGAAAATACGCAACTACGAGCTGAGGGCGCAAAGAATGTACAAACGCTGCGTGACGATTCTTAAAACTTTGTGTTGTAGACGTAATTTTAATTCTACAGAACGTGTTGGTTACTCTTAAAACCATGGGTAAAGCAACAAATCTCATCCGGTGCTCACGCGCGCACGCCATTGTCGGTAATAACCTCTATCACCTTTGGGAATGTGGCAACCAACGAGATTATACTAACGACATTGGAAACAGCACAACTGCCGCAGGTGAGTTTTTTTCACTCCGCACAAATATTTTACAAGTATTTCCCTTTCAGGCGTTACATTTCTCTCTGTTATAAAACTGCTAGGGGAGAGAGACGGGGAAAAGCAGAATTAAATATTAATAAATCCGACTCCGGCATTGTTACATTGGCATTGAATAACTATTTCTCGTCAAAGGAGACTGCCAGAAGTGCGGTTCTTCTTTTGCGGATTGTCCAGAGAGAAAGAGAAGTCTTGTAAATTAAAAAAGGGTTGCATTATTATTGTTACTATTTTTTCGTACGGCGTGGGGGGGGGTACGCCACGGGGCGCCCGCACCGAGCACTGGACGGACGCATTGTGTTGACTCGAGTGGCCGTCCGTCCGTCATCGTACATACAAACGATTTGACGGTGGCTTGAAGTCAAGACGGTTGGTTATTACGAATGTTACTGCAGGCTCTGAATACTGTTTCAGCGTCCACAATTTATCATCGTTCATTCATTCGTCTTATTAAATTTCACACACGCACGCACACACTAGCTAGAGCGGTCGTTACTTCTTTTTTTAACTAGGATTGTGGGGGGGGGAGAAGGAGGAAGAAGAATGAACAAGAGCTCGCACATCATTAATAAAACCTTAACCTTCGCCAGGTCGGCATTGTGGAGGTGCAGTCAACTGTTGGTGTTCGGGGTTTAACATTCATACAGAGTTTTGTCTTAAGAAGCTCGACGGGGCGTCTCTGCATTGTGGTGGGTTCCGTTGACCGCGCTCGACGGTGTGGTGTCTCGTGGCGCGGATTTAATTGGACTCATACCGCAGACCCATTGTCAGCTCGGCTCGGTTACTGGGCGGATTATATCGTTATTGTTATTGTTATTTCTGTCCGTATTTAATTATTATCGTTTCGATCATCTGCAAAGACCGGGTCGCTTATTTACTGTTTCGCGCAAAGTCTGTTCCGTTCGGTGCGTACAATGACACGTCCGCACGGGTTCGACGTCCCCGTAGCTCGTCCTATCTTTGCGCGTGAATACGACGATAGACTCGTCACGGTAGCTTGACGCGTATAATTACGTGTGTGAGTGAACCGTAGCATGGCGGTGATAACGTTATCAATATTGTTATTGACAACATCCGGAACGGTAGTGAACGTTCGCGTCGTTGTTATTTATAACGAAAGGAAAGATACACTCCAAAACGTGGAGTACAGTTCGAAATGTCATCAGTACGTTTGCGAAGCAAGTATTATCAGGGTTGTTTTCAGAGATTTCCCGTTGTCATCGGTAGACAGTTTTCTGAAAATCGTACTTGTTTGGTGTGAATATTTTTTAACGAGGAAAATTACCAGTGGTAGCTGTAAAAATTAAGACCTGTGTTTTGTTCTCAAAGAGATGTAAAACTAGTAAAACTAAAGCTGCCAATCAGAGAATAATTTGATGTTGGAACGTGACTCGGAGCAAGATCTGCTTTCATGCAAGATTTTTCGCCATACCTTACCCTTGTTGACATGTCATGCCAATCACTTTCTCATAGTCCTGCGTCTTTTTTATGATATCGACTCCCCCTCCCCCCACAGACACACACACACCTGTGTCCTATAGGTTTGTATTTCCAGACTTGATTGGCCAGTCTGGAATCTGACATTCTTTCTAAGCGTTATTTCCACCGTTGTTTGTACTCTTTCAATGTTTCTTTCAAGTTAAAAACTTGTAACTCTTCTCTTATGGACTCATTCTTTATACGGTCAAGTTTAGAACACCTTTTAGCTCCCCTTATGACTGCCATTTCCAAGGCCTGTATTTTGCTGTTTTATTCCAAACCGCTTGTCGTTTTTGTGTTGCAGTCGTTTACCATTATCCCCATCCGGCTGTGTTCTCTGAAAGTTGAGAGTAAATTAAATTCAATTCAATTAATTTCCCCGTTAAAGGGTCCCAGCCTGTAACTTGAACCAGCCTAATAGCGCCATTTTAACATGAGTGAAATATTGGAAGAGTACAAACAACCGTGGAAAGAACACTTATGAAGAATGTCAGATTCCAGACTGGCCAATCAAGTCTGGAAATACAAACCTATAGGACGCAGGTGTGTGGGTAGACCCAGCTAGAGATGGCTGCAGGCGGAACAGGCAGTACTTTACCTATAACGTGTTGTGAAAACGATGATCATGATAATGATGATGATGATGATCGATGACGAAATATGTGATACAAAAACTGACTCCGAAGTAACGAAAATAAACTCTAAAGTACTTTAAAACAAAAACCAATTTTTTCTGGTTATCTTGTTTCTAAAATTACGGTTGATTGTTCCAAATATCGTCTGAAACTTGCCTAACTTAACATCAATGTCATCGCAGCCAATATCATTTCCCAAATAAATAAAGTAGTTCACCTGTTCTAGAATTTGACCATTAAAATAATCAATGCTCCATTTTGTTCTTCAGATTATTTTACTTACTGACTCGTGATTGTTTTCCTCTATAATGGATGCTGCGTTTGATATCCTTCTGACCGCGAGATTACAAAAATGTTCTAAAACATTTGTTGACAAACACTGATAGTATATGTTCTGTATTTCTTGTATCCTTCCAGACTCCTGCTCTGTACAATAACGCGGACAGTATATTACAGTTAGAAATATGAATTGTTTGTTTCTTATAGAGAGAATTCCTGAATGTCGCATCTTCTTCGGTGTATAAAATTCGTTTTGTGTTTTTGTTATTTTTCTTATCATACCGACATCCGCTCCTACTTTGTTAACAAACAGTTACAATTAGAAATAAACGAGCTGTTGGTCTTTTGGACTGTTGTACTTGAAAAAAAAAATTTAAAAATAGGCAGTCATTGAGGACTGCCGACAGAAGTGAAAACTTAAAACTATGAAATAACAGTAGTTTTTTTTGGATATTCAAATTAATTGTAGTATCAAAAATTAAAATTTTTTGTAAATTAAAATCTTTAACATCAGTCTGGTTTTCACATCTATCGGCACTCCGAGCAACAATTATATACATTTTTATATGGTTTACTTATTAATTACTAATCCGCGGCAAAAATACTATCGAACAACTAGAAATTTGTTTTACCACGCTAGTAAGATAACTCCTAAGCTACTATGAAATACTCATTGCATGATGTATGGCAGAGGTCAAATATCAAAAATAAAAAATAAATAATATCAAATTTTTAAACGGAAATATTGATACGAATATTGGAAATATTTGAAAATACATGCTTTGTTTATGTTATTTATTTTTCTATATAAAAATATTAACATATTTAGTACTCACTTTTGTACTGCACAGTGATCCTACATTTGAACATTTAAAATAATGATCAAACTAAAACACAATTTAAACAATGCACAGTATACACACATTAAACTTTCCACGTAGTCAATTTAACTTTACTTATATACATATACACAGCACTAATGTTACAATCTTACAATAATAAAAAAACTATTAAAAATACATACTTCGACATTAGACATGACGAAAACCCCCAGGTTAACAGCCAGACGGACAAATAACAATTATGTAAATATCATATAATATAGTATAAGTAATTAATAAGAATAAAAATAATGTAAAATAGATCATAAGTATTGCGTTAATTGTTAATACGGAAAGCCAAAATCGCGCTAGGGATCGAACACGCGATAGCAAATTCGGCAGTGTAAGAAACTCCAAAATAAAGTACGTAAACGATAAAAGTGTGTTAAATAGTATAAATAGTATTACAATTGTATAATATAATTGTAGTATAATAGTATTACACACAAGTATAATCTATACTTTCACTGCTGGCCACGCGCGACACGTCATACTTATAGCTACAGATATACTGTTAACATTAGCGTGCCGACATTATCATGTTGGCATTAGCATGTCGGTGACGCGAACTCATAAGATTTTACCCATCCAAAAATCGCCCAACTATATAGGCACTATAGAAGTTTTCACTTCAAAAATTAAGTAAACTAAATGAAGAGGACAGGTGTCATCTGGACTGACGAAAGGAAGTAGAGATATCGTCGATCAAGAATTAAGGAGATGTGGGAGAGGAGGAAGAGAGAAGAGAACAAGGGAGGAACCAGTTGAACCAGACGTAGTCCACAGTCGCTCATACGCAAAAGAAAATGAAAGGCTACGGTAAAGAACACATGGATGTGTCTTCTTAATCTTCACCTCACGGTGTAGGCACATTGCCTGTTCCGTCTTCACAGAGCATCTCCCCACCTCACTCTCGGTCTTCCTACATCTCTTGTACCAAAGGGTCTATATTGAAACGCAACCTTAGGTAGTCGTCCATCCTCCATTCTGTCCAGATGCTGTAACCGTTCCCTGCGACATGTCTGGATTTTATCCTTTATGGAGAACACCCGTAGCTTTTCTCTAACATCCTCATTGCCCAAGCGATCCTGTCTCGTGCAACCCTTCGTTCTTCTCACAAACTTCATTTCTGAAGTTTGAATCTGGTTTTTAATCTTCTTTGTAGGAACCCATGTTTCAGATCCATATAGTAAAACAGGCACTGCCGTTGTAGTATATAAAATTTAAGCCTTATCTATTTCCTTGTCTTTTTCTCCTCACCGTTCTATGTATGACACTACACATCATCTGAAACCTCGATATTTTTGTAGTGACAATGGATTTGTTTAGATGAATTTTTAATTATACAAATAAGACATGTTTGCAGAGAAGGAGAGGCAATGAACCTCCAGCCGGGCGCGAACTTGACCTATTGAACGAATCCTTGTATTTATTAATAATAACGGTGTCTGTGTACGCGCGGGCGCGGGATACGGGGACAAAGATGTATGCTTTCGTTTTTATTATAGTCGACCCTGTGTGCGTGAACCGTAGTACATATTACATATATAACAGTTATGTGGCCGAGCGAGCGCGGAGTGGGTCATTTGTTATAAGTACACTCGTGTCGTGTCAAATGTAGTGCCCACTGCTGTTGGTGTGGTGGTTGGCCTGTACGCAGCAGCAGCAGTAGTAGACCTACTATACTTTGTGAGACTCGCTCTGGTATTTAAATTACGTAAGTATCACACACACGCGCACACACAGAGTCGGCTCGTGGGCGTGCCACGCTTACACGCAGGTATTCCGCCGCCGAGTACGTGCCGTGTGTGTGTGTGTGTGTGTGTGTGTGTGTGTGTGTGTGTGTGTGTGTGTGTGTGTGTGTGTGTGTGTGTGAAGAATGCGAGTGTACAAACTCTACGCCGTAGTATGGGAGTTAATTGTCCGTCTACTAATAGCTTTGGTGGGACAGTTTATTAAATTAGAGACCAAGAGAATGTACTGTTAGAATGAATGTCGTTCATTAGAGTTGGAAACAAAAAATCGGTATGAAGATGTCTCATACAGCAGAAGTAAAAGTTTGCTGTAACTACTTAACTCGTTTCGAATTTTTGTTGTTTTCTTTGACACATAAGAAAGGGGCAATTTTTGTCTTGGGTACAACGGACAGTTCTTTAGCTGCACTCAACGCATAAAACAAGTTTCAAGCAAAATATTTCAAACGAATAAAATTATGTTGAAAAGATAACTTTGTTTATCCAAACATTACAGAAATTGTGTTTTTCCAACTTTAAGAGCACTGGTGTTTTATAGGTTTATTATGGTTATTTAAGAACACTGGTATATTATGTTGTATATGTGAGCCCTGGAAATATTAAGAAATGTTCAGTATCAGAATACTGTAACTGATACAAAGCCACCCAATCCTATCTTAGAAAGAGAAGGTCCTGCGCCCCAAAACATGGACCTTTCGGCTAAGGTATGGCGACCCTGACAAAAGAGTCTCTGTTCCTCCTGGTAGGGAGTTGTGCAACAGGGCAGTAACCTGTTCATGTAAAACTTTAAAATAGTTGTATAAAGCCACTGGTAGAAGAGACGTGGGTCCTTGAAAAGGAGAAGTACTTTAAGACTAATTCAAATTTACGTTTCCGCTATAAGACAGGTGTCGGCCAGGTTACCGTGGTGCATCCCGACGCTCTCCTTTCATCGTGAAAGTGCAAGATGAGAAAATTACTAACAAATTTACCGTTTCCAATTTACAAAGAAAAACTGTTATATTACAAGTCCTCTCAACATACAGATAATACGTTTTGTTTAGTTCCACGTTTGAACACAAAGTTAGTGAGCCTACGCAGTTGTATTAGCTTACAGTAACGCTGTTCAGTTTTACGTAATCACACGTATAAATAAAAATAAGATGGGAACACAAGGCTTCCCGAAACATGATTCAAATAGGGAGAAAACATCTTGAGGTAAAATCATTATAAATATTAAATATAAAATAAAAATAAATATTTTTTTTTATTCCTTGTTCTTATTTCCCTTGAACCTAATTGAAAGCTCTTGTATAAAATATTTAAAAAGTTTAAGTGTTTTTATAATAAAGTGTTAAAGATTGTAAAAGAGAAAATAAAAATTTTGCATTGAAAGCTGAACCAAAGTGGGCAAGAGATGTTAAATTTTGTATTTACAAATTCCGTTGGACTGTCTTGAACAGCTGGTACTAAATTCTAATGCAGTGTTAATTATAGTTTATTTATTTTGATGGAAATTATAACGTAATTTTTCAATAAATAAAAATGTTTCAAACCTTGGGGTGTTTTAGTCTTAGTCTTAGTCTTAGCCGCATCCTCTTCTATCCTGGAGTTGCATTGAAATCGCCACTATTGCCTCTGGGGACCAAGCGCCCTTGCCGTGTCGTTCTGGGCCTTCCTCTAGATCGTCGTTCCGTGTTTTTTGCCCTCTCTTTGAATAAGTACGGTTTCGAGTGTGCAGGTTATTGGTCTTGGTGGAGCATGTAGCTCCTTTGCATCCAAGCGTACATGGCGTTGCTTCAGCTGGCTGATATCATGGCTCAGCCTGCTCCGTGGGACGTGCTCTTGCACCAACCGGGTTGCAACTCCCGGTAAATAATGCCATTTCCTACAATTCTCTACTACGAGCTACGGTAATACCGCCAATACTCGGTCGTCAGAGCCTCGTCAGTGGTGACAGGGTGCGCCGGATGTAAAGTCATCGCTCGGGAAGGTGAGATTGACGGTTGTGTGGGAGAGGCTATTTGAAACGCATCCCATACCTTACACCCCTGTTTTACAACATTGTTATTACGAATTACATTTGAGGCATTCGCTGAAGGTGAAACTTGGAGAGGTATAGTGGGGGGGAGGATGGGCACCACTAGGCTCTGCAGTCTAATCCTCGTGCGATAGGTCACCTGCGAGTGTGTACACGGTCGACACTTACTGGTGCCTGTACCTAACCAATTATTGTCATCCAGAAAGCAGTAAATTCACCTCGAACCTCATTCGTGATGTCTTCAACTCCTGGTAATTTCTAGCTCCTATTTCCTTCACCACGCCATGCGTAAACTGCCTCCTTGACAGTTCTTCCTTCCATAGTGCTTCTATTAAAGTAACCGTGTAGTCTTATTCCTTATCACATACTCTTCCATTTCCGTTCTCCGGTTTAAGTTCTTGTTTTTTTTTTCATTCGCTCGTCTGAGAACTTCTTTATTGTATACCTATCCATGTAAGATATTTTTATCATCCTCTTCCAACATCAAATCAAAGTTTCTTGTTATTCCCCTTTTGGTAAACAGTCCAGATCTCGGATTCTTAAAGTGCTACACTCCACACGTAACTACTTGTCACGTATACTTTGGGCTGTATTACGTGATGTAGGAACCTTATTTGTGTGTCTTCCTTAATCTGTACTCAATGTCATCTGTGCGTTTTCTATTCGCTGTAACTTCGCTTCCCAAAATAGGTGAAGGTCTGTACCTGATTCATTATGGCAGCTTCTGTTTCAATGATTAGGCCTTTATTTGGTGGGTTTGCTTTCAACGACACCACTTCAGTTTTCGTTTTAATTAAAGGAAAGTATGAAATTAAAGGAAGAAATGAAAAACGTTTTAGTATCCAAAGACTCTGGATTGCAAATATCCACACTTGAGACCAAGGTGATGGCTTTTCGTGGAACTGATCCCGTACGGGCAAAAATTCTTATAGATGGTACTGTCCTGGAACAAGTCAGCAATTTTGAATACCTGGGCTACAATGTGTCTTATAATGCAAGCAACGACGTTGTGAATAAGTTGCATAAGTTCAACCTTATGTGCGGGACCATTAGGCGAACCCTTAAGTCAGCAAGTATAGGAACACGTCTAAAATTCTACAAAGTGATGGCTCTTCCCACACTTCTTTATGGATCTGAGAATTGGATTTTAACGAAAGGCCAGGCCAGTCGCATCCAAGCGGCTGAAACGAAATTTCTCAGGCACGTGGCAGGGTATACTCTCCATGCTCATAGAAGAAACGCATATATACGGTAGGAACTGAATATTATGAGTATACTCGACAGGACTGCCCAGTATCGGCTGAATTGGTGGGAATATCTTTGCCGAATGTATGCATGCCGCATCCCTAAGCAACTATGGAACTATAAGCCGAGGGGACGGAGAGGTGCGGGACGTCCGAGGAAGTGCTGGAGTGACCGGCTCTAGTCTTTCCCTATTTGAGATCGGAACAAACCATCCTTGATTTAATCCTTGAAGATGATGATGATGATGATTAAAGGAAAGTTATATCTGTTAACGCTGCACCAGATCTGCCTTGGGTTTTATTCAGAGTCCCATCTCCTAGGTCCTTCCGCTCTCGCTTCCGTTTAGCGCCACCCTCTTCCGCCTTTGTCAGTCGCAACACCGGTACCCAGGTAGCTAACGCTATATGGTGCCGCTCCTTCTAGCCCTTTCTCACCACTAAGCAAGATAATTAAAGAAAATAAAGACTCTCCCCCACCCTCTAGTCCTCTAATACTCTGTAACAGCGCGGAACACCAGTTCCGCTCACGAGGTGTGATCCTGTACGGAGGCTGATTTCAATTGTATTACGTGCCTGGGGGAAATGGGATCGCCTCATCCCTACGGTAAATCTAA
Source organism: Magicicada septendecula (assembly GCA_034769895.1). Lineage (NCBI taxonomy): Eukaryota > Metazoa > Arthropoda > Insecta > Hemiptera > Cicadidae > Magicicada > Magicicada septendecula. Next base: position 484,185,933 of record CM068372.1, read on the forward strand.
GCTTTGAGGGATACAAATCCTAAAAGTATGTATGAACAAATTGTGCTCTGTCGCTCAGTCCATACGTTACCAGCAAAATTTGTTGCTGACCTTGTGTACGATTTATTACATTCTACAATTTGTTGTGTATCGTATTATTCATTCTCGCAATTGATATTTGTTTATTTCGCTGGCAAGTTGTTAAGTGTGTGGCAATTTTTTAAGTAAAATTTATGCGCACTGAGAGTAAAATCGACACTGTACGTAAAGGCAAGACTGATCGTGGAAAACGAAAAGACATCGTGCACGACATACATTAAAAAAAATTCCTGTTTTATTAACGCGGAGTTAAAGTAAACAGAAAATTCAACTAAGACATTAACTAATGGTACAGAATACATAATGTTTAGTGGAGCTTATACAGTATATATATTGTCAGTAACAAATTCACTCACAGATTACTGGTAATTTTTTGTCATTAACAATGACGGTAATAATTTATGAGTTACAACAAAGTTGCAGCAGTGTGGTAGACTTTTAAATAATGAATACGATAAATTTTGCTACCATACCTATCGTAAGTGAACTAGTCCAGTTGTTGTACGTGTGTTAAATAACAACACACATTTGTACAACATTAATCGTGATTTTATTGTAAAACAACATTAGGCCTACGTGATACGAATTTGTCTTTGTTGGCGTTGTGAATAATTGCGTGTGATGGAAGAAAATTTTTCATCGTGGTAATTGCATTCTAATTTAGGTGTAAGTAAACCTTTATTACACAAAGCTCCATCACACGTATATTTAAAGTAAAATGTTTTTGCTTTGTCTTATTTGCTCCTCCATTAAAACGTGCATATTTTGTGGGAAAAAAACTGGCGTCTCATATATTATTGTTGTGTCGATCTTTTTTCATTCAGGAAAATGCAAACTTCTTTATGACTTTTGGAATTTATTGTTTTAAAATTCGTTGAAATCGTCCGACCTATTGTTGGAACAGCTAAAGAGCAACAAAAGAAGGTGGTGTGAACATTTGGGAAGAATGGCGGGTGACAGAATTCCAGTCGCTTGCCAATGAAATATAGACCGGTGGGGAAGAGAAATCTAGGACGGCCGAGAGCGAAGTGGGTTCCGGAACAGGTTCAGGATGAGGCTAATCCTTGAGGTTGTTGATGATGGTGATGGTGATGATGAAAATTGAAATTAATTTTAATTTTAGATAAATAAAGTTATTTTTATCATTTAATTTATTAAAACGACAACAAACTCGATAGTGTTACTCATATTTTACACAATATGGAGTGTAACGTCAGTAATTTTCTTTTAAATTTCATATCTTTGTCGGTGATCCGAGATTCAAGACAAGCGATTTGTCACATGATTTGTAAAACTGATCTAACCGTTTTAGAGTTACCATCTGAACGCAGCAGCGTCCTACTTCGTAATCGGGTGTAAAGAAGACCAACTTAAGACCATCCAACTTAATCCACAACGAAATGGCACGTCTTAGAAGACCTTTCATTATCTGAAGTCATGAGGATCCGCCAAATCAGCTGACTACGTTTACCATCTTCAACGTCACGTAGCCCGCCGATAAGTATTTAAAAGGACGCCGTGTGCCTGCCTAAATCTTGTCCGACTGCTTCATAAATACGGTATATTAGCAACTGCTCGCTGAATATTGTCATCTGAATATAAATTGTTAGGAGCTGTAGTGTGGGACTCGTCCACTGCCGCCGATAGGCTACTAAGCGGCCTACACAATGGCTCCAAATTGTACGTTGTACGCACGCGCGACTCTGATATACGATGCTACAGTATACTGCCTTACCAACCTACTGCATTGTGAGTGTGAACCAAAACTTGTGTGTACTTTACTCCGGCATCGATACGTTTCATACACACTTTTATTCTCTGAATTCTAGAAGAGTTGCAATTGCCTCCTTCTTGGATTCTGTTGTTGTCCATGACGTGTCCGATCTTATCACTAACTATAGCCTATAAAATAATTCTGACACAATTATTTTAGATAAAGTTATTAAATTGTTTACGTTATGGCCTTAAAAAGCAGAACGGATTGCGTCTGATGAAGTTTTTTCCAGCGTACTACTTAGTCGAATCTACACAGCCTGTATCCGCCATACTGCCCGAATCCTACCGAATCTGCCCGAATCCTACCGAATCACCTAACACCGAGCTCTACGACTTATCTACGACCAAAACGTCCAACAGCGCTCTGTATGCACTAAACAAACGTTTCCCTCACCTACACAAGCTCAACTGGAAATACTCAAACACCGCTACACAACGCACTTCCCTACAATCCATAGCCACCTCCATCACTACCCGCAATACCCGCAGACATTACTTCCTCATAAACCGTCTCCTTAACATAGCTGATGGACCACCTCCCAGAACTCCTCGCCGTCAGTCTCAAAGAAAAAATTTCTCTCTCTCTCTCTCTCTCTCTCTCTCTCTATTTATGCACCTGAACATTCAAAAAATTTCGACGAAACCGAAACATCGAAACATGATAATGATTTTAGGATTTTGAAACGTATAATGTGGATTACGTTTGGTGGATTACGTAAATCATTTCCAAACCACAAACGATCACAAACAGACCATGTAAAACCTAATTTATTCTCACTAAAACGTTTGCTGAACTCAATGTCAGGAGCGATTATTTCTGTCTTGATGCGTGTACATATCAAATTTCTAGACTGTGTGGAAGCGTCACGTTTTTCGATGACGATTTTTGTGGAATGACCCCCCCAGCCTAAAAACATTATCATGTTAAATAGAAACACATAAAAACGCCTAATTGCCAATTACAAACATAGCCCTACTCAACCTGCCATCCTTCCTGATCAACAGTAATTTAAGTTTCCCTAATTTCTCACCAAGTCTTTAGCCCTCTTCTTTGTGTCCCTCGCCTACCTTGACGACTCTCTGTCGTCTCCAGTGGCGAAGTTACATGGAGGCAATTGAGGCAATGCCTACCCTAAAAAATTCTGTAGAATAAAAATTATAAATACGTATGAACTACATAACGTAAAGATTATATATTGTTACCGCGACTGTCAAATTTATTAAACCGAAACGTGCTTTACTGAGCGACCGCTAGATGGTGACAGGTGAGATTCGGCATAGCTCGTTTAAAGCGAATGAGGCAACCTGAACTTGCCTCAGCGTTTTTTCTATACATCGTATGTAAGCAATGTAGGGGGTGAAAGTGAAGTGCGGGGGAGGGGGATTCTCGCGCGCTGTACACATAGAGCGTTGAGGCATGTCTCACTTCTGTGGTCCAAACAGTTAAGTTAAAACGCGCTGTGTTGTTTATAAGTGTGTTTATTTTATGCGATTATTAAAAGTGTCCCTGTTATTCCGCTGAACTAACAGATGACCAAGATTGTTATTTGAATTATTTGTTAACATTAAACATATATATAGAAACTAATCAAGTTTAAAATTTTGAAGTTCAATCAATTGTATTATTGTGTATGACTAATACAAGGATTGTTCAATAGAAACACGTATAGAGCTGTAAAGAATTTTTTATTCAACGATTTTAAAAGAAGTCCCCATTAACATTAAGACATGAGTTCCACTGTTGCGCTAACCTGTAGATTCTGTGCTAGTAAAATTCTTACGGCTGTTTGTGGAACCATTCGGTTACAGCAAACTCTACCTCAGCGTCCGATTTGAACCACCGTCCTTTTAGTGATTCCTTAAAAAAAATTTAAGATAAGATTTTTGCCTACCCATTCATTAACTACTAGCTTCGCCACTGGTCGTCTCCTTCCATCTTTGACGACCTGCACTACTCGTCCCCGTCTTGGCCGCCCACATATATAAACTAAAATTAATGGCATTTCCATCATCCACTTCCTTTACCTATATGGCCAAAATCTACATCTACACACTCAAGCACTACTCTACCTTCTATGTGCCTCCACCTTGTTCGCTCCCGGCCTGCGTTGGCGTGCGTGTTTCAAATCCTACCACCCGGCTGAAGGGGGCTTGCCCCAGATCAGCCTGAGGCTTCTCCTCTGGACAAGTCTCAAACATCACGAAAAAACTGATGAAGCTCGAAACGAACGAAAGCTACTTCGGGCAGCAAGGTAAAAATTAAATAATTTCTATCTAAAATAATTCTGTTCCGCGTCAGAATTATTTTATATTGTTAGTGCGTCCTTCTTGTTTACGCACAGAGACTTAGGCTGATTTGGGGTAGGGGGTACCAACGGTTTATTATTCAATAGCCAATAGCATCGATGACTTAATAACCGGTGTCAAGTGTGCAGCACGTAGAGTCTGTAATGTGTTGTTATCAGGGAGTCACGCGTTCTGGTAATGGAGTCGCGAGCACTTACTGCTTACGGTTCTCTCTTGCCATGAAAACAATAACCTTATACTCTTCCGTTAACTGTAAATATTCACGGCTGAACTGTCGAGTGATTAACGGTCCATATGAACGATCCATAAGTGTTCGAGTTTTCGTCTTTTTACTCCTCTACAAACTCCTTCCCTCTTTCTTATCCGTGTCGTTTCCTCGATATGACTGTCTGTCTAACTTCATGCGTTCGGATATCACACTGCATTACTTAACTTAAAGATAGTCTTCGCATCGTATTCCAACATACGAATCACAGATATAAACATACTTATCCCACATTCTTAAACACCAGTACGTAAATTCCACTGTTTAATCATTCAAATGTTTCATAAAATTATAATGTGGATAAAATTATAAGATTCACGCTGTATTAAAAAAAAAAAACAGTCATTTTATTTACGAAAAATAGGGACATTGTTCGTTACAATACAGCACTGTTTATTTTATTTGAACGCGAACACGTCTCTTATTTTACAATTTAAATTAAAAATGTATATATGAACAGTAATTTTCATGCTTAGTTAAAACTACAGACAGAAGTGTCATGTTTTTCTACCAATTTTTGACACCGTTCTAGTCGAGGATCGTATGTGGCCGGCCCCGGTATAGTCGATACCGTACTCCAGCATCATCCTTTCTTGTCGAGGATCGTATGTGGCCGGCCCCGGTATAGTCGGTACCGTACTCCAACAACTTCCTTTCTTGTCGAGGATCGTATGTGGCCGGCCCCGGTATAGTCGGTACCGTACTCCAGCAACTTCCTTTCTTGTCGAGGATCGTATGTGGCCGGCCCCGGTATAGTCGGTACCGTACTCCAGCAACTTCCTTTCTTGTCGAGGATCGTATGTGGCCGGCCCCGGTATAGTCGGTACCGTACTCCAGCAACTTCCTTTCTTGTCGAGGATCGTATGTGGCCGGCCCCGGTATAGTCGGTACCGTACTCCAGCAACATCCTTTCTTGTCGAGGATCGTATGTGGCCGGCCCCGGTATAGTCGGTACCGTACTCCAGCAACTTCCTTTCTTGTCGAGGATCGTATGTGGCCGGCCCCGGTATAGTCGGTACCGTACTCCAGCATCTGGCTTTCTTGTCGAGGATCGTATGTGGCCGGCCTCGGTATAGTCGGTACCGTACTCCCGCATCTTCCTTTCTTGTCGAGGATCGTATGTGACCGGCCCCGGTATAGTCGGTACCGTACTACAACAACTTCCTTTCTTTGTTGAGGATCGTATGTGGCCGACCCTGGTATAGTCGGTACCGTACTCCAGCAACTTCCTTTCTTGTCGAGGATCGTATGTGGCCGGCCCCGGTATAGTCGGTAACGTACTCCAGCAACTTCCTTTCTTGTCGAGGATCGTATGTGGCCGGCCCCGGTATAGTCGGTACCGTACTCCAGCATCTTCCTTTCTTTGTTACACAGCGTTTCCTGATCTTAGGAATTAATCGTCACTAGATTCTTTTATTATCAGATTATTAAATCTAGCTATTCGTTCGTCTTTCCTCTTTCCCATCGCCTTCATACTCCAGTACGTAATTTTCGTACGGGACGGATGATGTTTTCTATTCATATTACTTCCTTCTTTTTCTAATTATGTCGTGTATGATTGACTCCGTTATCTACTTTAAATTTTAGCGATTTATTGTTATTTTTTACTTACACATGTACGCAAAACTTTGTGCAAGAGAAAAAAATATATAGAGACACAAGATTGGTTCAAACGAATCACTGCCGCTAGCAGCCCATAGATACATGATCCTTGTCCCCGTGACGGTTATTTAGACCGGAAGTTTTTACCGGGCAGTATGCGATCTGCAGACCGTCGTTGTAGGACCTGGGTTGCAGACGGGGCGATAATGCCTCGCCGTACTATTCGTCCCGGCCGGTAACGGTATTTCCAAGCAATCCTGCTAAACCTTGATAACCCTAAGTCTGAGACAAAGCTGGAGAAGGTCTTTGCCCACCCGTAGACGTTACCTTTGCACGGAAGACGAAGATTTTTTCTTCCCTTGTCTGGTAAGCTGGGGAGTAAAATGGTGAATCCAACCTTCAAGTTAGTGTCACCCCCCCCCCAGAAGCTATGCTCAACCCCTCCCAGGAGGAGGAGCTCGTAGTTACACCACTGTACCAAGGTACGTTACCTTCATGAAGATATACTTTTGCAAATGAGTCTTCCGCCCCCTCAGGATTTGTGTGCTCCAGAGAAATTTGAGGCCTATGCCGGCGGTAACATAGCTACTGGTGGGGCTTCCCATATCGGACAGACGTCAGCCCAGGAGTCAGACAAAGATGTTCTCCCACAACGACCCATCTATTTGAGGCCTATGCCGGCGGTAACATAGCTACTGGTGGGGCTTCCCATATCGGACAGACGTCAGCCCAGGAGTCAGCCAAAGATGTTCTCCCACAACGACCCATCTATTTGAGGCCTATGCCGGCGGTAACATAGCTACTGGTGGGGCTTCCCATATCGGACAGACGTCAGCCCAGGAGTCAGACAAAGATGTTCTCCCACAACGACCCATCTATTTGAGGCCTATGGCGGCGGTAACATAGCTACTGGTGGGGCTTCCCATATCGGACAGACGTCAGCCCAGGAGTCAGCCAAAGATGTTCTCCCACAACGACCCATCTATTTGAGGCCTATGCCGGCGGTAACATAGCTACTGGTGGGGCTTCCCATATCGGACAGACGTCAGCCCAGGAGTCAGCCAAAGATGTTCTCCCACAACGACCCATCTATTTGAGGCCTATGGCGGCGGTAACATAGCTACTGGTGGGGCTTCCCATATCGGACAGACGTCAGCCCAGGAGTCAGCCAAAGATGTTCTCCCACAACGACCCATCTATTTGAGGCCTATGCCGGCGGTAACATAGCTACTGGTGGGGCTTCCCATATCGGACAGACGTCAGCCCAGGAGTCAGACAAAGATGTTCTCCCACAACGACCCATCTATTTGAGGCCTATGGCGGCGGTAACATAGCTACTGGTGGGGCTTCCCATATCGGACAGACGTCAGCCCAGGAGTCAGCCAAAGATGTTCTCCCACAACGACCCATCTATTTGAGGCCTATGCCGGCGGTAACATAGCTACTGGTGGGGCTTCCCATATCGGACAGACGTCAGCCCAGGAGTCAGCCAAAGATGTTCTCCCACAACGACCCATCTATTTGAGGCCTATGGCGGCGGTAACATAGCTACTGGTGGGGCTTCCCATATCGGACAGACGTCAGCCCAGGAGTCAGACAAAGATGTTCTCCCACAACGACCCATCTATTTGAGGCCTATGGCGGCGGTAACATAGCTACTGGTGGGGCTTCCCATATCGGACAGACGTCAGCCCAGGAGTCAGACAAAGATGTTCTCCCACAACGACCCATCTATTTGAGGCCTATGGCGGCGGTAACATAGCTACTGGTGGGGCTTCCCATATCGGACAGACGTCAGCCCAGGAGTCAGCCAAAGATGTTCTCCCACAACGACCCATCTATTTGAGGCCTATGGCGGCGGTAACATAGCTACTGGTGGGGCTTCCCATATCGGACAGACGTCAGCCCAGGAGTCAGACAAAGATGTTCTCCCACAACGACCCATCTATTTGAGGCCTATGCCGGCGGTAACATAGCTACTGGTGGGGCTTCCCATATCGGACAGACGTCAGCCCAGGAGTCAGACAAAGATGTTCTCCCACAACGACCCATCTATTTGAGGCCTATGGCGGCGGTAACATAGCTACTGGTGGGGATTCCCATATCGGACAGACGTCAGCCCAGGAGTCAGACAAAGATGTTCTCCCACAACGACCCATCTATTTGAGGCCTATGGCGGCGGTAACATAGCTACTGGTGGGGCTTCCCATATCGGACAGACGTCAGCCCAGGAGTCAGACAAAGATGTTCTCCCACAACGACCCATCTATTTGAGGCCTATGGCGGCGGTAACATAGCTACTGGTGGGGCTTCCCATATCGGACAGACGTCAGCCCAGGAGTCAGACAAAGATGTTCTCCCACAACGACCCATCTATTTGAGGCCTATGCCGGCGGTAACATAGCTACTGGTGGGGCTTCCCATATCGGACAGACGTCAGCCCAGGAGTCAGCCAAAGATGTTCTCCCACAACGACCCATCTATTTGAGGCCTATGGCGGCGGTAACATAGCTACTGGTGGGGCTTCCCATATCGGACAGACGTCAGCCCAGGAGTCAGACAAAGATGTTCTCCCACAACGACCCATCTATTTGAGGCCTATGGCGGCGGTAACATAGCTACTGGTGGGGCTTCCCATATCGGACAGACGTCAGCCCAGGAGTCAGCCAAAGATGTTCTCCCACAACGACCCATCTATTTGAGGCCTATGGCGGCGGTAACATAGCTACTGGTGGGGCTTCCCATATCGGACAGACGTCAGCCCAGGAGTCAGACAAAGATGTTCTCCCACAACGACCCATCTATTTGAGGCCTATGCGGCGGTAACATAGCTACTGGTGGGGCTTCCCATATCGGACAGACGTCAGCCCAGGAGTCAGCCAAAGATGTTCTCCCACAACGACCCATCTATTTGAGGCCTATGGCGGCGGTAACATAGCTACTGGTGGGGCTTCCCATATCGGACAGACGTCAGCCCAGGAGTCAGCCAAAGATGTTCTCCCACAACGACCCATCTATTTGAGGCCTATGGCGGCGGTAACATAGCTACTGGTGGGGCTTCCCATATCGGACAGACGTCAGCCCAGGAGTCAGCCAAAGATGTTCTCCCACAACGACCCATCTATTTGAGGCCTATGGCGGCGGTAACATAGCTACTGGTGGGGCTTCCCATATCGGACAGACGTCAGCCAAAGATGTTCTCCCACAACGACCCATCTATTTGAGGCCTATGGCGGCGGTAACATAGCTACTGGTGGGGCTTCCCATATCGGACAGACGTCAGCCCAGGAGTCAGCCAAAGATGTTCTCCCACAACGACCCATCTATTTGAGGCCTATGGCGGCGGTAACATAGCTACTGGTGGGGCTTCCCATATCGGACAGACGTCAGCCCAGGAGTCAGACAAAGATGTTCTCCCACAACGACCCATCTATTTGAGGCCTATGGCGGCGGTAACATAGCTACTGGTGGGGCTTCCCATATCGGACAGACGTCAGCCCAGGAGTCAGCCAAAGATGTTCTCCCACAACGACCCATCTATTTGAGGCCTATGGCGGCGGTAACATAGCTACTGGTGGGGCTTCCCATATCGGACAGACGTCAGCGAAAGATGTTCTCCCACAACGACCCATCTATTTGAGGCCTATGGCGGCGGTAACATAGCTACTGGTGGGGCTTCCCATATCGGACAGACGTCAGCCCAGGAGTCAGCCAAAGATGTTCTCCCACAACGACCCATCTATTTGAGGCCTATGGCGGCGGTAACATAGCTACTGGTGGGGCTTCCCATATCGGACAGACGTCAGCCCAGGAGTCAGCCAAAGATGTTCTCCCACAACGACCCATCTATTTGAGGCCTATGGCGGCGGTAACATAGCTACTGGTGGGGCTTCCCATATCGGACAGACGTCAGCCCAGGAGTCAGCCAAAGATGTTCTCCCACAACGACCCATCTATTTGAGGCCTATGGCGGCGGTAACATAGCTACTGGTGGGGCTTCCCATATCGGACAGACGTCAGCCCAGGAGTCAGACAAAGATGTTCTCCCACAACGACCCATCTATTTGAGGCCTATGCCGGCGGTAACATAGCTACTGGTGGGGCTTCCCATATCGGACAGACGTCAGCCCAGGAGTCAGCCAAAGATGTTCTCCCACAACGACCCATCTATTTGAGGCCTATGGCGGCGGTAACATAGCTACTGGTGGGGCTTCCCATATCGGACAGACGTCAGCCCAGGAGTCAGCCAAAGATGTTCTCCCACAACGACCCATCTATTTGAGGCCTATGGCGGCGGTAACATAGCTACTGGTGGGGCTTCCCATATCGGACAGACGTCAGCCCAGGAGTCAGCCAAAGATGTTCTCCCACAACGACCCATCTATTTGAGGCCTATGGCGGCGGTAACATAGCTACTGGTGGGGCTTCCCATATCGGACAGACGTCAGCCAAAGATGTTCTCCCACAACGACCCATCTATTTGAGGCCTATGGCGGCGGTAACATAGCTACTGGTGGGGCTTCCCATATCGGACAGACGTCAGCCCAGGAGTCAGCCAAAGATGTTCTCCCACAACGACCCATCTATTTGAGGCCTATGGCGGCGGTAACATAGCTACTGGTGGGGCTTCCCATATCGGACAGACGTCAGCCCAGGAGTCAGCCAAAGATGTTCTCCCACAACGACCCATCTATTTTCCCTTGTCCTTACCTAACCTCACATTTCCTTGTTGTCACTTTCATCGCCCGACGGGCCGACCGGGCTCATTAGCCGTGAAAAAGCCAACCGGTTTAGTGAATTTGAACCCCGAAATCAAAACACCTTGTCCTCCAGATTGGGGGTTCCACGATAGGCTAACTCCCTGTCTGGGTAAAACAAACTCTAGCTAAAGAAAACCTAAGGAAGCAAAGGAAAACGGACGGACCTTTTTGGCATGACCCCGGTGAAAGAAAAAAATGCTTATGATTTTAATGTGAGCATTGCCGAGCAGTGATGCCTGCCCGCGTCACGCGTCAGATGGAGACCGTTGGAGAAGGATTGTGGAAGAGGTCAAGACTCAGAAATGAGTTGTAGCACACCAAGGATAATGATGAATTGAGTGTTCTGACGTTGTACAGACTCAGGTATTTTGCGACAATGTCAACCGTCAAAAGCAAGCAACAGGTAGGCGATAGTATTTTTTACGGTAAAGATCACGAGTTCATTTGGCGGAAGGTTTTACTTTTCAAATGTTTTTGCGAGAGATGCATTGCGTCCATACGATACTGCAGATTGATCGATTCGGTCCTGGACCTATAAATTGTCGTCATCGTCATCGTCGTCGTCATCCTTTACGGCTTAAGCTAGTAGTCTGTCCCAGTCTCAATGGAAGTCATCCAACCATCGCTTACGGGGTCTTCCACCTTGGATGATAGTCAAGGGCTCTTCTTGCAAATCTAGGTGGATCCATTCTCTCTACGTGTAACCGCCACTCCATATTGTACCGGCAGATTGTCTGATTTAAACTTTCAACGATGCCTAGCTCCATTCTAATATGATCATTTCTGATAAGATCTCTCCTGGTACAACCCTTTACAGCCCTCAAGAACCTCATTTCCGCTCTTTCTATTCTAGATGTATCTTTGACCTTTCTAAGCCAAGGCTCACTTCCATACAGTAGTTGAGGTATGGCCATTACATTATAATATTTCAGTTGCGTCTCTTTCCTTGTTTTCTTTTTTAAATGTTTAATGATACAGCTACAAAGCAACTGGAAGAGACTAATTTTGCTTCCAAACTCGTTATCATCTTGGTATGTGATGCTTCACCCTAGATACTTGAAATCTGGCACCTGTTCTATTGGCGAATCCTGTATGACAATCTTTGTTCTAATATGATTTGCCCCAGAAAAACCCATAACTTTTGTTTTGGATAAGGAAATTATTTGATTGTAATCTGCCAAATTGTCAGCAAGATAAAACTAATAGATCCGGATAATGTCAGATACGGATAAAAAATAATCAGAGCTCATTGGAATAACCCAAGGCGTTCGGCACGGTTGCAGTCTTTCTCCTGTTTTATTTAATATCTATATAGAAGATGCCATAAGGAAATGGAAATTGGACGGCCCCAAAGGATTATACTTGGGGAAAGGATTTTATTTAAATATTTTAATGTATCCGTACGATCTTGTGATCATCCAAGAGAATGAAACTGACCTCCAAAGGTTGTTGTTTTTTATCCTGTAAATTGTGTGGAAAAATGTCAACTTAACGTGTCTCCAAAAAACTACTAACACAGTAAATAGCGAAGCGATATCAACACTCACGATTCTCGGTTATCCAACAATGTGGTGCTTTATGACACAGTTACCGTTATCCTTTGTTGTTCCATTTGTCCTTGATATTCATCGCTGACGATTTACGATCTATTGCTGTATGATTTACTACTAGCGGCTAACGATCACTGTTGCTATTACTATTAATATTAATAACTTGTTGTCTGGCGTAAGCTTGGCATATGAACAGTTTTAAGGGCTTTTTAAGTCATTACAAACATTTCTCGTGTAATTGGAAACATTTTTTATTAGTAAGTGGAGATAACGGAAAGGGAGAATAAATCTCGTAGTGGTGTAGTAGTAGTAGTTGTTGTAGTAGTAGTAGTAGTAGTAGTAGTAGTAGTAGTGGTAGTGGTAGTGGTAGTAGTAGCAGCAGCAGTAGTAGTAGTAGCAGTAGTGGTAGTAGGAGTAGTAGAAGCAGCAGTAGTAGTGGTAGTAGTAGCAGTAGTGGTAGTAGGAGTAGTAGTAGTAGTAGTAGTAGTAGTAGTAGTAGTAGTAGTAGTAGTAGAAGCAGCAGTAGTGGTAGTAGGAGTAGGAGTTGTTGTTGTAGTAGTAGTAGTAGTAGGAGCAGCAGCAGTAGTAGGCGTAGTAGTAGGAGTAGGAGTAGGAGTTGTTGTTGTTGTTGTAGTAGTAGTAGTAGTAGCAGCAGCAGCAGTAGTAGGCGTAGTAGTAGGAGTAGGAGTAGGAGTAGCGTAGCAGTAGTAGTAGTAGTAGTAGTAGCAGTAGCAGCAGCAGCAGCAGCAGCAGCAGCAGTAGTAGGTATAGTAGTAGTAGTAGTAGTAGTCGAAGTAGTAGTAGTAGTAGTAGAAGCAGCAGTAGTAGTAGTGGTAGTAGTAGCAGTAGTGGTAGTAGGAGTAGGAGTAGTAGCAGTAGCAGCAGTAGTAGTAGGAGTAGTAGTAGTAGTAGTAGTAGTAGGAGTAGTAGTAGTAGGAGTAGTAGTAGTAGTAGTAGTAGTAGTAGTAGTAGTAGTAGTAGCAGTAGCAGTAGCAGTAGTAGTAGGAGTAGTAGTAGTAGCAGTAGCAGTAGTAGTACCAGTAGTAGTAGGAGTAGTAGTAGTAGCAGTAGCAGTAGCAGTAGTAGTACCAGTAGTAGTAGTGGTAGTGGCAGTGGTAGTTCTGCTAGTAATTACGTATGGTTAGTAAATTATTTTTATTCTGTGTGTTTGTGTTTCCAGATTATAAATTTGTTTAAATTATTTTAAAGTTTACTCTCTATTCTCTGTTTAAGGTTTACGTATATTCCAACATTTTTAAAAATACGAGGATCATCTCAAAAGTAAGTAAAAAAATAAAAAGACACATGTAAAAATTAAGAAGAAAACTATACTTTTATTCAAAGACGCATTTATTTTTCACTATAATCTCCATACTTGTGACACTTTCTGTAGCGTAAAAAGAGTTTTTCAATTCCTTCTTTAAACCACTGCGTGCCCAGATTTCGGAGCCAGGCGTCAACCGCGCGGGGCAGCAATCCTCTTCTCTTTATGTTCTTGAGACAAGAAACGGGTGCGCAAACTTTTCGAAATCCCAACTCACCACTGAAAATCCTTCCGATTGGTCCTCGACTTGTCTGGAAATTGGCAGGTGATCGAGCAAGAATTTCGTCAAGAGTGACGCGTCAACACAACAGACGACGAAACGGCGTCAACGTCAGCTGATGTTGAGGGTCTGCCACTGGGGGGTTCATCGTGCCTTTCAAGAACGATGTACGCCACCAGCGGACCATTTGAACGCTCATGCACTCAAGTCCGTACACAGAAACTAAGTGACGATGAATTTCAGCCGCTGATTGATTTTTCACACTACGCACTTCGCAATCGGACACGCTGGTTAATGGAACGTTCATGATTTTAATTTTCGTGTAGTTGCTACGTTGCTACGCAACGGATGAAGTTTTGTCCGTATTGCCACTACACACAAATAAAAGTTCTCCAACCTTCGTCAGCCTGGTTGCGCAATTTGTCTTTGAAAAGAAAATTATGGAAACTTACTTTTGACATGATCCTCGTATTTAGGGAGTACTGTATATGCTAATAAGTTTTGGGGATTTACCTTTTCTTTTCTTAAAATTAATTATTAGTAACGTTTATTAGATGTTATTATATTTCCATCATTTTAGTTTGGCGTCTCCAAGGGGGATGGTAGTTTGATGGTTCATAAATTTTGGGGTTTCATAAACGTGAAATTCTGCAGCTATCTCACTTTCCGTATTATCATATAGTATGGTATAACCCCCCCCCCCCCAGTTTATGAGTTGTCACTGACGTTCACCTTATACTAACCTCATATCGTCTGAAACGTTTGCATTCATATCCGTAACCACCTCATGATTAACGTTGTCTCTTTAGACAATATTGTCAATATCAACCACCAACCGCGAAGGCGGTATTTTTAATTCATACGTAATGCAACACGAAGTCTCACATTAAAAAAAAAAAACACAAACGAACAAGAAATAAATAAAAATCCCACACCATAAAATTTTAAAAGACAATCTGCAGGGCACTAAAACGTCGATTTAGGTCTAATAAAAACGTTTTTATCTGTGCTCGTGGTGAGCGAGCTTCGATGTGTTCCGAATGATACTGACGGCGGACGGAACAACTGATTGTCTCTTAAAAGCCGTTAATGTCGACTTTGGCTGTTAAATTCGTTGGCTAATAAATTCTCAGAAAATAAAATTAAACAATAAAAACACGTTTTTCGGATGGTCGGTCGTCAGCAGTGATACTAAACGTTTTATTCTGTGATTATATTTCTCGAGTGTAAACTTATATGAAAGCAGATTGTTTCTTTCTGTTGAACGGAATGTTAATTTGGCTTAAATATTATGGTTCAAGTTAATTTTTCTGAACATCTATTACGTCGATTAACGATCATGAAAGCGTTGGAATTAGTTGTTTATGAGACAGAATTAGCTAGTATTTTATTCTCCCGACTGTCTGACTGCCAGATTCGGACAGCTATTATTTTTTATTTTGATCCCAGTATCAGGGTCGATCCAGAGAGAGGGCAACGAGGGCAATTCCCCCCCCCCCCCAGAGAATCTTACTTGGTAAACAATGGTCCTATTTTCATGTAGTGAATTTTTAGTAGGTTGGTAAGCAACATACCAAGTGCCTGTTTACACATGCATGCACAGTTTTGGATGGTTTGTATAAAATTTTGTAAATCCGCTCCCTGGTAGCAAAGCACAGGGCTTATTCTGAATGACATTCTGAAATAGGATAAATATTGCTCTCTTTTTATTTCGCAAAATATATTCCTCCCTTTCAGAATGCCACCCGGGATAAGGGCATAAAGAACGGGTAAGAGAAGTCTTGAACTATTCATTTAAGGACTCAGAAAAGTATTATATTCCTAAACGTGTAGTGTAATCATACTTTTAGCACTGTAACTTTATTTTATAAGTGACTAGCTGTTACCCGCGGCTTCGCACGAATATTGGACTTTTAATAAGTATTTTAATATAATTTTTATTGTCTATATCTATATGGTGTTCTGTCAGCTCGTATAACAATTTTGTACTCATTAGTCAAATTCTCTCCAAAGCTGTTTTCAACACTTGTACTAAATTATTATGTTGGTGCAACAGCCTTTGGAGATTTAAAAGTACCCGTTTATAAAACCTTTGGAGATATTTATAAAGTACCTGTTAAATCAAAAACGCTAATTTTTTTTTATTTTAAGTGTTACTGTGTTAGAAGCATTGTATAACACGTTAAACCTTATGTTTTCCTCAACCGTGGCTTTTATTTATTTCAGCAGTAAACTGAAAACCAAAAACCGTTGTCACCTAACCTCACAAATGAAAACAACACGTATTTTCGCTTTGCATTAAGTATAGGACAATTTAAAATTAGTACAATTCTTCTTTTCCATATCGTAATATATCGATACGATTGCATATTATATAAAACATAAAAAATATACTGCAGGAACATAGTGGATAAATGTACAGTTCCGATACCGGTTAAATAGCTTTTGTTTATTTGCTTGTTACTATGGTAATTAATTCTGGTCACCATGGTGTTTTTGACATCTTTATACGCGTCAACGAAAAGGCATAATTAAAAGGGCCTAAATCGTGCGAACGGGGCAAAATATCAAATTCCAAGTTAAACAGTATTTTTCGCCTTGTGCCAAAGGTTACCTGTGCAAAATTTGATGGCAGTCGGTGTGACAGTGTGGATTTGTATTCTGTACCCATAAATCGGCAGACTTTGAGTTTTATATATATAGATGTCTTATAATGTTAAAAATTCAAAAATGTGTTTTCTACACATATACAGTAGCCGCCAATGACTTTGATTCTATTAAGTGGCTGATTCTAACAAGCGGTAAGAATATTACAAGCACTGAATGGAATAAATCGGTACCAGTAACTGTGATCACTTAAGCGGCGGTCACTGTATTTTATTTTTATTAATTTTTTAAACATGTTCACCATCCATTTAATAGTAATTCTGTATGTGCAAAAATTTTAATATAATATTGTTATAAATAAAACGATATTTCTTCTTTTATTAAATAGAACTTATTATGATTCCTCCCATTCCATTCTATAGCCATTAAGTATGTCATAATTTTTGTATCGGCCATCTAAGGACCACATGCCAATTTCAATTCTTTACTCTTTGTTCTTTCCTTTTTTCCAATATTCCTTCATCTGCTCACTGTGTCTCTCTTCCTGTCTTCAGTCCACTTTGAACCTGCGTTTTTCTCTCTCCTACCCTGGACTCCCTCCATTTTTAACACTTTTGTCAAAAACCTTTTGTCAATTGCTTCTTCTGCATGTATATTACTTTTTTCTAAATCCTTTTGGACTTCTTTAATCCAACTTGATGTTGACTTCTTCCCCCACAGATATTTGAAGATCTGCTTTGTCAACCTACTGTCGTCCATTCGATATAAATGTCCAAAAAAGTAATAGTCTTCTTTTTCTCATTGTTGCTGTTATATTTTCTTTACTTTGATATATTTCGTCATTACTTCTTAATTTCCAACCTTCTGAAGTTTTTCGTGGGCCTAATATTTTCCTAATAATTCGTCTTTCCAATATTTCTAGTTTGTCTAAATTATAACTCAATGCTAGACATTCACTTGCATATAGGCATTCTGGCTTCACTACTGTACTGTAATGCCTTATTTTCGCATTTTTAAATATGCACTTTTTATTGTAAACATCTTTAGTTATACCATACATACTATACATATTAGTAAATATCTTATGTCATACTTTATTTTTTATTAAAAAATTAGGTTCGAAGGTAATAACCAATTAAGCTATTACCATGATCTACAAAATGAGTGCGAATTTACTGAACAGTAACATTTTGAAGGGCAAACATATTATTGCACTCTGTGTACTTGTATTAGATAATAGAGAAAAGTAATATATGTGATAAAAGTTAATAAAGTTTACCGCTTATACATTATTTTAATGTGTATAAGTAGACAATAAATTGTACTTTTATGACTTATGTATACAAAAATTTTCCGAGGGGTCCTTCCAATTTCTTCTGTCCAACTCTACTTTCTCATTTAAGTTGTATATTTCCAACTCTTCTCGAATCTCTTAATTTTTAAACCGATCTTGTTTAGAACAACCTTTGACCGATTTTAGAAATTTCATCTCTGCTGCTTGTATGCGGCTTTTATCTTTCATTCTTATTAGCCATGACTCACATCCATAAAGAAGCATTTGGGACAGCTTGTAAAACTTGAGCTGAGTATCGTTCCGCGTCTTGTTTTTTAGTGTTCTTCTTATTCATTTGAAACTTGTTCTATTGCACATATGTTTCTATTTTTCTCATTTAATGTATACTGCTCTTGGTAGCTAAGGTGAGAAACTTGTTCAATTAGTTGGTTGTTAATCATTATTTTGGTTCGTACAGGACTGCTTTCCAGGAAAGCCATCACCTTCGTTTTGCTTGTGGAAATTCTTAAGTTATACTGAATCATACACCTTTGTAAATTATGTAGCGCTCTTTCTGGGAAGTTTCTCTTTTTAATTGCGACGTCAAGTGTTCCATCTGTGGTAAATTTAACTCCTAGCCATTTATACTCTTGTGTAAAAATAAGATATTTTAAGAACAAGTTGCCTAATTCAGCTATACTTAGGAACAGAATGAGATTCTGTTTTTACCTAATGGTACGTCGCCTGGACTATGATGTATGTTGATTTGTGGGGAGGTTTCAAATGTTGAATTCTGATTTAGCTTTGCCTCACGAATCCGCGGCTATTGTCGATGAATCGCGTTTGACATTTTTATACTGTATACGTATATATATTAATTACCGTTATTGAAAGTTCCATGACAACGAAATAATAAATTTCAAAAAATATACACACAAAGACAATGAATCTCGATTGGTTTATCTTTTTTTAATGTTAATGAACGTTCAAACAAAAAAAAACAAACAACGCCACTCGCTAAGAGAGTTGGTCGTCGACCAAAAGTGAAATCACAAAGTACTCTCGTATAATTGTTTGTAAAACATAATTTCTATACCTTCGAGAGAGAGAGAGAGAGAGACATTAATTCTACCGACACTCGACTGGCTTACAACAATGACTTGCGAAACGTTTCCTAAGTAATTGTTACAACCATTGTTGGCGCTGACCCTCGGTCCTAACCTCCACGAACGTATACGACCTTTAATCGTTCCCCATCTCTCTTTCGTTTTCTTTCCTTCTTTCTATTATTATTCTACGTCAATTGTTATATTTTTATCCATTGTGCGGTTTAAATATCAAAACCGTTTCGCACAGATCTTTGGTTCCCAGATCAGCGGCTGTTGTTGCTCACAAGTGTGCACCACCCAACTGACGAAGGCTTCAAAGACGTTGCAACGTCATAATCGGTACGGATGTATGGACGAATAATCGGCAACCGATTACCCGCCTAGTCAACAGACTATTCAATATTTTCAATTATTTCACGCGCGCCAGTTACTCTACATGTTCAGAAGCTTGTGCTATATCTGCATGTGGTGGTAACAATCTCGTATCTACATTAGCACAGAACGTAGTTTGACCTTTGTCGGTAATTGTCAAAAAAGCACTTTGAACAGATTCTTATTTGTGTGGAAAACATCGAAAACATTCAAGATACTTGTGGATATCTTCTCTATCAAGTTTTGTTTATTTGTCCGTTGATGAAATGTTTTTTTTCTGTTGTCATGTGTTTTATATCTCAGTAAGTAATTAAGCTACTGGACATTGACAAAAAATGAACAAAAAACACTTAAGAAGTTTTGAAAGAAGGTCGAAAGACGTTAAAGAACATGACGAATGGAGAACAAGAAATAACCAGGAGACAGATGAATCATGAGAACGTTGTAAGATTCGTAAAGGCTCAACGAATACGATGGCTGGGTCACCTAGAGCGGACGGATGATCAGCGTATGTTAAAAAATATTCTGAGGGCGCAAGTAAGAGGTACCGACGTAGGATAAGATGGTTGGATGATGTGCTGTAAGATCTCATAAGAATAGTTGTGAGGGGTTACATTGAGATGGCAATGGATAGGAGACTTTGGAGAAGATTGTTGTTGGAAGCCAGGGCTCACGTTGGGCTGTAGTGCTAAAGAATAAGAAGAATAAGTAAGCAATTAAGCAAGGATAGTTAATGTGTGTGTTAAGCTATGAGTAATTAAATTTTCGCACCTGATTCCGTTAATTAAAATGTGTCGCTCGTTTCTTCCTGTTCGCGATGATGGTGATTTAGTAGGTCATCATCATCACCACCGTCATCGTCAGCTTTAAGGATCTCATGGCTTCACCGCCGTTTCTTTCCCCAAGAGGTGTGTGCATGGAGTCCTGCTTAGAACCTCTGTTGTGAACTATCTGAACGAACTTTCATACCGCTTGTTAGTTTCTGTAATGAGATTTTCAAACTTGCGTAAAAAATTTCGTTTCGGCTTTCTTTTCCTTTTTTGTTACTCGGTTGATATGGTTCAATACGCTAATGCAGGACATGCCATAAATCTGTATAATTCTAATGCAGTACCCCGCTCGCCGACCGTGTTTGAGCTTATTTTTAATCGTTCCGCACATTTGATTATTTATTTTATTATTCCGGCTGTACAATGTTTGCATATTTTCCACAACCAAAGATTACAGAAGTGATTGAATTCTCATCTTCCACTGCTCCTTGTCTATCCAAAGATCTTCTTCAATTTCTTGTTCCCTCAGTATAGTCTGAATTTCTTCTATACTGGTGATAGATGGTCTTCCTCTTTTCCTTCGATCACAAACTCTTCATTTAGTTTTTATTGACATTGAAAAGGCCTATGACAATGTACCATTAGCCAATCTGTGGACAGTTTTAAGATCAACAATCAATCCCATTATCATAAAATCTATACAAAATTTTTATAACAATTCAATTCAATTGAAACCAGGGTTTCAAGTGACAAAAGATTTACACCAGGGATGTTGTCTATCGCCCACGCTTTTCAAAATTTATACGGAGAAAGCAATAGAGACTTGGAGAAAAATATGCAGGAACATGGGAATTCCACTTGATGGTGATACAGTTTATTCAATACAGTTTGCTGATGACCAATTACTTTTGGCTCAAGACTTTGAAGACATAGAGTACATGACTAGAAAATTCATACAGGAATATCAGAAATTGCGACTAAAGGTAAATATGAATAAAACAGAATACATGGCAATAGGTGACCTTCAAAAAGACTTTATATTGGAGGACGATATTGGGGAAGATTTCATATACAGAGGGATACAAGTATTAGGGATGGAAATTACGGCCAGTGGGAACCAAGACAAAGAAAAACAATCCAGAATTAATTTGGGAAAGATGGCTATATATCTACATTAAATGGAATCCTGTGGGATACGCAATTACAGCAGAAATTAAAACTAAAATATTTAAAACCATTGTTAGAAGTGTCATGACTTACGGGTCTGAAGTTTGGACTACCAATAAACACACAAGAACAAAATTAATGACAGCAGAGATGGACTTTTGGAGATGTTCGGCAAGAGTATCCAGACATTTGGCTAAATTTAATTTTTTTAATCATAAACATCCGTATGCAGGTATTATATGATATGTGAAGACCGAGGTAGATGAAGCCGTTGATTTACTCTGCAGGTTAATGCTATTATTTTAGCTCAAACAGTGTCTCGTCCACGTAAAGCGTAGACTTTTGTTTTGTTAACCAAAGAAACGGGTTTACTGTAAACAAGACAGGATTACTGGTGAAAAGCTCGTTGCAGGCTATTTTTTATTCAGAATTAGCAGGTACTCCTTGATCATCGGCTATGAAAATTGTGTTCAGAAGCGTGTTATTAATTGTAAAACAATATTTACTCTCTCTCTCTCTCTCTCTCTCTCTCTCTCTCTCTCTCTCTCTCTCTCTCTCTCTCTCTCTCCTTCCCGCGTGCGGGAACATTGTCAGAGTTCAAGTTAAAACGTTCAGGTGATAATGGACAGCCCCGTTTATAACATCATCATAAACTGATCAACCGTATCGACCATAATATGAGTTATTAAACATTTGTTTGGTATAGACTGTATGTATCATCGTCAGTATCTGTGATAATTTATGTGTGTTTGGGGGGGGGGAGGCTTCAAAACGTTCTTCAACGCCTTCCGACCTCCAAACTTTATCGACATTCCTCTATGTTTCAGACTTGCTCTTCGAGCAATCCTCTCTCCCTCATGATTCTCGTGACGTTGCCGTCCCACGTTCATCTGGGTCTTCCTCCTTCTGGACAGCCCAATTTCCTCCTTCTGGATGACCTCCATTCCCATACTACTTCCGGAAGTCTAACATCGGCCAATCGCCAAACGTGCACACACCATATGAATTGATGTGTTTCTATAGTTTCTTCAGTCCTCATAACATTTCTAATGGTATCATTTCGAACTCTGGCCAGTCGTGACTTTCTGACAGATCTCCTCACAGCATCCATCTCTACCGCTTCTATACTCTCCTCCTGTCCGATTCATTCAGCCGCCAAGCCTCTGCACCATAAACCGTTCACTATTGTATCACATATTCTTAATTTAAATGTTTTTGTATGTTCTTTCTCCACCATATTACCTGTGACAGTTTTCGGTATAAAAACAGAATATCTGAATTTTTCTGTAGACTGACTTCAAACAGCTTCTACCATACGTAATCGGCCTTTACCTTGGCTGACAAACATTTCCTGACCGTCTACCTGCGCAGCCATTGGCTTGACTGGAGACGAATACCCTGTTACCTATATTTTCTTCAGACTACCATGGTAGGCCTCCATCTCGCATTGCTTACCGACCAACTCTCCCGAAGCCGTTGCTTATTATCACAATTTTAAATGGATTATTTAACTCAAAAGGGGCCGGCTATCGTGCTTGGAACGCCATGTAAAGTGTACAGACTCCCCCATAAAGTGTACGCGTTGTATACGTCCATGGAGTGGCCACACAGCCCAATTTGTCTTTGTTCGATAAATTCTTATAGGAGGACGTTTCTTACTTCTAATCCAATCCTTCTTAACTATTCTTCATCGTCATCTTCACAACACGGCATGGGCAAGGCGCTGCCATCTCCACCCACACAACTGTGTCCTATAGGCTTGTTTTGCCAATCTGCAATCTGACATTTTTTCTACGTGCTCTTTCCAGCGTTGTTTGTCTTTTAATTTTTCATTCAAGTTAAAAGCTTGTAGTACTTCTCTTATGGCCTCATTCCTCATACGGTCAAGTATGGAACACCTTTTAACTCCTCTTGAGGACGACATTTTCGAGTTCTATAAATCGCAGTTAAAAACAATAATTCTTGTTTAATACGACTTTGCAGTAATTAATAAATTTTACATAAGGCAGTTTGGACATATATCCTGAAGAACAAACAAAATGGAAAATTTTGTAGTGGAAGGTAGAAAAGACCGTAATTTGACCCAAATGCAGACAACAATGAAACTTGAAGGAAGCAAAGAGTGGCACTCCACCGAGTCCCCCGTAAGTACGTGGAATGTACTAAAAGATTAAGAATAAGAAGTGGTGTGTTTTGTGGCATTAAATCCGCCCAGTTGTAAATAGAATTAATTCAAGATCAACATCCACGTAGCAACGGGTCGCAGACGGGGGACGTGTCGGAAGCCGGCACTTGGACACTCTGTTACGTAAGTCCGCCCCGAGTGACGTCATGTTCCTTAGACACACACGGTCTCTATTAACTCGGGGTGTTGTTTGTAATTTTTATTTATCGCCGTCACAGTTGCTGCGAAAGGAAAAAATCGTTCCTTCCGGCAAATCAATTTGTCCGCTAAATAACAGTTGTTTGTTCTGCGAGCCGTGCCGGGACAGACGGATATATATGCGAACGGGCGCGTATAATTAAGTAGTGTGCGCACCGCACCGCTTGTTCTCCCCATTATAAATAATGGTCGGACGTTAATCTTCGTTTTCGTCACATCTTTGTGTTGTATTGTGTATTGTTGTTCCCCGTTGTTTATTATGCAAAAATGTAAAAGGTTATTGTCTGACACGTGTTTAAACAGAAAGGAAAAAAACGCCGTGGCTTATGGCTCTTTCGTCTTGTGGGCTGTTTCTTTATTGCCTAATACACATAATAATGAGGTATCGCGTTTCGTGAGTTGGAAAGAAACATCTCAGCCCTGTACTGCTGAACACGATAATTTAAGATTCGATTTACTCGTACCCTGGGCAACGTCACTGTACCGCCATTTTTCTTTGCCGAAATGTTGCGGTTTATTTATAAAATGTTAGGCCTATACCATGTGGTATGTACATATCAGGAGTTTGAAGAGAAGTGTGATAATGACAGGAAAATGATAAAGAAAGATTTGTCTGAGGCTTACGCGGTCGGAGTCATTGTTGTTAGAATTGTTGTCTTCCGGGCTGTTTGGCCGTAGTCCAAAGCTGTTTGTTGATCGCGGCAGACGTTTCAGCCGTGACTTTTTGACGGGCATCTTCGGTGTTAAATTCGAGCTAAACGCTAACACAGACGTCACGATTAATGACCACACTCTGTGTTAGTCAGAGCTAACTGTGACATCTGTGTTAGCGTTTAGCTCGAATTTAGCACTGGAGATGGCCGTCAAAGGCACGGCTGAAAGTTCGCCGCGATCAACGCCTTTGGCCCACGGCCAAACAACCCGCTAGACAATAATTTTGATAAAGAAAGGTGTTATGAATTTTTTTTACGAAGAGGCAAGCGAAAACTACGGGAAAATGAATGAAAAGGGTTTTACAGTCGCGTATTTTATATCCACGTCTTCATATCTTTGACTTTTTTTATTCGAATCAAACGCAAGGGTGTAGAGTGTACGGATAGTTTTATGGGGATACGGGATTCTTTAGATGCGGGAAAGAATATTCGTCTTGCGGAATCATCGGAAAAGTGCCCTCCGAATAGTAGCATGAATTTGAGGGACATAATTCTAAAACAATCTCTGAACATACAGTGAACAGTTACTTAATGCGTCTAAAAATTAAAATCTTTAAATTAATTGAAATACTATAACAGTGTACGCATCCTATATTGTGAGGTTCAAAATTACATTCGATCTGATGAAACGAAGGATTTCATCGATACGTTTTTTTTTTTTTTTTTTTTTTTTTTGCCAAGTACTCATAGCGTAGATGATTAACTAAAAGAAACTTAATCTTATGTAAGAACAAAACAGTGCTACAAGTAAAAATTTGTAGTATTTATAACTAAAGTGATATTTAATTAACAAATTTTGTTAGTGGACTGCAGATCAAAAGGTATATAGGCCTATATATTATAACGAGAAACGGTGTATGATGTGTTTTTAAAATAATAATGACACTTCTTATATCATATCGACTTTGTAAAAATCACTCAAAATTTTATTAAATAACATTTTCAAAAATTACGAATTAAAATTTCGTCATTATTATTCGCATAATATTTTTCTCTTGTGTGTGCTCATCATACACACAATTATTGTCACTATACAAATAACATTACACAATTATTCATAGATATAATACACAAGATATAAATTGACATTTATAAATAGAAATTTTTATAATATATAATGTGCTCTCGACTTGCTCAGATTGTATTTCTTTTTAAATTCCATATTTCTTTTTACATAATTACTACTTTGCTTTGTGTGCTTACATATGAATATCATATTCATGAAATATCAGTCAATTTTAGAATTACTTAACATTTATGCTACGTTATAATTTCAAAAATAATTACGTAAATGTTAAATATCATTATAAATTACTACAATTTAACAATTTAAATTTTACAATTATTATTTACACTATTAAAGATATCATTGTCTCTTTACTCTTTTCTTTTTAATGTCTTTTATGACTCGTTGGTTGACGAGTACAAATGGTTTTATGTCACCTTATTTCTGTGTGGTGATACTCAGTGATTCCTCGTCATGATCCTGAGTCCTGTGTCCTGTGTCGGTCCTCCTTGTCGTCTGATCCTCCTGGAGTCCGTCGTCCGGTTCTCCTGGTCCACTCAGCATTCAGATGACTCGTACGGTACTGCTGGGATATCGACCTTGGATGCTCCACCGTCGGACATAGCCTTCGGCTGCAGAGGTGTTCCAATGAATAAAATGAAGGGTCGAGGCTGTGCTCCTCGCTTATTTAAACTGTCGGGCGCAAAAATCATGTTTCAACCATTCTGTGCACGATTTATATTGTTATAGTTTGTCGAGCGTCCCTTTACAGATTCGTTTATTTTTCGTACTTATTTTAATTTTATTCGCAACATGTGAAGTCTTTTGTTTATTACTCGATGTTCATACGATCGGTAATTTTTTTATATATAATTGTACGTTAACAGTTTTTCTATACTTTAATTGTTCTTTGTTCTATTCACTTTTATTTACACTGCATTGATATGTATTATTTGTTTCCACTAGATTTTGCACATGTGCGCGTCTTTATATTATTAATAACGTAGCGTAATTTGTTTTGTCATATCTTACGCGCACTTACCAAAATTTAAATAAATTACTTATTTAATTCACATTTATTCAGGGGTGACGCTATGCCGGGTTCAACTGGCTTACACACACACACACACACACACATTACAGTGTACACAGTCTCAGTTTAGTGTGGCGTGATCTACATGTGCCGTCCTGCACACTCGGTGTTCCCCTTCGCTGGTTACTTACAGCTTTCAATACGCATTTTTTTTAAATATTGACAATATTAAGTATTTATTCTAATTTAACAGTTTTTTTAACTAACTGCGACAATGCACAGTAACGTACGCAGATGTACTGTTGCAATATACAATATACTTACTAGGTACTGCATTCTGTTATTTTCCAGTGACTTCAGCAGCAAGTGACATGGAAAGTTTTGTAAGCGCTAATCTGAAGTCACTGAAAATACTGTGGTGAAATAAGTAGCAGTTTGTGTTTTTAATACTCAGATGTTTCTGTAGGAAACACTGCTCCTTAAAGTGAGGAGTCAGTGAATCGTGTAAGTAGATGTAATAGATGTAGACCAGTGTGAACATTATCTAATATCGTGTCGTTTTCTTTGTTACAGGTAAGACAGCTTACGTACCCAGCTGCTGAATTACATCATTTTATTGGTTACGTAAGTAAGTAGTTTACAAAATTATGTGCATAGCATATACAGAGTGTTTCCAAAAAAATTGTCCCAAAGTTCGGGAAATTATTCTTCTCATTAAACTGAAGGAAAAATTTCCAATAAACGTATGCTGAAAATGCTTTTCTCTGTGTGTGTGTATTGAACGAAACAAGACGTGGTGTTGTAATGTGGTGTACACAGTAGGCTACATTTACCATGGCACACAAGTATAAAACAAACCAAACTATTGCCTAAAAATTTTTCTAAATGGCGGCTAATTGAAATTTTTAATTCTAAATTTCACAAAAATCAATTCTTGTAACAAAAAATGTAAAGTACCGTTTACCAAATGGTAAAAGCTTAAGAGCATGATAATGTCTTTCAGCCGCCAGCTAAACGCAACATTATTATGGTTACTGACTGACTGGTTACATACCTATCTACAGCTATGCAGTGTTGTTTGCTTGTTAGGTCTTTAATCTGCGACGGACGTTAGCACGTTAGCGGTCGCGGTTTTAGTTAACGATTCCCGGCTGGTAAATGATGACGTCATGCAGCGTGATGCGTTACAGAAATTTTCAAATGACCCCCAGCCATAAGACATTATCATGTCAAAATGTCTTAATACATGAAAAAGAGCCCTGCTATTTAGTCGTTTATGTAATTCGGATAAAAAATAACAGAGATATTACATTTCTTTTTTAACAAAACAGGCCAAACAATACGTATAAGGTAAATAGGCCAGATGCTGTGTTATAAAAGAAATATAATATATCCGTTATTTTTTATCCTAATTACATAAACATGGTACCGTTGGCTTACGAATAAAAGTGTTAATTTTTATGTGATAAAATGTTTTTTATAAGCACTGATTTTTGTCAAATTTTAGAATTAAAATTTTCAATCAGCCGCCATTCTGAAAATTTTTAATGTAGAATATTGTAATTTGTTTTGTACTTGTAAGAAACAGTAAACGTACTCTGTGTACCAGATTTCAACTTCACGTCTTATTTGGTTTGGCATTAAGTTTTTATTTTTAACGCACACAAACACAGATGAAAAACGAAGCACTTTTCGGAATATATTTATTTACCGTTTTTTCCTTCAGTATGAGCAGAATAATTACTGGAAGATTGGTACAATTTTTTGGAAACATTATGTATTTTTACATTTGCATATTTAAAATATGTAATTATTAGCCTATTTATAAAGTATTTAAATATAAAGTATTTAATTTTTAGCCTATTTAAAATATTATCTGCAATCAAGAATGCATATAAATAACTCTGCCGGTGTAGAATGTTTATCCGACACCATTCATTGTTATTTTCTTTGTGAGAATTGAGAGTGTAGGCTATTTATATTTCCCTGAAAGTCGGACCAGCGTCTTGTACCATAGTCTGTTGGTGGGACCGCTACACGCCTCAAACCTCCAAGACTAGCCATGGATTTTGATCAGAACCTCCTGGGTCCTTCCTCTGATGGCAAAATAGTTCTCTTTCGCCATTTAAAACCGTTGACCACTGGCTCCAGAGAACACTGAGCCAATGTAGACTATACATTGTGTATTTCCCATGCTTTATTCGTTATCTCTGTTCTGATGTTGCCATTCCCCTGCTCTTATATTTCTTCCGCACTCCCGCCATTTTCATATATAATTTAAATACGTTTTTGTATACCTACATTTGTATTAACATTATTTAAAAATACAATGTTATCGAGTAAGTAATATCATTAATGCTAAATCGGAATCTCTCAGCTGGCAGTGGATCCCGTTATTTGTGATAATAATCGGCGAATAATGTTTTTACACCGCTAAGTGGATCACATTTACGCCAAGGGCGTCGTGAAATGCTGAACCAGATTATAGGCTATTTACTACCACTTAATGCGCAAATTATTAATTAACCGTGTTTTATAAGTAAGTACAACACATCAAGTTATGTATCACCGTGTTGACAAACGTCACACTGAGTAGGCTACCTAGTCCGTGAAGAAGGAATGAAGATAACGCTGAATTTTGGCATTTGGCGAATTCGTGTAGTGACGTATTACGTTCGTATTCGGCCTTGCGTATTTGTTTTGTTTGTTTGTTTGTTTTTTTTTTATTTTGACGTTTCTCGTTTTTCTTGGGGCACTTTTTAAAATCATTCCCTTTTGCTTCTTATCTTCGTCGTCGTCAGACGTGTGTTCACGCGTCTTTATTATTGGCTTAAAATTTAGGTGTACTGTTAGATTTACAAGAAGTATTTTGGCTCGTAATGCTAAAGTGATAACAGTGTGTCTTTTACACATGCGTTGACTCCTGTCCCTAAACTAAGAATAATCTACGATCAATGATTGTGTAACTGTAACATTATTCCTAACTCTTCATTCCTCACTGTGACATTATTAGGATAAATTGGTGTTTGCAGGTTATAAAGTATCATCCCCTCTGTGCTGATATACAGTTCCTGAGAATAGATTATATACATGAACGATGTCTTGGGTCGTCGACAAAGCGTAAGGCATAGTCTACATCAGGGGTCTCCAAACTACGGCTGCGGGAACCCGGCCGATGCTGCGTGCAGTTTTTAAATAGATCGTCAAAATACCTCAAATATTATAACATTTTACGAAATAACTAAACAAGAAATAAGTTCAGTAAAATGTTATAATATTTTGTACGAATTTAAAACATTTACGTGGTTAATGTGCTTGTTCGTCTGGCTGCCTTGAATGAATCACGCTTTTCACTCGCATCAACCTAAAGCAAAGATTCTGATCCCCTCCGTGAGTTTGGCAAGAGCAATGCTTTCAATCTTTGGATCGACCTATATCTGCGAACAACTTTGTAAGATCAAAGTACAGGCCTAACTTGCCAGACGAACACTTGAAATCCATTTTAGTGATAGGAGCAACAAAATTTGAGCCAAAATGGGGAGACATTATATGTCAGAAGCGACTCCACACATCCCATACGTACATAAGGAAGCCAAAAAATAATGCATGAATGTAACTTTTTCCTTACTTTTTTTGCAGTATTTTGAATAAATGAATTTGTTTCCTTTGGATAAGTCTGCTTAATTTTTATTTAAACACCTTTTTTATTGGCTTGATTATTTCGTAAACTTAAAAAAATAAGTTTACAATATATACAGTATGTATGTGTGTGTGTTGGCCCGCCTGACTTCCAAGATTTTTCAATTCGGCCCTCAAGTGAAATAGTTTGGAGACCCCTGGTCTACATAGCCACGTGATCGTTAAATAGTGTTCAAATATTACTGCATTGTTGGTGCATTCTTAACTGTTGATTAACAGTTGTTGGTGCATTCTGCATTGTTGATTATCAATAGCCGATTTTTAGCTTTATTGTCTGCGTCATACTGTTGTTACAATTTATAGACAGTGAGACGTTTATGCAGAACGCGCGTATGAGTAACAACAAAATGTGTGTGTGTGTGTGTGTGTGTGTGTGTGTGTGTGTGTGTGTGTGTGTGTGTGTGTGTGTGTGTGTGTGTGTGTGTGTGTGTGTGTGTGTGTGTGTGTGTGTGTGTGTGTGTGTGTGTGTGTGTGTGTGTGTGTGTCATATCAAAACGTTCAAACGAAAGTGCAAAAACAACTTTCACTCCAAACAATATCAGACACGCAAACTGGCGCTCACACACACACACACACACACACACACACACATTTGCTGGTAATTAATAGTGTGTCGGACTTGCCGCCACACGAAATGACAACAGGTCAGGCGGGATCCAGTCTTGGCGAAGTATAATGTTCGCTAACAAACGAGACACCTGGTTTGTGTGTTAGCTTATCTGAATTAATTTAATTATTCAACTTTTCTATTAGGAAGAAAACGTGAAACCAGATTGGAGATAGATGGGGGGAGGTGAGAAGGGAAAAAACGGTGGCATGAGTCTGACAGATACACAGAAGTAAGGCAGGCTTTTGTGTGACGATCGGTGTGGAATAAATTAATTTATTACGGACTCGGGAGACGGATACTCGGAAACCAGAAGAAGAGCTGTCTCGATAGAGCAACGTAAAAAGTGAATGTGATGGGTAAAGATGAATAGACCAACATGTTGGAAGACGTATTTAAAGGTACCAAGAGAAATTAAGATACAAAAGGAAGTTAGCCTACTTCAAGAAAAGGTACCTAGAAACGTTACAATTTTTTTTTTAATTCGGGGTCAAAACGTCCTACGGCGTTGTCCGATCCCCCAAACTCCATTGTTGTCTGTCGTTCCAGTTTTCACCGTTTACTCCTCTATCGCTCATTGATCTTATAATGTCCTCTATCCATTAATAATGTCTTCTTGGGTCTTCCGTTCTTTCTGTACTTTCTAGGTATCCATCTCATTGTTTGCTTTGGTAGTCGGTCTTGTCCCATTCTTTGTATACGTGTCCGTACCAGATTAGTTGTTTTTCTTCAATGCAGTCGATGATTGTCTTTTGTATTCCCGTTTCTTCTTTGATCGTTTCATTTCGTATTCGCTCTAGCCTTGAAGTTTTATAATAGCGTGTGTACCAGCTCATCCATTTCCGTAGCTTCTAACTTTCTTTTTACCTGTTCCTTTATTCTCCATCTTTCGGATCTTTACATCAACGTGTTTTAATCATACTGTCGTATATTCTTTTCTTCCTTTATTTCCTCAATTTCTGTGCTCCATAGAATCCCATTCAATGATCTAATTATTTGTTTTGCTTGTTTATTCTTGACTTTATTTCAACATCATCTGTTCCTACTTCATTAAAGTTTAATCGTAAGTTATTGTAGCTGTAGAAATGTCACTGCCGTGTTCTGAAGGCTAAAAAAGAGCTGAAGAAAAATTGTATTGTGTGCGATAGAGTTAAACGGATCGGTATAAATATATGCGAATAAGGATTTAATTGTTCGAGTAAACAATAACTGCATGAAGATTTTCATGAAACCTTGTATTTGGAAAATGTCTAGATTAGAATGAGATGTGCGAGTCGCTGTTTTAACGTAAACAGCAGCACAAATCAGAAGCGATCGGCTGCAGAGACGAACGAAGCGTGGTAACCTTCAGATCATGATGATTCAACTTTTCTGTTAAGAAGGGAACTTTAAACCCGACTGACTAGAGAGGAAGAGATAGACACATACAAATCAATAAGATAGCCGGAGAGAGAGAGAGAGAGAGAGAGAGAGAGAGAGAGAGAGAGAGAGAGAGAGAGAGAGAGAGAGAGAGAGAGAGAGAGAGAGAGACAGACAGACAGACAGACAGACAGACAGACAGACAGAGACAGACAGACAGACAGAGGTGGAATGAAATTGACACGTATATTTTACATCTTAACTTTAAATATGATGACTCAGAATGGTAGGGATAGAAGAAAAAAACGAGAGGTTGTAGAGAAAGAATGAAACAGGTGTGGCAGGTTAGTTCATCGCTCTTGTCTATGTGTGTCCGTATCACTGTATTCTTTCTTAATGTCCATATAGTCCCTACGAAGAACCTGTTTATGTTGAAGTGAAACTGATTATGTATTTTTCGGTTATTTCTTTTTTTTCCCTTCGATTTTATGATTGTAAAGAAAGTTTTCATTTTTTTCACGCTAGCCTTTGTGTGTGTTGTATGAATTGTTTCCATTTTACGGAACTACAGTGTGGAAG
The DNA here is from genome assembly GCA_034769895.1 of Magicicada septendecula. NCBI lineage: Eukaryota > Metazoa > Arthropoda > Insecta > Hemiptera > Cicadidae > Magicicada > Magicicada septendecula. The sequence continues at coordinate 484,218,492 of CM068372.1, forward strand.
TTATACGGTAATACACAGGCTGAAACGTCGTGCTTCGTTAAGACATTTCGGCCAAAAATAACGTCTTAATAATAACACTGAACCACCGTGTTTCCCATATGTGAGCCGACGTGACTTGTTTGTCTTCCAAAGGACATGAAAACATCAAAAATGAAGTAGGGGCGTATTTACGGGGGCGGGGACGAACGGGATCAGGCCCTCCCCAAATATCGAAAAAAAAAGTTGACTAATTTCGTTAATCTCTTAATTTTTAGACTATTTTATTATTTTTTTTCAGCTGTTCACGCTAATATAGTAGTAACTATTTTTTATTACAAAATATACAAACAGGTTCGTTACACAGAATTTGAGTAGGTATACGTTTGAAATATGAACTATGGGAAAATCAGTTCAGTCATTAAGTATCTTGTAAACATTGTTTCAATAACGCATATTTTTGTTGCGTTATTACTGTTCACTTTAATGGGATTGATTTCAGGATGTTATCACATGTTTTTGAACCACTTTAAAGATAGTAATGTCGATTAGTATTCAAATGTTTTTTTCTATTGTATGAAAGCCGACTTGACCGGACCCCCCCCCCCCACCCAAGCTAAAATTCTAAATACCTCACTGATATCTACGTATTCCGGCGGTTGAAGATATAAAACAAAAAGTTTTATATTTTATGGAGATATAAAACATAGATCTTCGCCTACAATCAGCATGTTCAACTGATACACGACTGTCTAGGAAGCACGTGCTTACAGTACCCTACAGTACGCTTGTGCGTAAGTCACCAAAAGCCTTGTACCTCCTTATTTTCACTTTAGAGCTTTTGTCTCAGTATTTGCACAAAATTTAATGCAAGTACTTTGACGTTGTATTGTAAAGTGTTATAGAACTGACGATAGGAATCGAACACTGAATTCGATACGCGCAGTGGATAAGCAACTCGTTGCGAGCCCAACAAAATTTTTAATTTTTTCGCGCATGCGCACAACGGTCTTGTACGGTGTTTCATAGTGTGAACATCGTCTGCAATAAGACTTACGAGAACGTCAGAAGCATGTGTGCGAGAGAAACAGAAGTAGTGGACGAGAGAAACGGCGAACTGTTATCGCGTTGCTCCCCTTCTCTCCTCTCTACAGACTTTGCCCTATACTTGCTTCTTAGTGGGTGTAATTCATTCGCTGGGTCAGCGCAGCTCAGCGACCAAGAAAGGCTGTCATGTTTCTACAAAATCGCCTAATAGACAAAAACAACGTACTCAATTAGCTGGCAAATCTAAACTATGCACTTAATGTAACTAAAGGTTTATAGAATTGTCACAAAAAAGTGTCACATAACACATAAAACGGTTTTTGAATCGTACACTTCTTCTAACACGGGAAATTCAAAATTCGTAAATTCGAATTTTCTTATGAGACCTCGTGTAGTTTTTTACTTCCATGTCCGTAAGCAAAAAGGAAGTATGGTGATGGTGAAAAACAATAGTGTTCGAGACAAGGGCTGATTCTACCCTCAAAACACGAAGAAAAGTCATTTTCCGAAAAGTGTCTGTGTGTAGAAATTTTTCTATGGCAAACAATAACTGCCACAAATTCAAATAGAATCAAATAATGTTTTGCATATATGCCTTAGTTATAGAGGACTCAAGGCCTATTGATTTTGGTGAAGATCGGTTATGGGAAAGGGGTAGTTTACCTGCCACGCTGTACGTTTTAACAAGAGTAAAGTAGTTAATTTTGATAAATAAAGTATTCTGAAAAGAAGGTCATAATAATCCACTGTAGAAAGGTAGGTGAAATATCTGTAAATGAAAAGGGTAGTTAAAGAGGGAGGGGGTAATTTTCTATAAATGAAAATGATAGTTGAAGGGGGAGGGGATAATTTTTTATATGTATACTACTTTATCGGCAACAAAGAAATAGTTTGTTGTTAAAATTCCTTCTCGGGCTGATTTGGCGTGGTCCAATGTTTTCTGCAAAACCCGACGTTTCTGCAAAAATCGACTGCCATCGTCAGTGAAAATCGAGTGCGCTAACGTGAGGTGGTATACTTTAATGACTACAGCACTGTGGTTAAGGCTGAAGAAAGAAGTAGAATGAAGTAGTTTCTGTGGAAATATTTCACTTCGAAAATGATTTTAAATATAAATCTTAAAACATGGAAGTCATGTTTGGTTCTCCATACCGATATTTTACATGTCACATTCACCAGTGAAGAAGTGCCATTACTCTGGCGAAAAGAGCGGACTTCATGTCCGCTCGAGACACTATGTCGCCAGGGGGGTGAAGAACGGAGTTTGCTTTTGCTCTTCCCTGGGAGCTGATATGGTTTTAGGTAAGTGAACCTCTATATAGTTTTGTCCGCGTCGTCTTTTCTGCGATTTTGTGCAAGACACAGCGGGAGATTCCCCACCCCCTTCAGCAATACCTGATTCCACAAGTCGTATCCCCTCGAAGATACTCCCTCAAAATATAGTTGAGCAAGTCACTTTTCCCTTTTTTGTTCGGGAAGTTAAACGCGCTTTGCCAATAGCGGTAAATACATTCCGTCATGACTATGCAATATGACTATTTTATTACACGCACCTCGACCTACATTTACTCTAAAATCCTGTAAAGGAAATAAAACGAATAATCTTTAACTCAACACAATGGTGTCATTAAAAAAAAAAAGTTATATATAGTGAACGTTACAGTACATTCCGCATGTGAGGTAGTAATTGTGTAAAGACGAGGAGGAAGAAGAAGAACTTAACGAGTGTACTGTGTAATAAATCTTTCCATTAAGAATCGACAGCGCGGCGCCGGTGGTCGTTCGATACTGTTTTGAATTTATTATTAGTTAGAAGTTATTGGCTAATTAATTCAATAATGTAATTTACCTTGAAAAGAGGCAGGACGAGAAGGAGGGCACTTCATAAACTGAACTATTTATAGACAAACGGGACGGCAACAATATATACTTTGTACACAAACAAGGCGAGTAACTCACTACAGCGAACGAGAAAATCGTTCCCGTTCGCAAAGAAGACAAATAAAAGTCGTACGGAGTGTGTAGGCGTCGCGGGTGCGTGGGTGCACTAACGATTTTTAGTAAAACGTAATTCCAGCAATAAATTATTGTCAGTTTTTTCTTTTTATTCTCGCAGACGTACACATATAAAGTATTACAAAGGTCATGTAAACTTATTATGGACGAAGTTCAGTCGGTGTTTTGGGGCGGAGAGAGGGTGTGTGTGTGTGTGTGTGTGTGTGTGAGCTTGCGCGCGCGCGTGGTTTTATTAATTTTCCGTACAAAGTCGGTCAGCCGGGCCTGATTTAACTTGCAAATTTGAAAATCGGCAATTACGAATCTGGCACTGCATTGCTAAGAGGTTGGTCGGACGTGTGAGCGAAGGCCCGTTGATTGACTTGTAATACCAAAGTTGACGAGAGCTTGGGTTTTTTTTTATCTTAATTATGACCACAGTAATGTCTATAAATAAAATCTCCATCACAGTTAAAATCGATGTTCAGACATCGATAAGTGCTACTACACTGCTCTGTTTCCTTCTGTACTTTTATTTCACGAAAGAAAATCGTAACTGCAGAGTGTGTAATTATTCCGTTGTAAATTATGTGAATCGACAGTTATGCGACTTTTGCGTACAAATTATGACGAATAAAATTCGACAAGGTCGGTGCATGTCCGACAAGTTAGCATAGTAATCGCTACCACTCACTTTGTCGCGGTAAACAGCTGTACTGATTCAATAATACACCTATACACTTATGACCTTGATGTAAAAAAAAGAATAAAGGCAAACTATTAGTACTTTCTGAAAGAAAAGATACCTCCCTTTAGATAGGCTAAGCAAATTGTGTTTGAGTCTAAAACTGGGACATTTTTAGAGAACTGATTTTTTCAGAACACATTTTCATTGGAACTGTTTTCTTTTTTTGCACTTTTATTAGAACTATCAACAACAATCATTAGAACACTAAACTGTTCGAATTTCACATTAAATATTAGAATATTGATCATATGTTGATGCTTCTGATGTTGAATACTTCAATAATGATCACTTTTCATACGTACCGGCTTGTACATTAGAATAGACAGCTATTACCTATCTAACAAACATAGTATCGTAGTGTGACCACTTTTTCTCTACAATTTACTCTATATTAACGCGACATGGCTAGTTTATTTGTACGTGTAAGATTGATGTTCGCCGATTTTGTCGATAAAAATCGATTATTCGTATCGCGGTTTAAGATTGTAACTTTAACAGAATCACTTGTTTCTGACGAGCGTAGTAGGATGCCGTGTTTAATAACCGAGTTAAATGAACACATGTTAACGCGTTCAGTATTTATTTATTGAGAGCCAATGCGTGTGGGAAAGCGCAATCTGATTGGCCGTGTTTTAAGCTTACTATAATTGGCGCTGACAATTTGCAATCTATCAATAAGGAATCATTACCACGACGCACGCCCGTTTAATTTGCCAAGTTTACACCGTTTTTTTTCCTATACAGGAGGCTGTGAAAAGAATCTCGTTTGTTTTTATGTCTGTTAATATTGTGTAATGTTGGTTTTGGAATAAATTGTTGTGGCGTATTTCTTAATGCGAGTGTGATTTAACGGCGCTGACTCATAATGACTCATTAGACAATTTCTATATTTACGCCGGCAGTCACATGGTTAGGCCTACTGACAATAATAATATAATAACTTAATCCTTTTTCATTTTGTGTTTATGGTATTATGTTTTCACTGACAAAAATAAATTGTCTTCAAAATATTAAAGGTAACAGCTTGTTAACAATTTGTTTCAAAAGAATGTCGAATCGCAGAAAGAAGGTTAACCTCAACACGGGACAACGGTATTCGTTAACCACATGTTTTGACCCGTAGTTTTACGCCTTAAACGTTTTATTATGTTAGCATAAAACCAGTTTTGTTTTTTATTTAATGAAAAATTAACTTCTGACCATGGACAGTGCGACTGCAGTTCCCACATGTTTGGCTTGACAAAGTTTATAAATTCACCTGATGTAAGAAAACAAGCAAAAATATTTTTTGTGATTCAATATCACTAGACTCGGGAAATGTACTAATGTATATTGCACTGTTTGCGTAATTATAAAGTCCAAGTCTAAGACTTTTATATAAATACATATTATCACATAAAAGTCCATATTTTGGGCGTTACCATATAAAATCATAATATTTCGTTACCCTAAATCTAATCACCTTTGCAGGTTAATGTCAGTGCACTGTAATGACATCGCATAAAAATTACATATTGTAGGCTCCTGTCTCTAACTTTTCTCTCCAATGGGGTTTCCCGCAACATTATTTGGGAATTTTCTAAAGTGTCCGAAATCCATTATTCCGCCTATTACTAACATAAATTCGCCTAAGGGCCCCAAAAAAGAGATAATCAATTTGGAAAAAATCGTGAAAATCCAGCAGCGTGTCGGACTAGGGGAAATTGTAATCCGGATCCAAATGTTTCGAATATTTAATGTTTATTGTACGACTGTGTGCTCCACAATTAGGCATATTATATTACTAAAGGAATGTGGCGTGGGTACATAACAGCTGTTCCCGGTTGAGTTGGGTCTAAAACTTAGCGTAAAAAATTAATTCGAATTTTTTCTAGTGTCAAATATTCCTTTTAGTATTCTAGTTAATAGTCAAACTATTTTTTAGTGTATTTTCTATTTTTTGCTGGCAGGAGAAGAGAGTCCCGCTTCAACGGAATCCGACTCCAGTACACTTATATAGAACAATTAGAATACAAATAATTGAATTAAACATAATCAAGAAAACCAGAGAAACACAACTAAAAGAACAAAATATAAATTGGTACGCAGTAACTGGTACAGTTCAGTTCCGAAAAAGAACAAGCTGCTAACTGAGCGTTTTGCCGGTTTGTACAGCGGCAACACATTAGACGGACGAGTGTGTCCCCTCCCGCTTGTCGTGGCAGTAACAACTACTACGAGGCCAATGACCATACGCAATAAAACGTTGCCGATGTCTGGGCAGGTAACACAACATTAAAATGACAGTGCCAGTGTCGAGCAGTTCAAAAACTAAGCTACGGTTTTTCCAAATTACCTTACTAATATCGTTTGCATTTAAAATTATTCAATAACCAAAGTACTTACTGTGTGATACTATTAATTTTCTTTCATTTTCTGTACTGTTGCCGCCGGCAACAGCGGTTACATGGACGCCACGCTACTTGAATAGTAGAATAATCGTGATTTTTGTAATTTTACCCCAAAATAATCTAATATCTAAATTTATGTAGACTAATAATAAATGTACTTCGTTCAAAATGGTGAGCGAGTTTTGCTAGTACTAGTAATACTAATAAGTAATAGTAATAGTAATACTAATACTAGTAAGCAGATACTACTAGTTACTGCTCTGGTGACACAGATTTTTTCTGCCAAAAGTATGCAAGGTGGGCAATAAAATATATTTACAAGAGAATTACAATTTGTTCCGGCAATTCGATGCAGTATTTTATAAATACGTACGCTATATATTCTTTATAGTAATAAGTATTCTTGTTATGATAATGCTGTATTATTCACTATTTTATAAGACTTCTTCTACTTGCATATTACATTTCCTTTACTTGCTAGTCGACATATAATATAATTGTAGGCTGTATGGATAATTCGTTACGAGTACACTAGCATTTATGTCTGCCATTAGCCATATTCATTTGTTTGGCCAAATACTTGGTTTAATACGTAAGAACAGGAATTTTACCAAGTTAAGAAATCTGTGTGCGTGTGAGAGCGCGCGCGCGCTTTATACAGTTATATATATATATATATATATAATTCATTTACAAACCTCTGATGATGATCTGTGAAACGTGCGTAGGGTGAGAATACAATATAATTTTTAAACAGAATTAACACTGTTGCACACCAATGTAGAAAAATTATTCCTATTTGCGCTTTCATGTTTCACAGCTCATCGGCAATAATCCGATCTGATGATGGGCTGTGAAGCTTGAAAGCGCTAATCAGAATAATAATTCTATAGTGGTGTGCAACAGTGCTAATTCTCTTTGTGGTTATAACCACTAACACAACTTTCTTAATTAAATATAATGTTACTTGCAGATATTGTTAATATTTGAATAACTATTCATAGTTCCTCATAGTATAACCAGGAAACGCATTTGATAATGTAGACCTTTAAAAGTTATGGAATATTATGGATAGAAGAGGATATCCACAGCATCAAAAAATTCATTTAAGATCATTTACAAAAGTACATCTGTAGTCCTGGATCTGAATGGTAGGCTCTCAGGTGACATTCCAATAAACAAGGGAGTTAGGCAGGGATAATGTATTTCCCCAACCTTGTTTAATATATAGGCTACATTGACGACATGTTGAGAGCATGGAAATCCAGAGTGACTTCGGGAATACAGCTTGACAAGTCAATTTGTATGGGTTCCCTGCTGTATGCGGATGACGTAGTTCTTATTCAAGAAAATGAGGATGATTTACAAAGAGCTATATTTCAATTACAGGAAGTGGCAAGAGAGTACTCTCTGACAATTTCAGTAAAAAAGACCAAAACCATGGCCTTTAAAGGTAAATATCCAGTGAGGACTAAGATAGTTGTAAACAACAGCACTTTAGAACAAGTGAGCCGTTTCAAATATCTCGGATGTGCAACTAAACTATGAATGTGAATATTATATAAAAGAGAAGTTAAATAAATTTAGGAATATTTGTGGTGCGATTCATAGAAATCTTAGAAATAAAACAAGACACAGCACAAGGATTAAATTTTATAAGACAATTGCAATACCCACATTGACATATGCAAGTGAGAGGTGGGTTACGACAAAAAAGGAATGCAGCAAGATTCAGAGTGCTGAAATGTGCAGTTTCTTCGAAATACGTTTTAATTATACATTGCAAGATAGAATAAGGTATGAGGATATCAGAGCAGAACTCGAAGTAAAGGACATAACTGAAGCTATTTCAATTTACAGAAGACAATGGTGGGATTATCTGCAAAGGATGACAGAGGAGCTATTGCCGAAAACGGCACATAACTATAAAGCCACTGGTAGAAGAGACGTGGGTCGCCGCGGATGAGATTGGTGCCGGAACAGGATTATATAACCTAATCCTGGAAGAGGAGAAGAACTATTCATAGTTACACAATAATACAATATCTAGCAGGGATAGCCCTATATGTTGTAATTTCAATTTGTAAATATTAAGGAAACAATGAAATTTTAGAACTTATTCTAACGTACCATAGCTGCAAATAATTGCAGATCAGACTCTTTAACCGTGTGTCTTATGAACGACGAACCACGGTTAAATTCGCTTAACCGTGCGATGACAGGCGCCAACAGGTGTTGTTGGCCAGTTGGGCCCGTGAGAGTAAGAGACTCCTGCAGTTTTGATTAATATGTTCTCGCCTACTTCGGTTTAACACTCCATTCATCTTTTTTTCTTTCACCATCAGCGGAATATTTATTGAGTAACCTTGCATTGTTCTCGTGTAGCTGTCGAGATCACGTATATATTTTATCGGTTCTCCACTGCCACGTGCGTTCAGTATTCGCGCCTACTGCTGGGTTATTTTTGATTTTCTGTGCTCCCAGATCGTATATTAAAAAAATATTGTTTCTGTTTCTGTTTTTAGTTCATCATCATCATCATTATCTTCAAGGATTAAACCAAAGATGGTTTGTTTCGGTCTCAAACAGTCAAAGAGTCTAGAGCCGGTCACTCCAGCGGTTTCTCGGATATCCAACACCTCTCCGTCCTTTTTTGAGACAATTTAGGAATTGTAATATGTCCCCTGGAAATGTTACTAGCATATAGCAGGATAAGACATGTGGTGGGGCCGCCATTTTTAGGCTTAACGTCCAGCCCGATTTTCTGTATGGGTGTTCTCCCATAAATTGGCTGTCTTACCAGTCTAAAGAGACCAGTTTTCTCTGTTGAGATATCCATAAGGATCTTTAGTGTGGTGGTTTCTCCTTGCCTCCTACATCCTACGACGCGTCGTTGACCAATGGACGTTCGTCCGTCTTCAGGGGCAATTTCTCACCCCAAGGGCAAGAAGTGTTATTGTCACCTAACCTCTACTTGACAATGACAATTAAAGGAGGGACAGCTTATACCGGCTGTCACTCGGTTTCCAGAGCCGCGTTAGCCACCTATAGCTGTTGCCCGTCCCCCACCACTTGGAGGTGCGGCTGGATATTTCTCTTCATCCAGGAATGATACCATAAGGCATTACTCATCCTCTCCAGTACTTCGGTGAACATATGGACTCGTACACAAATGTAGTGTATGGGATTTCTCGGCGAGGATCCGCGGCCCCGTTGCTGTCAAACACAATTCAGACTATAAACATTATCGATTGGCATCTCACTTCCTTCGGCTGTGGAAGTTGAAAATAACTGTGGTCAACATTAAACGGAGAATACAAGCTATATTCATTTAACAGTTTTTTTTCTAATGAGTTGCCAAAAATAACCAATATTACGAAAAAGACGTTCATAGTTCTTTTTTATTTCCATGGTACGTATGGTTTTCTTTTAAAAATGAGTAATCATCGTATGGAATTTTGTAGTTATAACACTGCTACGTGTTTTTCCAACAATCATCAGGTTTCTCCATATTTCCTTCACTTGCACTCGCTTCGTCAGTAATGACACAGAGTAACAACTACTCATGGTTCCACAGTCGCATGAGACAATGTGCGAGATAGGGAAATACATTGCGCTTATGGGTTTTACGTTCCCTACTATTACGCGACTTGAAAACATCGACCGATAAATTTGAAGTACTTGATAAGGCTAGCTGTAGTCCAGATCACGTACACGACATATATGCTATTTAAATTTAATAATATCCTGGTAATAACAAAATGAAAAATAAAATTTCAGTGCATTACATTTAGCATTTCTTATAATTTATGTTATCTTCAATCTCATTTTTAAAACATATAGAATAGACAATAGGTGAAAAGATAATACGGATCAATAAATGCACTATTGTTTGCATACCTTCATTGTGACGTGTTCATTGATGACTAATCTGCGTACTATATAGAAAACGTTTTTAACTTTTACTTTGTAGTTCGTAAAGTGTAATGCCGTATGTATTCAGAAATTGGTGTTGCCGTTGTTGTTATTACTATTATTATTATTCCTTAATTTAGTGGTGACCGACGAATAATAAATTTTAACGATGGAAGGTCTAGCCAGGATTTGTCAATAAGTATAACACAAAATTTACGTTATTTATGTCGACGTTTCGACAGTATTTATTTTCGTCATCAGGACAATTGTTGCATTGTTACGATTCCAAACACACAACTGTAAGGAATGACCGATCCTCACTAAGCCTTCCATCGTTAAGTAAAAATATTATTGTCATTATTATTGTTGTTGTTGTTGTTGTTGATATTATTATTATTATTATGATTACGGAGCATTTTCTTGATAGTTAGTCGATAATTTGCTTGTCCTAATGGTATTTAGAATTATTAAATTACTCCAAACATTCTTAGAATTAAATGGCTCCAAAAATTCAAGTTTAGCAATTTATTACTTTCCCCGTTAAAGAAGTATTACTGCATGAAGGAAGGGAAGGGCCGTAAATAATTTTGAATAATCAAGGTCGTGCAGTTAACGAGGTGCGAGTTGCTGAAATTTGACGACGGTATATAAAAGTCTGTTTTAGCACTTCATAATTTGCCACCTGGACACTACCCACGGGAGTTGTGCCGCGCAAAAAGAACGAAACGCGAGTCGTCGAAAGTGATAATAAATAATCGTCATAAATAAAACTAAACGGAGGTGTTGACGGTTACGATCCGGTGACAATTTCTGGAACAGACGTGTCCGCGGTCCGGGGACACAGTGTCTGGCCGACACCTCCTGCCATAAAGACGAGTTTATGTTGATTCGCTTTCTGTGTACGAATCTCGCGAGACTGCATACAAATTACTGTATACCGGCCCGATTGGAACGCGCCCAATATTAGGCCAGCTACCGATAAGGTTATCCGTAATTCGCATTTTCTGTTTCCGTTCAAATTAAACGAAATACTTGTTTGTGATGTTAATAAGTCCGCTCATCTTCAGCATTTCTTTCTTTTCTTGGTATTATTAACGTTCCTTTGAATTAATACCATACAGGCCTACTCTTTTGCTCTTTCTTTCTCCACAGGCTACCGAGCGCGAATTATTTTATAATTGGGATTTAGAAAAATAATTGAACCTCGATCGTCAATACAAAAAAAAGAGTAAGAGAATTTATGCAATCGGCTGGCCAAAAGCAACAACACCACTTTTTTATATTCTGTCTGTTAAATTTCTTGCATATCTTTTTGGAAGGTATAATCTTTTTGCGTTCTTATGTTGCAGGAAGATGCAGTGTCTTGTTTAGTTTGTCTTTTGTCTTTTTTGTGACCGCGAAAAAATCGTGTGTTCGAAATAAGGGTAGATTCTGATTGTACTGCCACAAAACATAAAGAAAAGTCATTTTCCGAAAAGTGTCTGTGTATAGAATTTTTTTATGGCGAACGATAACTGCCGCAAATTCAAGCAGAATCGAATAATTTTTTGCATGTGTGCCCGAGTTTTAGAAGACTCAAGGCCTATTGATTTTGGTGAATATCGGTTAGGGGAAGGGGTAGTTTAACTGCAACGTTTTACGTTTTGACAAGAGTAAAGTACTTAATTTTGGTAAATAAAGTATCCTGAAAAGAAGGTCATACTAATCCAGTGTAGAAAGGTTAATGAAATACCTATAAATGAAAAGGATAGTTGAAGGGGGAGGGGGTTATTTTTTGTATCGATGTTATCAATTTATTCGACCGAAAACTTAAAAATTTCAATAAAATATTAACAATTTATATCGTTCCATACTATGTAACCACGGATACGTAAACAAAATAATTTTTCGTTTTCATAAATTCACAGATAACAAACACCGGGCGGTATTCGCTTTCTTTTATATTCGTATTCTCGTATATAGACATATCTGCATTTTCAATTATGTCAACACAAATACCCGTTAACTCAAAAACGTTAGGTTCTTTATTTTAAGTATTACTGTGTTATAAGCATTGTACACACACATTAAACGTTATGTTTTCCTCAACCATGACTTTTATTTATTTCAGCAGTAAACTAAAAACCAAAAACCGTTGTCACCTAACCTCACAAGTGAAAACAACACGTATTTTTACTTTGCATTAAGATATAGGACAATTCAGAATTAGTACACTCTTCTTCTCCAAATCGTAATACAATATCGATACAATCTCATATTAAAAACCTCGAAAATGTACTGCAGGAACAGATAAAGGTACAGTTCCGATGCCGCTAAATAGCTTTTGTTTACGTACTTGTTACTATGGTAATTAATTCTGGTCTCCATGGTGTTGTTGACATCTTCATACGCGTCAACAAAAGGGCCTAAATCGTGCGAACGGAGCAGAATATTAAATTCCAAGTTAGACAGTGTTTTTCGCCTTATGTCAACGGTTATCTGTGCAAAATGTGTTGGCAATCGGTGTAACGGTGTAGATTTGTATTCAATACAAATAAATCCTCAGACTTGTGTTTCATATATATAGATGATAGGATTTTAATTAGGATTATAGACGTAAGAGAGGAAGCAGTACGGGCCGAACAAATAAATATTACATTGTAAGAATATAAAAAAAGGAATGGATGGCACAGCTTCGGTTGGGGAAATTTCTTGTGGATGGCATCAGAAAAGTTTACATCTGAAATTGCATATAATAAGTTACCAACAAAAAGCGAGAACGTTCTTTAAAATCTCGTAAAAAGAGAACGATTTATTTATATTAGTTATTTACAGATTATAATAATGTTTAAATTTAACGTTATGTGGTGTTTGTGCGCTAACATCATAACCGACTAGCCTGCGCTAACGGACGGGACAGGCTCGAGTGCTTGTGCGCCGCTGGAATGTCTCGTGTGCAAACGATCACAAGAGGCTTCCGTATGCACATATTTCATCTTACCCATTCACTTACCCAGTCGAGTTAATTAACGTTCTTCTCTCCTTATTTATCTTTCTCCTAATTATGTTTTTCTCTTCTTGTTGGAGCAGATCTAATGAAATTTCGCATTTGCACACACGCTCATTGTAACAATACGGTTTGACAATACACATTCTCGCACATGCACCGGAGTATCGAAGCGTATTTTGTAAACAATTCTGTCTCTTACCATATGGCTTCAACAGAAGATAAGGTAGCTCTTTTATATCCTTGACATGGTTTAGCGTCAACGTCGATCAGGCTACATTATCAGGCTATATTCAACAACACATTCAATAAATACAGGACTTGAATTCCCCGACATTAATACCATGATACTATTAAATTATGTAAGGAGAGAATTCGTGAAACTAGAAAGTTGTTCGGCATGTTAAATCCAGACGTTCTACTCCAGGAGAACTATTATATTTCTCCAGGAGAACTAATATTTATATTTTCAACGTGGAATCCGTCTTGCTACACAATGTTCACACCGGGAAAGTCATAAAAACTATAACTTTATAAATAGATGCCTGAGGAGAATGTCGCAAGTTTGCTGGTGAGGTTAGATCATCAACACGGAACTCTGGACAAGAACAAAATAGAAACTGGTTGGAAAAGAAGTACAAAGAAGAAAATGGAGTTGGCTGAGCGAGAATAATAATAATAAGTATGTTTATTACACCGCCGAAGCAGCTTAGGAGTTGCGCAGTGTAGGTGTGAGCCTTTCGGCACTTAAGGAAAGTAAGAAGCCTTTCGGCGACCACTACGCCAGGATGTTACCCCAGGCACTCATTGTAACAGGCTGAGTCGACCTGGGGAACTGAAAAACGAAACTTCATCTTATGATGCGGCCGGGAAGCGAGTCGGGGCCACTAGATTAATGCTATAGGCCTACTCATTGGTTCGCTAAGAGTTGTCTGGGCCGTATGCTCATAAAATTGGTCAACGACATTTCCCGATAATCCATTGAATGGAAACCACAATGTTTATCCAGCAGAGAGCGACCGAGGAAGAAGAATAAAACAAGGAAAGATATAAGGATTCAGTTTTATAGAACAATGGCAGTGCTTGTGTTATTGTATGGGTGCGAATCGTTAAGGCGAATTTAGAGTTAAGAAATCAGTTTTCTGAGAACCACAAAAGGTTGTACAAAGGGACACAGTTTGCGTAATGAGGACATTACGAATGAACTACAAGTATTCTCCATAAACGATACAATCCAGAAATATCACATGGAATGGTCGCAACATCTGGACGGAATGGAGGGTAGACGGCTACATAAAGTAACATATAGACAGACCCTTTGGACCATGGGATGTAGGAAGACCAATAGCAAAATGGCGAGATATGATGTGAAGTCGGAACAGTCAATGTGCCTACTCCGTGAAATGGTCGCAACATCTGGACAGAATGGAGGGTAGACGGCTACATAAAGTAGCATATAGACAGACCCTGTGGACCATGGGATGTAGGAAGGCCAATAACAAAATGGCGAGATATGGTGTGAAGTCGGAACAGGCAATGTGCCTACTCCGTGAAATGGTTGCAACATCTGGAGAGAATGGAGGGTAGACGGCTACATAAAGTAGCATATAGACAGACCCTTTGGACCATGGGATGTAGGAAGACCAATAGCAAAATGGCGAGATATGGTGTGAAGTCGGAACAGGCAATGTGCCTACTCCGTGAAATGGTTGCAACATCTGGAGAGAATGGAGGGTAGACGGCTACATAAAGTAGCATATAGACAGACCCTTTGGACCATGGGATGTAGGAAGACCAATAGCAAAATGGCGAGATATGGTGTGAAGTCAAACAGGCGATGTGCCTACTCCGTGAAATGGTCGCAACATCTGGACAGAATGGAGGGTAGACGGCTACATAAAGTAGTATATAGACAGACCCTGTGGACCATGGGATGTAGGAAGACCAATAGCAAAATGGCGAGATATGATGTGAAGTCGGAACAGGCAATGTGCCTACTCCGTGAAATGGTCGCAACATCTGGACAGAATGGAGGGTAGACAGCTACATAAAGTAGCATATAGACAGACCCTTTGGACCACGGGATGTAGGAAGACCAATAGCAAAATGGCGAGATATGGTGTGAAGTCAAACAGGCGATGTGCCTACTCCGTGAAATGCTCGCAACATCTGGACAGAATGGAGGGTAGACAGCTACATAAAGTAGCATATAGACAGACCCTGTGGACCATGGGATGTAGGAAGACCAATAACAAAATGGCGAGATATGGTGTGAAGTCGGAACAGGCGATGTGCCTACTCCGAGAAATGGTCGCAACATCTGGACAGAATGGAGGGTAGACAGCTACATAAAGTAGCATATAGACAGACCCTGTGGACCATGGGATGTAGGAAGACCAATAGCAAAATGGCGAGATATGATGTGAAGGCGGAACAGGCGATGTGCCTACTCCGAGAAATGGTCGCAACATCTGGACAGAATGGAGGGTAGACGGCTACATAAAGTAGCATATAGACAGACCCTTTGGACCACGGGATGTAGGAAGACCAATAGCAAAATGGCGAGATATGGTGTGAAGTCAAACAGGCGATGTGCCTACTCCGTGAAATGGTCGCAACATCTGGACAGAATAGAGGGTAGACAGCTACATAAAGTAGCATATAGACAGACCCTGTGGACCATGGGATGTAGGAAGATCAATAGCAAAATGGCGAGATATGATGTTTGAAGTCGGAACAGGCAATGTGCCTACTCCGTGAAATGGTCGCAACATCTGGACAGAATGGAGGGTAGACAGCTACATAAAGTAGCATATAGACAGACCCTGTGGACCATGGGATGTAGGAAGACCAATAGCAAAATGGCGAGATATGGTGTGAAGTCAAACAGGCGATGTGCCTACTCCGTGAAATGGTCGCAACATCTGGACAGAATAGAGGGTAGAAAGCTACATAAAGTAGCATATAGACAGACCCTGTGGACCATGGGATGTAGGAAGACCAATAGCAAAATGGCGAGATATGATGTGAAGGCGGAACAGGCGATGTGCCTACTCCGAGAAATGGTCGCAACATCTGGACAGAATGGAGGGTAGACGGCTACATAAAGTAGCATATAGACAGACCCTGTGGACCATGGGATGTAGGAAGACCAATAGCAAAATGGCGAGATATGATGTGAAGTCGGAAAAGGCAATGTGCCTACTCCGTGAAATGGTCGCAACATCTGGACAGAATGGAGGGTAGACAGCTACATAAAGTAGCATATAGACAGACCCTTTGGACCACGGGATGTAGGAAGACCAATAGCAAAATGGCGAGATATGGTGTGAAGGCGGAACAGGCAATGTGACTACTCCGTGAAATGATCGCAACATCTGGACAGAATGGAGGGTAGACGGCTACATAAAGTAACATATAGACAGACCCTTTGGACCACGGGATGTAGGAAGACCAATAACAAAATGGCGAGATATGATGTGAAGTCGGAACAGGCAATGTGCCTACTCCGTGAAATGGTCGCAACATCTGGACAGAATGGAGGGTAGACAGCTACATAAAGTAGCATATAGACAGACCCTGTGGACCATGGGATGTAGGAAGGCCAATAACAAAATGGCGAGATATGGTGTGAAGTCGGAACAGGCAATGTGCCTACTCCGTGAAATGGTTGCAACATCTGGAGAGAATGGAGGGTAGACGGCTACATAAAGTAGCATATAGACAGACCCTTTGGACCATGGGATGTAGGAAGACCAATAGCAAAATGGCGAGATATGGTGTGAAGTCAAACAGGCGATGTGCCTACTCCGTGAAATGGTCGCAACATCTGGACAGAATGGAGGGTAGACAGCTACATAAAGTAGCATATAGACAGACCCTGTGGACCATGGGATGTAGGAAGACCAATAGCAAAATGGCGAGATATGGTGTGAAGTCAAACAGGCGATGTGCCTACTCCGTGAAATGGTCGCAACATCTGGACAGAATGGAGGGTAGACGGCTACATAAAGTAACATATAGACAGACCTTGTGGCCCATGGGATGTAGGAAGACCAATAGCAAAATGGCGAGATATGATGTGAAGGCGGAACAGGCGATGTGCCTACTCCGCGAAATGGTCGCAACATCTGGACAGAATGGAGGGTAGACGGCTACATAAAGTAACATATAGACAGACCCTTTGGACCACGGGATGTAGGAAGACCAATAGCAAAATGGCGAGATATGATGTGAAGTCGGAACAGGCAATGTGCCTACTCCGTGAAATGGTCGCAACATCTGGACAGAATGGAGGGTAGACAGCTACATAAAGTAGCATATAGACAGACCCTGTGGACCATGGGATGTAGGAAGACCAATAACAAAATGGCGAGATATGGTGTGAAGTCGGAACAGGCAATGTGCCTACTCCGTGAAATGGTTGCAACATCTGGAGAGAATGGAGGGTAGACGGCTACATAAAGTAGCATATAGAAAGACCCTTTGGACCATGGGATGTAGGAAGACCAATAGCAAAATGGCGAGATATTGTGTGAAGTCAAACAGGCGATGTGCCTACTCCGTGAAATGCTCGCAACATTTGGACAGAATGGAGGGTAGACGGCTACATAAAGTAGCATATAGACAGACCCTTTGGACCACGGGATGTAGGAAGACCAATAGCAAAATGGCGAGATATGATGTGAAGTCGGAACAGGCAATGTGCCTACTCCGTGAAATGGTCGCAACATCTGGACAGAATGGAGGGTAGACAGCTACATAAAGTAGCATATAGACAGACCCTGTGGACCATGGGATGTAGGAAGGCCAATAACAAAATGGCGAGATATGGTGTGAAGTCGGAACAGGCAATGTGCCTACTCCGTGAAATGGTTGCAACATCTGGAGAGAATGGAGGGTAGACGGCTACATAAAGTAGCATATAGACAGACCCTTTGGACCATGGGATGTAGGAAGACCAATAGCAAAATGGCGAGATATGGTGTGAAGTCAAACAGGCGATGTGCCTACTCCGTGAAATGGTCGCAACATCTGGACAGAATGGAGGGTAGACAGCTACATAAAGTAGCATATAGACAGACCCTGTGGACCATGGGATGTAGGAAGACCAATAGCAAAATGGCGAGATATGGTGTGAAGTCAAACAGGCGATGTGCCTACTCCGTGAAATGGTCGCAACATCTGGACAGAATGGAGGGTAGACGGCTACATAAAGTAGTATATAGACAGACCCTGTGGACCATGGGATGTAGGAAGACCAATAGCAAAATGGCGAGATATGGTGTGAAGTCGGAACAGGCAATGTGCCTACTCCGAGAAATGGTCGCAACATCTGGACAGAATGGAGGGTAGACGGCTACATAAAGTAGCATATAGACAGACCCTGTGGACCATGGGATGTAGGAAGACCAATAGCAAAATGGCGAGATATGGTGTGAAGGCGGAGCAGTCAATGTGCCTACTCCGTGAAATGGTCGCAACATCTGGACAGAATGGAGGGTAGAAGGCTACATAAAGTAGCATATAGACAGACCCTTTGGACCATGCGATGTAGGAAGACCAATAGCAAAATGGCGAGATATGATGTGAAGTCGGAACAGGCAATGTGCCTACTCCGTGAAATGGTCGCAACATCTGGACAGAATGGAGGGTAGACAGCTACATAAAGTAGCATATAGACAGACCCTGTGGACCATGGGATGTAGGAAGACCAATAGCAAAATGGCGAGATATGGTGTGAAGGCGGAACAGTCAATGTGCCTACTCCGTGAAATGGTCGCAACATCTGGACAGAATGGAGGGTAGAAGGCTACATAAAGTAGCATATAGACAGACCCTTTGGACCATGCGATGTAGGAAGACCAATAGCAAAATGGCGAGATATGGTGTGAAGGCGGAACAGTCAATGTGCCTACTCCGTGAAATGGTCGCAACATCTGGACAGAATGGAGGGTAGACAGCTACATAAAGTAGCATATAGACAGACCCTGTGGACCATGGGATGTAGGAAGACCAATAGCAAAATGGCGAGATATGGTGTGAAGGCGGAACAGGCAATAATACGACCAATAATAACGTTTAAAACAGTGTTGCTAGCGGCGTGAATGTGCTGTTAACAACGGAGATAACGCAGCGAGGAGTCCCGGTCTCCCACGCCAGCTGTGACCTACAAACCTTGATTGGGTCGCAGAAGACCGCAATAATTGCGAGACAGAACAACGATTAGTTCCGCAGTTACCATATATATCACCGGGCGACTGGTTGGTAGTTGCGCCAAGGTTGCCAGTAGTAGCATGTATACGCGTGGGCAGGACAATTACCCGGTACGTTGCACACACAACACAGAGCCTCATGTTGATCAACGCGATTATTATTGTTATATGAATCCACAATATTGTTGTTAACAACGCCGCCAATAATGATTACCATATATATGTAGGTGTATACGATCGCAGTGTCTTATGTTTCCGAGATAGGAAGTGTTTATTAGTGTAAAAGATGTAGGAAAGAATGGCCGTCCAAGCGTCTCACAAACTCCGTTCGAAAATAGGGAAGGAGCACAACTCTCACGTGGTATTCCCGCTTCCACATGGAAAACATCATGACAGCATATTACACTTGTGTAACCCGAAAGATTATCCGGTACCTTGTCAACCGGCATGCGCAAGTAACCGGCACAATTTCAGTTGAATACTCGCGGCAAAAAAGCGACTTTCACAAGCTGCATGCCGATTTTCTCTTCTCACTAACAAGATTTGTTGAAGGACTTGGTTAAATAGTAAGTGTGATTCCAGATTAGTCCGTCCAGATCCAGAAGCGTGCTGCGACTGACTGACTGACTCTGGGCTTGTGCATCGCAGAGACGAACCGCTACAGAAACTGAGTTCCGAGCTACCTTCTGGAGCTCCTGCCTCGTGGCCCTGCTCAAGTAAGGCGTGCGCTCTTCAACAGGCCGTTTCTCGGCTGTTGTGCTAGTCTACACTAGCGCAGTATACACCGAGGGCGTTTCCACGAATCACCTGGACGTATACGATACCTGCCCAGCCCAGCCACAAGAGGATTGTCTGGGAACCTCGCACGTGCATAAAATTTGCGTGCCAGCCGCCTGAAAGTGTCGTCTAAGGATCGGACGCCAAGTTCTCTCCTCAGAAGGCGAGATGAAAAGCAGCGACGGGGGACTTGGCCGCTAGCCGAAGACCCTCTGTCGAGGGCGCTTTGCAACTTCTTTTTATGCATTGCGGCGAGGTAACCCTGGTGAGCAAGGGCGGAGAACAGGAAAGCATGGAGGAGTATTGTTGAGGGGGCTAAAGCCCGGGCAAGCGTAAGTAATGACCGGCAGCAAATACGCGTCGACGATCATCTTGCCCAATTTCCCGGTCATGGCTGAGCTGATCGGGAGTGGAAACAGTAAGCTCAGACGAGCGGATGCTCGCTTAAGAACTGTCTGAGCGTGGGTACGCCAGGTGAGCCGACGGTCATGGTGTACCTCCGAGGTACTTGACCTCGTTGGACCAGCGCAAGTACGTCGTAACTGCCTAACGGGGTGCTTCCGTTGGTTTGAGAATTCAACGGCTACACTCTTGGTCGCGTTGAGAGACACCCTCCAGTTATCAGTCCAGTCCCCAAGCGAGGCGAGCTGGCGCTGCAGTCGTAAGACGACCCGACCCTCTCTACATGACGATCGGCCGTGTCTTCCGCAAATAGCATGCTGCGAGGTGAAAGCCTGTCAACACACTATCTGGAAAGCTGTGTTGCGAACCTCTAATATGCCTTCTTCTTGTGGTGATTTATGACCGCATCGTGACACTTGGCGAATTTATGAGTATGAATGGTGTTCACGGGACTGCTAGCCTTAACCACAGTGCTGTGGTTTGTAACGTGTAATGTGTGGTCTCTACCACCCTACGTTAGTGTAGCTCGATTTTTACACTGATGATGGCAGTCGATAGGAACAAAACAGTGGCCCACGACCAAACAGCCGGGGAATGGATTTTAATAACGTTGATTCCGGCCGTGTAAGCTTTCGAAGTACTGTAAATTACGCTTTTAATAGGTTCGGACAAACTGTACACTACAGTTACAGGAGCAAACGTTCATTCCACGACTGTGCGGTTTATTGCGTCCAAATCGCTGTGTCTCGTCCCGCATCCTCTTCATTGTCCCACTTTACGGCTCTCCACCCTCTTTCTTCATTTTGCCGACTGAATCCAAGCTTTTAATTAGCCTACCCCTTTTATTCTTTCCTTCAACGTCGGCTTCATATACTTAATACGTAATTCTGTCTTCCGTCCTTCAGATCATTGTTCATTATCCGTTGAATAATTTCCGTTGTCCTTCAAACACTTTGTCGCCTATCGGTTCCAGAAAAACTATATGCGTACGAAAAAATTATGAAAAGGGAACGTTGTCAACGTTAAAAGGATACTCAGTTTAACAACAACAAAATATCGGTATGGAGATCTGTACATGACTTCCATGTTCTAAGATTTATAGGTAACTGGAAGTTTCTTGTAGCAATTATATAATGTTGTGATGTTATACAATTTGTTTCTTCTGCAAGCAGTGTAATTTCGTATATTTTCTTTTTAACACTTGACGCACGTTTCACTGAAAAATATCAGTATCATCAGAGGTTTGTAAGTAAATTCAATAAATCTTATTTATTTGTAAGTAAATTGTAAGTAAATAAATTTGTAAGACACAAATTGTATAACATCACAAAATCATTTTTGAAGTGAAATATTTCCGTAGAAATTACTTTACTTCTTTCCTCAGTCTTACCCACAGTAGCCTACTGTGGTAACTAACGTATACCACCTCACGTTAGCGCACTCGATGTTCACTGATGATGGCAGTCGATGGCACTGCCGAAACGTCTGGTTTTGCAGAAAACATACAACCACGGCCAAACAGCCCGGGAAGGAATTTTAACAACGAACTACTTCTTTGTTGCCGATAACGTAGTATACATATATAAAATTATCCCCTCCCCCTTCAACTATCATTTTCATTTATAGAAAATTACCCCTTCCCCCTTCAACTACCCTTTTCATTTATAGATATTTCATCTGCCTTTCTGCAGTGGATTATTATGACCTTTTTTTCAGGATACTTTATCTATCAAAATTAAGTACTTTACGCTTGTTAAAACATAAAACGTTGCAGGTAAATTACCCCTTCCCCTTAACCGATCTTTACCAAAATCAATAGGCCCTTGAGTCCTCTACAACTCAGGCACATGTGCAAAAAATTATTTGATTCTGTTTGAATTTGCGGCAGTTATCGTTCGCCATAGAAAAAATTCTACACACAGACACACAAACACTTTTCGGAAAATCACTTTTCTTCGTGTTTTGAGGGTAGTACAATCAGAATCAGCCCTTATCTCGAACACAACTTTTTTCGCCATCACCATACTTCTATTTCCTTTTTTTTTTAACTATTTGCAATCAGTATAACATAAAAATAACATACTATAAGCAAATCTTTTGTATGAGGAAAAATAGGTGTTGACCATATGGACCTGTTATCCTATGATAACAAACTCAGTTATTACTTAAAAGTAAGTTGCAAAAAGAAACAACAGTCACAAAGATTGTGGTTGCTTAAATCTAGATGGTAGGTCTAGTATTTTTTGTCTCTTTAGTCTATGACTGTCTTCACTGTTGTCTAACAAATTGATTGCAAGTCTATTTCCTTATGGAACATGGAAGTCAAAATTAAAATTAACACCTGCCATAGGTCGCGGTAACCCACGTAGTGTTGCAGTGTATACAAAGGTCAATGGGTTACTTCCTCTACCAGTTGGTCGGGTGTGTGTGTGTGTGCGAGTAGTGTTGTCCCACATACTACGAGCAGCAGGCGCGCACACACACACACACACACACACACACAAATTATGTTTATTGGCTTCTTGACGTGGGTGGCGTCGTTGCTTGTTTAAGCGTCAACAGCTAGGAACTAGTGTCGTTGTCTTTGCTTATTAAAGTAGATCTGACTTTAGTACTTTCTACGTAAACCTCAGTTTTCCTGTTTAATTAATTCTATTAAAATGTAACTTTTAATAAAAATTAAATTGCATGCTAGTCAGTTTTGACTGCTGATCTAACCTAACATTAACGGATAACACCTAACGGACGTCTGGCAGTTACGTCTTACTCCACTTTTCACGAACACGTGTTAACTCCTTCCTAAAATACCGTTTAAGTCCATTAATCTTCCGCTCCGTCTTTTGTAATTCTTTTTGCTCCTGCAAAACGTTTGTTTCTACTTACAAAAACAATTAAAACAGATTCTGAAAACTAATTGAAACAGGTTTTGTTTACACTCGTGTATTCATTTCTGTTCAATTTTTTGTTTCTTTGCAAACATTATACCTAACATTGAAGACTCAAACTAAATCTTCTGAACAAAGAAACGAACAAAGGTTTTCGTATGGACTGTAATCCATCCATTTAAAGTTTATGAATGCCCCCACCTACTGCACAAGAACATGAGGGACGCCAGAATTTTAAGGAGGCCATCGCGGTTTTTATCGCTATTTCAGTGGTCGTTGTAACAGTCACAAAATCTCGCATTTAGTTAACCGACGAATTTTAGCGTCCGTTATCGTCAAACAAACCCGAACGTTTTTTCGCACATGTCCGTGTGGTCTCACAGCTGGGCTTCTCTCGTGTTGTTTGTATAAATTAGTCAGTTGTATAAGTTGTTTGTTGTTTGTCGGTCACGAGTCCCATTTTCAAACTCTGACCAGATCGCTTATCCCGATAAAACCAAGGCGCTTTGATAGCCGTTTATCAACAACGTCCCGTAATACTGTAGTTTATTCTCAAACACTGAATAATATTATACTTCGAAGGCTTACACGGTCGCAGTCAATGTTATTAAAATTCTTTCCCGGGCTGTTTGGCCGCGGTCCACTGTTTTGTTCAAAACCAGACGTTTCGGCAGTCCTATCAACGGTTGCATTGCATCAGAATTCGTAAGAAAATGTGGTCGTACGAAATCGTGAGAGTTCGTGAGAATTCGTCAGAAGTGAACAAACCCATAGACGCGGCTAGTTTACTTCCGACCTCTCCGTACGAATACTCACGTATTCATACGTCTAGTCGTATGCGACCAAAATAATTTGTTTTAACATGATAATGTTTTTAGGCTGGGGATCATTCCACAAAAAACGTAACGCTTCCACACTTTCGATTCCCCACAGTCTAGAAATTTTATATGTAAACGCATCAAGACAGAATTAATCGCTGCTGACATTGAGTTTAGCAAACGTTTTAGTGAGAATAAATTTGGTTTTACATGCTCTGTTTGTGATCGTCTGTGGTTTGGAAATGATTTACGTAATCCACCAAACGTAATCCACATTATAAAGTTACGTTTCAAAAGCCTAAAAACATTATCAGGCTTCGATGTTTCGGTTTCGTCGAAATACTTTGAATGCTTAGGTGCATAAATAGAGAGAGAGAGAGAGAGAGAGAGAGAGAGAGAGAGAGAGAGAGAGAGAGAGAGAGAGAGAGAGAGAGAGAGAGAGAGAGAGAGAGAGTTTTTAATCCAACAGCACCAACTTTTAAAAGTCAGGTTAAGATACATAAAGAAGGAAAACCAATTAGACCGATTGTTTCTTTTATTAATGCACCTATTTATAAATTATCAAAGGAAGTTAGCAGAGTACTGAAAGAGAAATATGAATTTGGGACAAAATACAACATAGAGAATAATATAAAATTGATAGAAAAATTAGAAAATATTAGCATTAATGTAAATACAAAATTGATATCACTGGATGTTAAGGACATGTTTACTAATATCACAGTAAATAAAGTTATTAAGTTAATAAACGATAATAATATGGGAGAATACAGGTATAAAAAGCAGTTGATGAAAGTAATTAAAGAATGTGTAAATCAGAACTATTTTAGGTTTAATAACAAGTTTTATATACAGAAAAAAGGTTTACCTATGGGGTCTTCATTATCCCCTATTCTTGCTGAAATATACATGAATGATTTTGAAAAGCAATTAATAAATTCCACTAAGTATAAAGACAATATAAAATTATGGTCTAGATACGTTGATGATGTATTAGTAGTTTGGGAAGGAAGCATAGAAGAAGTGCATGAGTTTATAAAGGAGGTAAATAATAAGGATAAAAACTTACAATTTAAGGAAGAGATAGGAGGTAAGCAAATAAATTACTTAGATTTAAACATAGAAATTAAAGATAATGAGAAACTACAGTTTGGGATATTTAGGAAAGAGTCGTATTCTGATATAATTATACCAAGAGAGTCGTACCACCCATACAGATATAAAATGGCGGCAATCAATTCCTTTTGTTACAGAGCTCAGAAGTGTTTAAAAGAGACCGAATCAAAAGATAGGGAGTTAAAAACGATAAAGGGAATTGTAAAGAATAATAATTATAGCACCAACATAGTGGATAAAGTTATGAAAAGGGTCAACATACAAAAAGCTAAAATAGAACCAGAACAAAAGAATTATGCAGGGTCATTGACATACATAGGTTCACATACTAGAAAAATTATAAAATGTTTTAATAAATATGGAGTAGATATAGCTATTAAAAAATGTGAAACGGTATTTGATAAGATAAGGAATAAGAATATAGAAAAAATTCCAGTATTACAGAAAAGCGGAATTTATAAATTAAAATGTAAAGACTGCAACAAAGTGTACCTAAGGGAGACAGGACGAAAATTCGCATGCAGGTTGTCTGACCACAAACGTGGAGAAGGTAATAGAACAACCAATTCGTTATATGCTAGACATTTCATAGAAGACAACCACAAGTTTGTTAATCCTTTGGAAGAATACGAAATTGTAAAAGTAGTAAATAACACAGTTGAAAGGAAGCTTAGAGAGGAGTTAGAAATATTGAAAGAAAGAGAAAAAGGGTTAGACAATTTAATTAATATTAAAATTAAATTTGATAATGAAGAAATATTTTATAACATGATTAAGAAGTAAATGAGAGAGGGCAGATAGATAAGATTAAGAATTATATTTCAGAGTACTAATTGGTTGTTTTAAAATAAGGGTGTGTGACTGACCCACGTGTGTGGAGAGGAAGAGGGTAATTTAAAAGGATGCACACACACACACACACACACACACACACACACACACACACACTGAAACACAAGGGATTTACTAGAAAAATATGTAACTGTACAGATGGTGAGACAGAGTTTAGGGGGTGGGGAAGGGTCATTAATTTTTAGGTTGTTGTGGGTGAGCAGGGTGGGGGAGAGGGGTGAAGGGTTGGGTATTACATATTTTCTGTCTATTCCTGATCTGACGATGAGCTGTGAAGCTTGAAAGCGCTAATCGGAATAATTTTTATATAGTGATGTGCAATATTGATCATTCTGATTGTGATTTCAACCACTAACACAAATTTCTTCATTAAACGTTTGTTTTAGTTAGAAACAATGGACCACGGTCAAACAGCCCGGGAATGATACAGTACTATAATGAATATTATATTAATAATGATATTAAATTGATGTAATTGATATTTATAACGTCCTACGTTCTTTGGGTGCCATTTAATATAATGTAATTTATATTAATACTAATTTGTAATGGATAAGATGCAACTTACTTGCATTAATATATTACTTTCGTGCCACGTGTTGTGCAGCCATTTAATACAATGACAATAAAGGGTAATCTTTTATTGTTCACACTAAATATGCATAATTAAATTTTCTCTATTACTTTTTGTTATCTATGCTCCAGGTAGGAAGCGCCATTTAATATAATGAATAACTATTCTGATTATTCATAAACAAAATACTTGATATCATTTAATAAATTAATATTGTCAATTCATTTATTTTACTGAACAAAAGAAACTCTTAAAATTCTACTTTATATTTTGTTCAAAAATTAAGTTAATATCTGGGTTATCTGGGTAATAATAAACGCATATATAGGATCGACTTAATAACTAGTTTATTTATCATTCACAATAAATTATAATCATACATATGAAACGTCGATGTACCTGTAATACATACATATTTTATAAGAACAATTCATGTTTTAATATATGCTGAAACAAAGAAAACATACATACATATATAAATCAAATAATATAACAATTCATATTCTAATTATTAATGCGTTCATTAATCCCAGATAGTTTTTTGTTAATATATTCACTAATTACGTTTTAATTCTGATTTATATTCATTGCGTTTATTAATAATTTCTCAGGGATGAATTCTTTGAAAGAATCAGGTCAGTAGAAGTAACTAAATAGTAATGATTAAAATAATGGTTACTTGATTTATGAAATATCCATTAGTCTTTGGTGATGTCCAGTTTCAGTGATGAGGATGGCATGAAGACACATCTCGTTGAATGCCGTTGAAATCACAAGCACTTGCACACACTTCCGATCACTCGCGTTGGCGTAGGTTTATGTGAATAATTGATGTTTAGTGTTCAATTAAATACTTCATCTTACGATGTATGTTGTGTGTTCGTTTTAACGTTACTGTACATGTCTAGTTCCACTTATATCACTGTTTTATCAAATATACGTGTGATTGATCAATTAGTTTAATGTTTCATGTTCTTTGAGGTTTTAATGAGGTGTAGTAACACTGAATAAAGTTCAACTGTTTTGTATAGTACAGATGTGGTGATATTTGTTCGTGTAACGATCTGATTGTTCACTTTGCATAATTCTTATCTAAGTCCGTTACATCGCACTTCGAAATTCACTACTAAAAGTTTACTAAGTCTGACTATCGTGACATGATGATTTCACTAAGTCTGCTAAGTTACGAGTTGACGTACTAACTCCCGAACTTGAGTTATCTCTCCGAATAATTAAATATACTCTTGAGAACTTAGAGTAAAACTGACTCCGAACAATTGAATGAACTGTTTGAAAAATTGTGATATACTGGCTTCGTACTTAAAGTAAACTCTAGAAAGATTGAAATAATACTGACTTCCGAACAATTAGAGTAAACTGTTTGGAAAATTGAGATATACTGGCCTCGTCCCCGTCTTGGACATATAGTTTTATTAATTCGTCCCTACTCAAAATTTTGTCCCTGGCGCAGTTTACGCCTTCTTTATTCGTGATTGGTCAGTTTTGAGTTTTCTTGGAATATTTTGTCCCACTATGTCAAGACCCTCCGTCATCGTTCTTCCGATAGGTTCTTCGTTTCTGTTGCTATGGAAACAGTCCTCTCTACAAGTTTTCTCCGTGGCTCTGGGTTTCTGATAGGCTCTTAGGCATCCCCCGATTTTGCTCTGTCGAACGTTGACCCTTTTCGTAGAAACTTTAGCTATTATACGCTTGTCTATCAACCCATTGTCTGAAGTAAACTCAGTGTTTCTCTAGATTGCCATTATCTGTACTTTCGGTTCTCCCGACGTATTGTTCTGTGTCATACCCCTTTTTTGTAGCTATTAATAATTTTGGACATCTGCTGGCTGGTGAAGTCACCCCAACTTTCCACTCGTAAATTCTGTCTGGCACTTAGACGATAACTCCAGCTGCGTAACATGACTTGAGTTTTTGTCTGATCTCTGCCTTAGTATTGTTTCTTAAGGTGCAGTGCATCCGTTCCATTGTAACATGTAGTTTCCCTCTTTTTGTCGTCTATCGTATACTGACGTAACTTGGTCGAACATCTGCCACATTTCTCAGTACAAGTGTGAATGTCCTCGCCTACATTGTTACAGCTGTAGTGAGCAATAATTCTGAACTAAACTTCCCTGTCATGTTGTGCAACCAATTTCTATAGCCGAGTCGAACTTAACGTCTTTCTATTGTCTAGTTAGCGACGCTGCTCTGCCATCTTCTCATTACGCTTTATTTATTGCGTCAACTATAAGTCGTTGACACCGCTTCGTGTGAACGCACTCCGTCGAGGAGAAAATTTAAAAAATTTTAAATTTTTTGCTCGTTACAGTACGTATGTGTAGATTCTCTGATGCAATGTAACCGCAGCCTAACTAAAACAGACGTGTACCACCCTACGTTAGTACAGCTCGAATTTACACTGATGATGACAGTCGATGGTACTGTCGACACGTTTGTTTTAGTTAGAAACAATGGACCACGGTCAAACAGCCCGGGAATGATACAGTACGTATGTGTAGATTCTGATGCAATGTAACCGCAGCCTAACAAAAACAGACGTGTACCACCCTACGTTAGTACAGCTCGAATTTACACTGATGATGACAGTCGATGGTACTGTCGACACGTTTGGTTTAGTTAGAAACAATGGACCACGGTCAAACAGCCGGGGAATGATACAGTACGTATGTGTAGATTCTGATGCAATGTAACCGCAGCCTAACTAAAACAGACGTGTACCACCCTACGTTAGTACAGCTCGAATTTACACTGATGATGACAGTCGATGGTACTGTCGACACGTTTGTTTTAGTTAGAAACAATGGACCACGGTCAAACAGCCCGGGAATGATACAGTACGTATGTGTAGATTCTGATGCAATGTAACCGCAGCCTAACTAAAACAGACGTGTACCACCCTACGTTAGTACAGCTCGAATTTACACTGATGATGACAGTCGATGGTACTGTCGACACGTTTGTTTTAGTTAGAAACAATGGACCACGGTCAACAGCCCGGGAATGATACAGTACGTATGTGTAGATTCTGATGCAATGTAACCGCAGCCTAACTAAAACAGATGTGTACCACCCTACGTTAGTACAGCTCGAATTTACACTGATGATGACAGTCGATGGTACTGTTGAAACGTTTGTTTTAGTTAGAAACAATGGACCACGGTCAAACAACCCGGGAATGATACAGTACAGTTGGATCTGCGCAAACAGTAGGAGTTATATATTTTAGACCGAGACAGAGGACTTTCTTCCCGTAAATGAATGTACAAGTAATTTTCCCTTGTTTTCGTTTTTGCTGTGGATCTTTATTACTGTTCTCTAAAGTCAATGCTGAGTCAGTTTAGCCACGTCGCTCTGTTTGCTGAAAGTAGTTTCAGACCCGCGTACCTTCTACAGTTCAATTTATTTATCACTCTTTGGGTTCTACATGTCCCTTTGCTTCTTTCCTACAATTTTTCCTTCAAAGATATTATTTTCCTTGGAAAAGTCGTTATGATTAATTATGTGCTGTTAACTTAGCCTTCGTTAGTTCTATGGAACTGTGTATGATGAATCCCTCCTTTCACTTGCCTTCACAATATTATTTTCTCTGTCTATCCGGTATGCCTTCCACCACTCTCCTGCTGATCTATGTGTCCGCCTCTTGTATCTCTCCACCTTTCCGACGGTTCTCAAGATTCACGCCCGTAAGTCAGTACGCAGCAGACAAACGTCTTCCGTGTACAGTACTTAACGTGGTTGTTGGAAAGCTTGTTTAGCTAACGTTATTCTTTTGTTAACTTGTGTGAGACATTTGTTGTCATTGGTAGTAACGCCTCGTAACTTTGTAGCCTGCTCAAATTAGGTAGTCATGGGCCGCTCAACAAGAGAAATCTTATCACGTTGAAAACGTATCCCAAGGAACGGACTAGTGTACGTGACTGAATGCAAAGTGTTGAGAATATACTGGAAAACTCTACATTCATTCTTAAGTAAGTGTACCTGTCATTGTAGAAGTGAGAGTTTGTGTTGTGCGGTGGGAGGTCGAGCTCCCTGGGCGGGGCCTCAACCCGCACACATGCGCGTTTACTGTGAGAGTCTAGAAAAGTAATGTTCTCGAAGTTTTAAATAAAAGGAAAGATCTGGAAGCTGTTTTTCTATATAAATAGAGATGCACTCGACAAGTTTCAGTTTCAGTTTTAAATGTGCTCTTGTAATGTGTATTTCGTGTGTCCGTTTTATGTATACTTCCTACTAAACTGTTCCTTCAATAAAGCGTGTGTTTGCTCCTGTACTTAAATTATTCATTATTTTTACCCATACCTTAACAGGTTATGGGCCCAGTGGCATTTTAAAATCGAAGTGCAGTGTGTAATTGGAGTGCAAGTATAAAATATTTGTGCAAAAATGGAACCGAATATAAAAATTGAAAAACTTCTAGACAAAGATAATTGGCATCAATGGCGCTTCGTAGTACGCACATTGATGGAAGAGGATGATGATGTGCTGGATGTTTGCGAAGGAAGATTAGCCGAGCCAGCTGCAGGTGCAGAAGATCGTGACGCGTTGTTGGAAAAGTTCAAGAAGGCGGACAAAATTGCCAGAAAGTTAATTGTTACAACAGTGGAGAGAAAGCCTCTCGAACTTATAATGGGTTGTTCTACTGCCAAGGAGATGTGGGACAAATTGAATACAGCATATGATCTAAAATCTGATGAAAATCTGTCGATGATTCAAAAATAATTTTTTGAGTTTAAGTGGACAGAGAGTGAAAGTCTTACGTATAATATTTCAAAAATAGAACAGTTGGCTAGAAAAATGAAAAATCTCGGGGGAAAATTGAAAAGACTATGGTGATGACTCGTGTTTTAACATCTTTGCCACAAAAGTTTAATCATTTTCACAGTGCTTGGGATTCGGTATCTGACGATAAGAAGAATCTCGAAAACTTGACTGAGCGCTTGATGGCAGAAGAATTTAGATTATAAGAGCAAAAGGAAGTACACGAAGAGACGACAGCGTTGCTAGTTAATCTGAAAATCGGTCATAAGGAACAGAAGAATTACTCTTATAAATATGAGAAGAATGATTTGAAACAAGAGCAGTGTTATAATTGTGGAAGACAAGGTCATTTAAAAAGGGACTGCTTCAGGTGTTATACGTGCAAAAGAAAAGGTCATAAAAGTAACAATTGCTTCATGAATAAGAATAATGGACAGCGAAGATGGTCAAATAATCAAGAAAGAAGTAACTCGTCTTCTGGACAGAAGAAATCAACATCGAGGATAGCAGTAATAGGTGACAAAGGCAGCTGTGGCAATCGGGATGATCTCTGGATTGTGGATTCGGGTGCGACGGATCATATGTCGAAGCATCGAGAATGGTTTTCAACGTTTGAAGAATATACAACACCAGTCAGTGTAAGAATGGGCAACGGTATGACAATGTCTGCATATGGTAAAGGTAATATTGACTTTGAAACTTATAAAAATAGTGAACGAGTAGAAGGTAGCCTACTATCTATAATGTATTATATGTTCCTGATTCAATATATAATCTGTTTTCTGTTAAATATGCGGGTAAAAGGGGTTTAGATTATGAAATAACACATAATGCTACGAGATGTACTTTAAAGCATGGTACAGTAATGAAATTCTTGTAACTGGTTCCGAATATGAGCCTGGTAGTTTGCTAAAATTAGACATTCAAACTTTAATTCCAAAAGAATGTAACGTGGTAGAACAAAAGAGTAGATCGAGCATTGCCAGTGGTAATGTTTTACAATTATGGCACGAAAGACTTTGCCATCAAAATGTAAAACATGTGAAGAATTTTTTAAAAAATCTAAATATAAAATTTACGGATGAAAATTTCTTTTGTGAAGGTTGCGCTTATGGCAAAAATCATAGATTGCCTTTTCACAAAAAGATCGATCGTGCCACTAAAACTCGCGAAATAATTTATACTGACCTTTGTGGTCCTATGGAAGTAGAGTCTCTCGGTAGAAAGTTATATTTCGTTTCTTTTAAAGACGATTTTTCAAGTTCAGAAAGTAGAGAAATTCATTTTATTCGAGAAAAATCTGAAGTAATAGAAAAACTAAAATCATTTTGTATCGGGGTTGAGAATCAATTTGCAACACATATTAAAGAAATTCATTTTGATGGTGGTAAAGAATACGATAATAAAGCTGATATCTTTTTTAAATAGTAAAGGTATAAAATATTCGATTAATGTTCCATATACGCCCGAACAAAATTCAATTGCAGAGCGCGATAACCGAATCATTGTAGAGGCTGCTCGATCAATGTTATATTCAAATTCAAACTTACCTCTATTCTTATGGGCAGAAGCAATGAATACTGCTGTACATGTAATTAATAGAACAGGCCCAACAAAACAAAATAATAAAACTCCTTATGAGTTATGGAATGGAAAAATAGCTACTGTTGATAGATTTAAAATATTTGGAACCATGTGTTATGTACTAATATCAAAAGAAAAGCGTAAGAAACTTGATAAAAAATCGATGAGGGGTTATCTGGTCGGATATCATGAGGATTGTAAAGGTTATCGTGTATATGTTCCGGAAGTGCGAGATGTCATTTTATAATGACATAATAAGTAGAGATGTACTTTTTAAACCTGAAAGAGTATTAGCTGATTCAATTATTTTGAATTCTTTGAACAATAATAATAAAGAAACTGAAGACAATGAAATTATAACTCCTAAAAATAATGAACTTTTACTTAAAAATGAATCAAATGAGTTTGAAGAAAGAGAACCTTTACAATCTTCAAATAGCGATAACAATCAAACTGGACGACAATTGCGCGATAGAACAAAATTAAAACCTACAGAATATTATGGATGTCCGATCACGTTTATTGCTGAAAAGTTACCATCTAATTATAACGAAGCAATTACAAGTAAAGAAAAAGATAGTTGGCAAGCTGCAATGCAGGACGAAATGAACTCTTTGTATGAAAATAAGACATGGGTATTAGTGGAAAAGCCAAAAGATAAAAAGGTGATTAACAATCGTTGGGTTTTTGTGAAGAAGCTCAATCCAGATGGTACAGAACGTTATAAAGTGCGGTTGGTTATTAAAGGTTATTCGCAACAGAAAGATATAGATTATAAAGAAACTTTTAGTCCGGTTGTTCGCTTTGATACAATAAGATTGATACTTTGTATCAAAGCAGAAATCACGAGTATTTCTGCTCGTGAAAATTTACATATCGGTAAATTTGATATAAAAACGGCTTTTTTATACGGTGACTTAAAGGAAGATATATATATATATATGAAACAACCTGAAGGTTTTGATGATGGAAGCTCACGCGTATGTAAATTAATGAAAAGTTTATACGGCTTAAAACAAGCACCAAGATGCTGGACTGAGCACTTCACTAATTTTCTTGTAAATTTAGATTTTTGTCAAAGTACGGGTGACCCATGTTTATACATATATAACAAAAATAATAATAAGATCTTGTTAGCAATTTATGTTGATGATGGACTTATTGCAGCTTCAAATGAAAGTTTGATTGATAAATTGTTGAATGATTTGAATAAAAAATTTAAAATTACTAGTACTAAAGAAGTTACTAATTATCTTGGAATGGAAATTTGTAGATTGAATGATGGGTCTGTTTTCATTCATCAAAGTACTTATATTAACAAAATCTTAGAAAAGTTTAATATGTCAGAAGCTAATATTGTATCCACGCCAATTGATTGTAATCATGATGAATATTTATCAAAAACTATTGTAAGTAATGTACCTTATCGTGAAGCTGTCGGCAATTTGATGTTTTTGCAAATTGTAAGTCGTCCGGACATAAGTTTTGCTGTAAATGTTGTATCTAGAGTTTTAGACAAACCAAGTGTAGCTCATTGGTCAATTGTTAAACGAATTTTACGTTATCTAAAAGGTACGATTGATTTTGGATTACTATATTGTAAGGATGGCAACTTTAAAGCTTATAGTGATGCTGATTATGCTAGCGATACAGTTACACGTAAATCAACTTCTGGCGTAGCTTGTATGTATGCAAATGATGCAATTATTTGGCGAAGTAAGAAGCAACAATCTGTATCATTATCAACAACCGAGTCAGAATTTGTAAGTGCAGCATTAGCAACAACTGAAATAATGTGGTTAAAGAAGCTATTTAATGAATGCGATTGTAAGACTGATAAATATGTTTTATATATAGATAATATGAGTGCATTAAAACTTATAAGTAATCCTGAATTCCATCAAAGGACAAAACATATTGATGTGAAATATAATTATGTACGTGATTGTTTTCAAAATGGAGAAATTGATGTACATTATGTTAAAAGTGATGAACAAGTCGCTGATATACTTACGAAAGCTTTGTCAAAACCAAAGTTTGTTTATTTAAGATCTAAACTTGGACTTAAGAGTAAAAATGAATTTTTTAGATTAATGTGATTGTGAGAATGTAGAGTTCTAGGGAGGGTGTTGAGAATATACTGGAAAACTCTACATTCATTCTTAAGTAAGTGTACCTGTCATTGTAGAAGTGAAAGTTTGTGTTGTGCGGTGGGAGGTCGAGCTGCCTGGGCGGGGCCTCAACCCGCACACATGCGCGTTTACTGTGAGAGTCTAGAAAAGTAATGTTCTCGAAGTTTTAAATAAAAGGAAAGATCTGGAAGCTGTTTTTCTATATAAATAGAGATGCACTCGACAAGTTTCAGTTTCAGTTTTAAATGTGCTCTTGTAATGTGTATTTCGTGTGTCCGTTTTATGTATACTTCCTACTAAACTGTTCCTTCAATAAAGCGTGTGTTTGCTCCTGTACTTAAATTATTCATTATTTTTACCCATACCTTAACACAAAGAATAAACTCCTTATGTAGTTTTATAAGTAGGAGTAAAAGATCAAGGTGTACGGAACAAGAAACTACGGAAAAATAAAGATCAGAAACCGCGCGCGCGCTTGTGTGTCTGCTTGTGGAAACGAATGATATTTTTTCAACAAATTATAAAGTAATTACCACTTATACTTTTATATATACCATTTCATTTATGTATATGCCAAAGAGAGCGTGAGAGAGAGAGAGAGAGAGAGAGAGAGAGAGAGAGAGAGAGAGAGAGAGAGAGACGGCCTTTCTCTTTCAACACAAAATGTGGCCTTCCCACTTTTTTTCTAATGTATTCAAATGTAATAAAGCAAATTGCTGTTACACCAGAAAGTATGTGATAAAAATTAATTTAAGTTATTTATTATTGCGAGTGTCATAAGGTGTCTTTTAAATTGATATAGCGAGGTAATTTTTCTTCTTAAATGATTTTTACTTTTAATTTATTTAAATGTGTGTGTGTGTGTATGTGTATTATTATTTTTCTTACTGTTGTTATTATTACTGTTCCTGTTTTTGTTTTCCTGATTTCTTATACACTTGACCAAGGTTAACGCGCTTGTCTGCTTGCTGTATCGTACTTCGCGCTCTGTACTCGAGGAACGAGGAACGTTCATAATTGTCACTAAGAAAGTCCTGGTTCGTAATTGTACTGCTGTTGAAATGTCCAGGCAAGTTGCAAGATAATCTCGATGGAACTACTAATACAGGTGGCAGAGACACAGAAAGACATCAGAAATTGAAAAATAACGCAGGGAAGAGTAGCCATCAAGAGATGGAATATCTATTCTGTTAGACGGAATAGTAGACGAAAGAACGAAAACAACAAAATTTACAGTACTTTTGAATTCAATTCTTTCATTTAATTTAAGGAGTGTGGTCATGCAACCTCTTACGTACTAGCATCTGAACGAGAAACATATAGAAATTTCTGGAACACATTGCGAGAAAATTATGAAACACATTTAGACAAACTTCTGAATCTCCTGTATAAAATGTATATTTTTTCTTCTAGTATAGGTGTGTAATATGTTTAATACATTTTAAAATGAAAATATAGATTGTCTTAAAATAACAATTTCCAGACTATCCTCTCACTACTCTGGTATAAACAACCCTTGTTAGGCTATTATTGTTACTTCCATGTTCCTCAAGGAAATGGAAGTGTGGTGATCGCGAAAAAAATCGTGTTCGAGATAAGGGCTGATTCTGATTGTACTACCCTGAAAACATGAAGAAAAGTCATTTTCCGAAAAGTGTCTGTGTGTAGAATGTTTTCTATGGCGAACGATAACTGCCGCAAGTTCAAACAGAATCAAATAATTTTTTGCATATGTGCCCGAGGTGTAGAGGACTCAAGGCCCATTTTGGTGAAGATCGGTTAAGGGGAAGGGGTAGTTTACCTGCAACGTTTTACGTTTTAACAAGAGTAAAGTACTTAATTTTAATAAAGTATCCTGAAAAGAAGGTCATAATAAATCACTGTAGAAATGTAGATGAAATATCTATAAATGAAAAGGGCAGTTGAAGAAGGAGGGGGTAATTTTTTATATTGATGTTATAAATTTATTCGACCGAGAACTTAAAAATTTCAATAAAATATTAATAATTGATGTCGTTCCATAAACGTATGTATGTATACGTAAACAAAATAATTTTTCGTTTCCAGAAATTCACAGAGAACAAACGCTGCGCGGTATTAGCTTTCTTTCGCGTTGTTTAAATAAAAGATAATTTAGTCAAATTAAATCTTTATTTTTAAATTATTAACAACTAGGTGCAATTCGTATTTTGATTATCTTTCTCAGCGTTTTTACGAAATGCATGCTGATATATTTGGTTTCGTTCTGAGTGTAGGCGTACATATTAAAAATAATTTTATAATTAATTGGAACATGGAAGTCATGTATGGTTCTCCATATCAATTTTTTTAAATAAAAATATAGATTATCTTAAAATAACAATTTTCAGACTAGTCTCTCGCTCCTCAGATATAAACAACTCTTGTTATTATTTTTATTATTTACTTTATCGTTCTAATTGTTTTAAAAATAAAGAATTAACCGTTACCTGTCATTATTTGTAAATTAACTTAAATGAATTTGGGAATTTTTATTTACAGATAATCTCATTTAATCTTATGACCTTTATAACTTCGATAGCATGTATTACTATATTAATAAGCCTATCTAGGGGGCTAGATAAAGTTGAAAAAGCATGAATGGGTTTCGGAAAGTGAAGACGAAATGCATAGTGGAAATGTGACCGAGGAATAGAATAGAGTGGACTGTAAATGAACAACAAGGAAAATGACAGTGATGCGACTGGTGGAAAAAGGAAGCAGGAAAATTTAGTGTCAAAAAGTTCAGTTCAGTAAAATTTAAACAAGCGTACCGCGGGCTGGTCAAAACGATTTTCCACTGCAAGATATTTTCCTTGTTAAGCTGTGTCAACACGAGTTTTTATTAATAATTAAGACTTCGGGATCCATCTCCTCCTCGGTCTGTCGGGATACATCTCTTCAACCAGTCGGCCGGTACGGTACTGGTACATGAAGAATACGCATAATTTGGTAATCTTTACACATTTATAATTTAAATGTTTGTGTGTGTGTGGGCGCGCGCGCTTTATTGCGCAGGAATATAATATAAATATATGTACACTGGGAATTTAAATTAACGGGGAAGTCTGTGGTGTTAGTTATAATGCTATTTGAAGGAGCTGGCTGCTATGCTTGACATTAAATAATGTTGTGGCCTCCACGTGAAAGTTCTGTATAGATTTCACACAAAATAACTTAATTGTGTCGGTATCTGGGTAAACAATTAGGTTCCAACCGGTTCCACGAACTGCCATCCGCGTTCCATTAATAATATACGTGTTAGATAAAGAGATATGTATTTACCATACACGGTGTAAATTAGTATATTAATAATCCAGTAACTGTATGGAGTTCTACATTTATCGCAGTAGCTACATTAACGGTGGACAAAATAGGCCTATGCTAGATCTCTTTACTTATATTCTTCTCCTTTTTCTTGTTGTTGTTGTCGTTGTCGTTCTTGTTGTTCTCCTCCTCCTCATTCTCCTCCTCCTTGTTCTTCTTCTTCTTCTTCTTCTTCTTCTTCTTCTTCTTCTTCTTCTTCTTCTTCTTCTTCTTCTTCTTCTTCTTCTTCTTCTTCTTCATCATCAAAATATTCAGTTTAAAACTAGAGCTCTTTTACTTAAATGGACACACGCAAGGAGGAAAATGTTTTTCTGTTTG
Source organism: Magicicada septendecula (assembly GCA_034769895.1). Taxonomy (NCBI): domain Eukaryota; kingdom Metazoa; phylum Arthropoda; class Insecta; order Hemiptera; family Cicadidae; genus Magicicada; species Magicicada septendecula. The sequence continues at coordinate 484,257,346 of CM068372.1, forward strand.
GTGATGTTTGTTTCAATTCCTATGTCTTCGGAACCACGAGAACAATTTTAACGAGACAAACATTGGAATGTGCAAAGAAACAAAACTGACACTTTAAAATAACAAATAAACGTATTAAACAAAAATAAATAATACAATGGCGAACGCAGGAGTATTACAAATGTTTTTCACTATATGTCACCTGATTAAAAAAGTGTAATTCTTAGTCTGTCATTTTATAGTTTTTTTTCAAATTTTTTGTCGTAGACAAATATACAGGTGTATCCAAAAGATGGCACCAAACTTTGAGAAATGGTTCTACTCATTAAATTAAAAGAAGAAAAGTATCCAATAAATATGTCGAAAATACTCGTTTTTCATCTATATGAATCTAGTAGGCCTATGTTTTTATAGAAAAAATAAATACAGCTGAACGCAATGAGATGTGCAGTTCAAATTTGACATACGTAGTTAGGGTACTATTTCTTCTAATTATGAATGTTTCTTGTAAGTACAAAACAACCCAAAATGTTTGTTATCTTGAAAATTTTCAAAATGGCGAAATGGCGTCTTACTGAAATATTTAATTCTAAATTTCACAAAAATCGTTACTTATAACGAAAAATGTGTTTTTACATAAACAATTAGCCCTTACATTCACATTCTAACGATATCTTGTTTATGGAATTTGAATAAAAAATATTGGCCCTAACAAACAATTTCTAAATGTTTCTTTCCTAACAAAACATTTGGCCTACTTTACTTATAAGAACCATGTATTTTTTCTGCGTTCTTAGCAATTTTGAATGATAGTGGATTATTTTTTTTCATTAACTTGTCTTTTCTAAACTATTGGCCATGATGTACATAGCCTATAAGATAACGTTGAGGTTTGGTGTTTAGGCTACTTATGAGAAACAGTTTACTTACTACGTGTAATAAATTTCAACTCCACATCTCATTGTGTTTAGCAGTAATTATTTTCTTTTTCTTTTTAATAAAAACACACACAGACATACAGCGAAGCATTTTTCGACATCTTTATTGGACATTTTTCCTTCAGTTTAGAATAGACTTGTTCCCGAAGTATGGTACCATTCGGGAAAAACTCTGTAAATATATATCTCAGAATATTTTGATGGTGCTAGTTTAAACTATTCAAAAAATATATAATTTATTCATGAAAGGAAAGCGTTATTCATTATTAATAATAATAAAAAATATATATACAAGAATAATCTGGGCAAATATAAATATAAATATATATAATTATGTAGTGTTCAATCAGATTCTACAACGACACAGTCAGAATTGAATTTTTAAATGTGTGTGTTTAAGCCTGATCAATACCTTCAGAACCATTATTGAATCAATTGTAATTGAACAAAAATTGAATTGTAATTTTTTACTGCACAGAATATCATATAATATATCGAATAATTAATACACTGTAGTGTGCTGTTTTATTGTAATTAACGTAATGGCAAGTGATTAATCTGTTGTTATTTTTTACGATTGCTTTTCCTTCTGTAGTGTACGAAGGGTCTTCCAGCAGTCAGAGTCTTGTTTCTATTTAATAGTTACGAGGTCTTTAGTCACAGTACTACCATATGGAAATCTTTAATACCTGTCAAGCGATGGATTTCGTTTTTTTAACCCTCCTTTAGTCAATATCTGGATACCTTCTGTGCGCGCGCGCGAGCGCGAGTGTATGTTCAAACGCGCGCCTAGCTTTAAATCAGTTCGTAGTAGTAGGTGTGACAGCGTTTGACGATATTTCTTGTTATTAAGAACGCGATTGTATGCGCGCTGTCTCGCAGTATATTTAATGCTTTCTAATAGTACTGATTCGATCATACACATATCATAAAGTAGTACTAATAGCAGGAATAACAACGTTGAGAGAAACTATTAGCGCATGATGCGGGCAGACAATGGACACAGCGGATTGGCGTCCGTCCAGACTGGGAAGTGCGGTGCGGCAATGTGGGTGAAACTCGTTCGGCGGACTAGTTCTTAGTCATGGCACAGACCCGTTGCCTGGATAATAATTGTTGCGCTAATGTATTTAACATTCACACACCGCGCGCGAATAATTCATCCGCGTGTACCACTACGTCAGGCGGCGAGATTTTGTCACCAGTGCCAGCCTCCGACGTCAGTGAACTTCGTGACCGTTGCGGTCGCGGGCGCGGACGCGAGACTGTTAATAGAAAGTGGTCGATGGTCGCCGTGGATGATTTGTAACAGGTCCGTGCCTGAGTTTTCAACGTCTTTCGCGGTGGCGTACCTAGGCCACTGGAGGCCCGGGACGGATTTCTCCCATATCATGGGTGTTTATAACGTAATTTATCTTTAAGTAATACATAGCGAAAACACTTTACTGTTATATGTTTATTGACTAATTACTGTATTGATACATCTAGTTAGGAAACATTATAAGAAACTGTAGTAATGTTTGAAATAAAAATCCACTTTCATATTGTAAAAGAAAGTTTAAAGAAATAATAGTACTATTATTTGTAGACTGCATTAAATTTATTACAATACTTTATAACATACAATAAACTTATATACTGCAAAACAAATTTATCATTGCTGCAAACAATAATTGGTGGTTTTTTTTTCAAGCTAGTTAGCAGTTTTAGTGCAAATAAGGTGAACTTTCTAAAATGGCCGTTTTCTAGTTTTGGCCTCGTAAAATTGTCTTATTTTATCATCAAAGCTTATTTTACTATTCGATCGATAAAACTGCTAGTCCACATTGCGTTTCAGGACGTGACAATAGAACATTTGGAAATAAATTAAAAAAATTAATTAATCAAAGCACGCGGCCTGGAAATGTGAGTTAGCCAAATGGGAGTGATCTCTTGGAAAACCGAGGAAAAGATGACTTAAACTTGTTGACCGGAAAAGATGATATCATCTTATTCCTTGAAGAGAGAAAAAGACAAAAAAGAAGAAGAAAGAAATCGGAATAAGAAGAAGAGGAAGCGTATTATTATCGTCATCGTCATCATCATTAGCACTTGTCTGATCGCTGTTAGTTAGTTCCTTCCAATTCATTCTCTTGTGACGTGTCTCTACAAGTGTGTGTGTGTTGAGGGGTGGGGGAGGCGCCTGTGTGTGCAGGCGGGCATTCACACTGCTTAATGAGTACGTTTGTACAGTGGCTTGTGTCGCGCCCGCCCAGTCAAAATTGTTGCCAAAACGTTGTTATTCGTTCGTTCGTCTGGGACAACAGAAAAATTCCCCGCCAGCACGTTTGCGTAAAACAAGTCGAGTTTAATTAAGCGCTCGTCACGCAGCACTGCGGTTGTAAACAGAGAAACTCGAGCGAAACTTTGTGTGTAGAAAGCTGCGGTTAGCCAAAGTCGTCGTACTTATATACCTGCTCGGCAGATTCCGTTACTGAGACTGCTGACACGTGGCAAATTCTTCTGTCACGATGATTTTGTCTGTCAATCTGACAACTGGGTTTTTGTGACCGTCTCAGACGTAACGTAATTATTAACAGTAATGTTATTCCACAGAAACAAAAAAATCTTAGTTTTCAGTAGGTCTAAATTACGAATGTTGTCCTGCAAGAAATAAAATAATTCAACTATTTGCAAAGTAAAACCAGGAGTGATGGGCAAATTTACAGGGAGGTGGTCGTCGTCGTCGTCATCCTTTTACGGCTTAGGCTAGTAGCCTGTTCCATTGTCAGTGGAAGTCATCCTACCTTCACTTACGGGGTCTTCCCACACTTCTCTTCACCCTTGGATGATAGTCAAGGGCTCTTCTTGAAAATCTAGAAGATATCACTTACAATTACAGGGAGATATCACGTAGAATTAGAATTACGATGGATGGGAGGGTGTATTAGAGTTAGGCTTATCACGGAAAATTGCAACTCAACAATTTTACGGGGACAAAATCATTTGATACCCAGGGAGAAATATAAATTTATAGAAAGCGGTGGTTTTTTCTTTAAAAGTAAGAAAACATTAAAATATGTAGTAAGGTGCGGCAGAAATTCAATAAGACGACCTTGCGTTGACGCCTGTAAGTCGGCTAAAAAAATTACAAATTGTCACGGGCGGGACGGACCGTCATAAAACTGTATTGTTTGCTAGGGTGTAAGAAACATTTACCAAGATTGTAAAAGTTAGGTGCATCTAACAAAAGGAGCTATATTTTAGAAAGAGAGCGTATCTAGTGAGATGAAGAGTGACGCGAAGTTTTCCTACCACGTGTTCACGCGCATTTTGTGGACGAATAACGAATAGCGTCATTTTTTACGCGGGTTGTTTCGTTAAACAGATTGGGTAGTTTTGAATTTAGCGGTAAGTCAGACCAATAGGCGTGTAGTTTGTCAATATTGAGTGAGGGTAGTTTGTAGCGAAGTATAAATAATACGTAGAGTAAGAAGTTAAGGCAGTCAACGGAGAGATTACAGATATTAGACTCGTAATATTTATTTTAGTCTACGGGAAAATCACAACACTAAAAATCGTATTAGTTGTAATAATAATTTTTCAGTAATTTTAATAAGTATATTTCAATCGCCACGTAAGTCAGTTACGGTAACGCGATAGTAATCTGTGCGGAAGTTAGCATCGTAAACACTTAATAAATGTTCAGAAGAAGAACTCTAGCGCAACTAAAGAAGATCAACTTAAAACCGAGTAACATATCTAAGTTTTAATTAATACAACATCAACCGTTTAAAAGTCGAGTTACCTAGCGATTTAAATGTGTGAAACGTCATTGTACGGGACGGTCGATCAATAGCAGTTATTAACCCGGTGTTAGACGCACTTAGCTTTTTTAATGAAATACTGTGTTTTTCTACAAGTGTATTAGTATACAGCACCTGTGTAATTATCACTAAGCAAGTTGAGTAACTTGTGTAATACTTGTGAAACCAGTGTAATTAGTGCGACCTGACAAGGATAATTATTCAACGGATAACTTCTGGTCACCAGCTTAGAACCCGCGTCGCAGAGGACATCGCATCGCAGAGTAATTCAACAAACACGTAAATAACAACAATGAACAATCATTTTATATTGCTTATTAATAACAATTATATGTCAATCTTGTTTTGGTGACTCAATCAGTCTAAGAATCCATTGCTAAGAAATAAACACTAATAAATTTGATAGTAAATAATTAAAGTACTGAATTATAAATTTGTAATATTTGAATGCAACCGTTATTAAAAAACTTAATTAATAACAACTAAATTGTGTTTATTTATTACTGGCGCCCTGGGATAATTCTAAAGAGTCGGTACACGAAAGTAAGTGTGACATCTTATTGTTAAAATTTGATATGTGATAGATATTAATTTTGTCATTGAATAATTTAATTTGATAAATCCTTACTTTATACATGCTCGTAGGCCAAGTAGTATGCAAAGCAGTAACAAATAGTAGTAATATAAGGCCTATATTTAAAAATGTATTACAGGCTGGCTAACACATACTGAATAAGTGAAAGCGTGTTAACTTTGAGATATAGCCTATAAGCTTCAAGGTGAGGAAGAATTTGTTAAAACGTTGTTTTGAAGAATGTTTGGAGAGTCGTTTTGTATGGAAATAAATAATGGACGATAGATGAGGGAGAAAGGAAAGTACGGAGAAAGTCTAGCTTTCAAAGTTTGCTGCTGTAGAAGAATGATGAACCAAAAGGTTGGAAAGGAAGGCTTATGAATGATAAGAGTTTTTCGGAGACTTCTAGAAAACATATGCTTGTTTAAACATTTACAAAGCAGAAGATGCCATCTAAACGAGCGCACACTTTGGCACAGTGAATTTAAGAGGAGAAGAATTTAAAGGAAAAGTTAGAGAGGGGAAGAGCTAGTTTGGAATACGTGGGACAGATATTCAAAAACATGAATCGTGGTTTATGGTTTATAGTATGCATTGAAGAAGATGGCAGAAGATCGATAAACGTGAAAAATTCCTGTCCACTTCTTAACCAGATCGTTCACCAAATCTCAAAGGGGCTGTCATAGTGGCGGGTCTCTTTCTGTTCCTACCTTTCACTTTGGCAAACTTCGTGACAATCACCTGTCTTCTAGTCTAGCTATGCTAGGCGTCTAGTCCAATTTCATGCTCTTCCTTCCCGTCATCATGGTCTTCTTTCTTCCTTACCCATTGCCGCGTTACTCTAATTCCTTTTTCAGTCGGTCATTTTATCTTCCAGCAACACCGTTTTCCCAACTTTTTCCTGGGTCTACCTTTTTTCTGGTTAGTTGCCACAAGCCTCCACATCTTGGCGATGTCTCCCGCCCAGCGGAATCTTGGCAATGCCAGATACCGTGTAACACATGCCTCCACGTCCTGGCGATGTCTCCATCCAGCCCAACGGAATCTTGGCAATGCCAGATACCGTGTAACACAAGCCTCCACATCCTGGCGATGTCTCCATCCAGCCCAACGGAATCTTGGCAATGCCAGATACCGTGTAACACAAGCCTCCGCATCCTGGCGATGTCTCCAGCCCAACGGAATCTTGGCAATGCCAGATACCGTGTAACACAAGCCTCCACATCCTAGCGATGTCTCCAGCCCAACGGAATCTTGGCAATGCCGGATACCGTGTAACACAAGCCTCCGCATCCTGGCGATGTCTCCAGCCCAACGGAATCTTCGCAATGCCAGATACCGTGTAACACAAGCCTCCACATCCTGGCGATGTCTCCATCCAGCCCAACGGAATCTTGGCAATGCCAGATACCGTGTAACACAAGCCTCCACATCCTGGCGATGTCTCCATCCAGCCCAACGGAATCTTGGCAATGCCAGATACCGTGTAACACAAGCCTCCGCATCCTGGCGATGTCTCCAGCCCAACGGAATCTTGGCAATGCCGGATACCGTGTAACACAAGCCTCCACATCCTGGCGATATCTCCAGCCCAACGGAATCTTGGCAATGCCAGATACCGTGTAACACAAGCCTCCGCATCCTGGCGATGTCTCCAGCCCAACGGAATCTTGGCAATCCTACAAATTCTGAAGCCGGAATTTGTCTCTGATGAAATTAATTATTATATCTCAGCCTCTACGTGCCAACTTCCTACTGGTCCTGATAGAATTTTTTCTTTCAAATATGATAACCATGTCGTCTGTTGTATGTGCAATACCACACGTTCGGCCGTAGCGCTGGCCTAATAACGGTTTTATACGATTTCGTTTATAAACGTTTTGATTATTACATTTTGAGGTCTAAACGATGGCGGAAACATTCAATTACAATTCAGAAACCTCTGAAGATACAGAATAATTTCTGTGAAGCGTGCGTCAGGTGAAAATAAACCTATTTGCAATTCTAACTTATTTAGTTGAGGTATATTACACAGAAGACAGTGGCGGCTGGTAGTTACAAATTTTGGTGGTTGCAGTCGTTGGTTGAGTGGGTGGGAGATCGGTTAAAAGACATTACACTATTATAATCATAGTTATACAAAATTGTATAACCGTTATTACTATTAGTTATTACTATAATTTTATAACTTCAAACAACGGATAACGTTTACCTTGAACCAACGTAAACAGTAACCTAACATACCGTAACTTATAAATCAAGAAGGCTGTGCTGATTTCATGACACAAAGTTGCTCTACAGCGCTACTAGCGGAGCGTTGCAGAACGCTTTGCAACTGCCTAGCTAACATTGGGAACATAGGGCAGTAGCGCACGTCCTCCCATATGTTTGTGTAGTAAGCCCTGGCATATACTGTTCAAGTTGCAATCGGTCTACAACCACCAGCCTGCGCGCCACATTTGAATTGTGCGCGAACATTACCGCGTAGAATCTAATACGCTCTCCGTTGAAAATTATAATACTTTTAGCTGCTTAATGTTTTGTATATTATTTTGTAGTTTAATTATTCTATATTGGTGGTTGTGGAACGCTCTAACCATAGCACCAGCCGCCACTGACAGAAGACCTGCAGGAAACTCAACGAGTTACTTCCAAAGGAATAATATCTCATAGCATTGACACTATATACGATCTCATATCTCATATTGAATTAGTGATGTCGGCCTACCTGGTTCTTCTTGTCTGACTGAACGTTTCTGTTTTACCATTAAATTATATTATCTGCCACCGTCTTACCCCCGTGGTGTATGGGAGACAACCCAGGTAGAAAATCGGGCTGGACGTTAATGGTGGCAGCCCCACCACCGTCTTACCCCCGTGGTGTATGGGAGACAACCCAGGTAGAAAATCGGGCTGGACGTTAATGGTGGCAGCCCCACCACCGTCTTACCCCCGTGGTGTATGGGAGACAACCCAGGTAGAAAATCGGGCTGGACGTTAATGGTGGCAGCCCCACCACCGTCTTACCCCCGTGGTGTATGGGAGACAACCCAGGTAGAAAATCGGGCTGGACGTTAATGGTGGCAGCCCCACCACCGTCTTACCCCCGTGGTGTATGGGAGACAACCCAGGTAGAAAATCGGGCTGGACGTTAATGGTGGCAGCCCCACCACCGTCTTACCCCCGTGCATTATCTTCTACTGATAGTTCTTATCCGTTACGGATGTTGGGTATCATACAGACTATTTTAACTTCCTGTAGGCTACAGCTGCACGGAATAAGTCAGTTGTATTGATGCCGAACCAGGTCCTTAAATTTCTCAACCATGAGATTCTCGGTCGCCCAACTCCTCTCTTTCCAAATACTTTTCCCTGTAGTATGGTCTGCAATAAGTGAAATCTCTGTTCATTTCTCATGAGATGTCCCAGATACTGAAGCTTTCTTCTTATCTTCAATGTGTTAATAACTTCTCTTTCTTTCTTCATCTGTCTCAGAACTTGAAAGATGCTCAGTATTTTACGGTAAAGACACATTTCGAAAGATTCCAATTTTTTAATTGTGGCTTCAGTCAAAGTCCAAGATTCTACACTGTAGAAGAGGACCGAGAGTACGTAGCAGCGTAAAAGTCTCATCCCGTGCATTATGCTAGTAACATATTCAGGGGACATTTTATTTACAAAACTGCTCCACGCAAGATGTGACCGAACAGATCAAACATTAGCGACCACACCAATGATGTGTAGTGTGTAGCGAATACTGTATTCGCTAGTACAATACAAAATGTAAGCGGTACACGGATAGACGAGTTGCTTGCGTGTTCACACACACACACGCACACGGGGAAGTGACTCGTCCGACACACAGTGAAGCAAGCACTTCCTCCTCGCCATTGTGTGCGACAACCGCGTTTGGCGACACCACATCCTCTGTGTGTGTGTCAAACAAACAGGATGACGCCAATACAGAGGTCACTGCTGATGTCGCTAACATTTTCCTCGTCAATTAAGTTCGCGTTTGTCTGTACACTATTTTTAATATGTATAACAATACCGCCCCTCGTCACACGACGTGTCCGTGGCCACACTTGTCTGACACTTCCGCACTGTCGAACTGTCAGCCGATTTTTCGGGTTACCTCATGTAACCAAGTGTAGCATAGAGTAAATGTATCCACAGAGGGAACATTTGTCGTAGCAGTCAGGGCCACGATATGTTCTTACTGCGCACTTCAAAAGGAGACTGTTAACGAAAAATTGCCAAACTTTCATTTACAAAACTCTCTTACGACCCTCAGAAAAGTCATGAAAAGGGAATCTACGAACTGTCTGCTAGGACGGCCAGCGGACAACATGTTTAAAATTTAGGAAATGTATAAACAATGATTATTAGATCAAACATCCCAGTATTAGGCAGCCCCCCCCCCCGCTCAAACCAGAGAGACTGAGTCTTATGCCCAGATGACTCGCTATCGTGGGGTTTGGTAAATACATTTCCAATACAGTATATGCTCTTTCGCAGATCTATGTGATATTGTCTATTGTAGTCTAATTTCAGCATGAGATTATAAGCATGGTGACAGGTTGTCGTAGGGATTTTGATAAAATGGACAGTCAGCTGTAAACAAAATAAACATTAAAATAAGATATGATAAAAAAAGACGAATACAAATGTCAAAAAGTTGGTGAAACTAAAATGGTCTAGACGCGCTGTCCACACGCACGAAAATAAATCAGAAGAAAATCACGGTGGCAGATGAAGCCACACGTGACTTAAGATGTACTCGTGGGACAGAAGACGATCTAAGCAAGCTTACCCTCAGAGCACAGAGCACGGTCAGAGCCATTCAACGCTGCCACGTATCGTTTGATAAAACTTCAACTTTGTCCAAAAATTTTATTACTTAATTAAAAAAAGTCTCCGTTAACATTAAGGTATGAGTCCCACTGTTGCACTAATCTGTAGATTCCCTGTTGGTAAAATTCTTGCGGCTGTTTGCGGAACCGTTCGCTAACAGCAAACTCTACCTCGGCGTCCGATTTGAACCGCCGCCGTCCTTTTAGTGATTTCTTTAATAGGCCAAAAACATGATAACCGCACGGAGATAAGTCAGGACTGTAAGGTGGATGTTGTAAGACTTCCCACTTCATACGACCAGGCAGGTCTTGAATCATGTGGGCTACATGGGGTCAAGCATTATCATGCAGAGAAGGATGACACCATTCCCGGGACGTTAATTCTTGATGCTGACCCGTAAGCGTTTTAAGCTGTCTGCATATCGCTCAGCGTTGATGTTGACACCAGGTTCTTTAAAATCTAAGAGCAGCACACTCTGATAATAAAAAATACGGTTACCATTACTTTTCCTGCCGAAGGTTGGAACTGACATTTTTTTCGCCTTCGGAGATTGTGCATGCTTCCACCGCATACTCTGACGTTTGGATTCTGGTTCGTAGTGATAACACAAATATCATCACCGGCAACAATTTGGTGTAGAAAGGCATTACCTTGTTGTTGATAATGCTGTAATGATAAGGCCGAACACAAATTTTTCTGCTTATCAGTAAGCAGTCGTGGAATCCACTGAGCAGCAACTTTATGATAGCAAAGACTATGAATGATGGAATGAACAGTTCCCACGCTGTTGCTCAACATTTGAGAAAGTTCTCTAACTTTTTTCCAGCTGCTTGCACTTTCATCTGATGCTGCAACACGTGCAGGTCCGGGACGGGACAAATCTTAAGTGGATTCTCTTCCTTTTCGAAATTTATTGCACCTTTCAACCACTGCCGTATGAGAATAACTGTAGTCACCATATACAGCTTTCATTATCGTATAAATTTCCATTAGCTGACATCAGCGGTCAAAAATTGAATAACGGCACGCAGAGTATCCTTGGACGGATTTCCTACCATAGATGACATTTTTCAACCCAGTCACAACGCTTAGAAAAGAGCAAACAGCAAATATTTTTGACAGACGCGTCACTAGTACTTAAACAGACAATATAAACAAATAAATTCCGTTGCCATGGCGACGAAGTCACGGCTGCGCAGACCAAACGTGTTTCTATTGAACAATCCTTGTAATAATAAGATAATATTTGTTTACATTACTTCTCGTAACCGGAAACACAGCAACCCTTCTCCTCCCCCCGCTAATTTATTTCGTTTTTACTTTAATTAGTTACCGTATATTTTCAGCACTTGGGAATAAACAATTATAAGACACAGGAAATTCGTAGCAGTTTTAATAACTAGTTTATTAATATTATTGAATATAACTAATTATCTCCCAGTTATATTAAGCAACGCAGTTTATTGCACTAAATTAATGTAGTAATATTATTGCGTTTTTGTAAACAAGAAAAATATCTACCATGACTCATAACACAAATTAGTTAACACTCAGATATGTACAGTATTTCAGGCGTTGTTTACCTATTATTTTACGCTGGAGAAAGTTAACAAATGTACTTAAACCCTATATGTGCTAATAACGTGCCTGTTATATAGCTTTCCATATTTATGGTGCGCATTCACTTTTATTACGAAGAAAACAACACCGTCATTCACTTGTCCAAAAGGTGAAAGTGTTTTCTAAATATACGGACCCACAAACTCAGCATAGCTGGCCAAGGATGGTTTGTTCCGGTCTCAAATAGGCAAAGATTAGAGCTGATACTCGGACGTCCCACACCTCTCCGTCCCCTCGGCTTATAGTTCCATAGTTGTTTGGGAATGCGGAAGTCATGCATTCGGCAAAGATGTTCCCACCAATTCAGCCGACACTGGGCAATCCCGTCGAGTATACCTACTCATAATATTCAGTTCCTGCCGTATATCTGTGTTTCTTCTGTGATCATGGAGAGTATACCCTGCCACGTGCCTGAGAAATCTCATTTCAGCCGCTTGGATGCGACTGGCCTCGCCTTTCGTCAAAGTTCAATTCTCAGACCCATAAGACGTGTGGGAAGGACCATCACCTTGCAGAGGTTTAGGTGTGTTTCTTTACTTGCTGACTTAAGGGTTCGCCTGATGGTCCCTCACATAAGGTTGAACTTATGCAACTTATTCACAACGTCGCTGCTGGCATTACAAGACACACTGTAGCCCAGGTATTGAAAATTGCTAACTTGTTCCAGGACAGTACCATCTATAACAATTTTTGCCCGTACGGGATCAGTTCCACGAAAAGCCATCACCTTGGTTTTAAGTGTGGATATTTGCAATCCAGAGTCTTTGCAGATTCGATTTAACACATGTATACCCATCTGTAATATGTTTTCAGAGTCCGAAAGAATAGCCTGATCGTCCGAATTTCTTAAATATAATTAATTAATTTATTTATTTATTTACAAAGTAAACAAAGTGGACTGGCAGTTTTTTATGCCACTTTTGTAAAACGTTTTGGAAGTAAGACAACTGCGCAGAAATCGTTCCACGTCTTCATCATCGGAAACGCTTCCTGTAACGGTCAAGACAAATGGCAGTCACTTGGTGACGTAAATTGGGACTGTAAGGAGGGCTAAGGGCTAGCGGAGAGAATTGCTCGAGTTTCTCGTAAGTAATGTACAGCAGTGTGGGCACAGCGTTATCGTGAATAAACAACATACAGCGGATCGGAACATCTCGCGTCTGTAGGACCGATAAGTTGTTTTAAACTTTTCCTATAGTCCGCTGTATTATGCCAACAGATTTAATGTTTACAGTCATGGAGCAAATCAACGTACAGACTAAAGGTTGTCGAGAGAGAGAGAGAGAGAGAGAGAGAGAGAGAGAGAGAGAGAGAGAGAGAGAGAGAGAGAGAGAGAGAGAGAGAGAGAGAGAGGCAGACATAGACAAAGTTAAACAGAAAGTAGAGATTGGCGGGTTAACAGAAACGACATAGTTGTTTTCACCATTAAAATAATTGACGGTATATTTCGGTAAGATATGGTAAATCCTTTTGTGCTCGACTGAATGGCCCCGATATCGTTACTGCAAATTAATATCTGGTAGACAATTGGAGAAGCTGCAGTATTTCTTTCTTGACATATGTATGGTTCACCATCGTCATAATATGCCGAAGCCAGTGGCGTATGTAAAATTTGGCCTTGGGTGGTCCGTGGTCGGGTCGGCTTCACACAAAACAAACAAAACAAAACAACAAGTTAAAGCTAATCAACATCACCATCTTTAAAGTGACTGAAATCAGTCCCAGTAAAGGTAAACTGTATCGATACAATAAAAATACGCGTTACTGAAAGATTGTTTACAAGATACTTATGGACTGAATTGATTTTCTTACATTTCATATTTGAAACGTATACGCTAATGCTGTGTAATAAGCCTGTTGGTATATTTAAAAAAATAGTTACTACTAAATTAGCGTACACAGCTGAAAAATTAATAAAACAGCCTAAAAATTAAGAGTTTAAAAAAATTCGGCAACTTTTTCGACCCTCTGTGAGGGAGGGGTTCGGTCCCGTTCGCCCCCCCCCCCCGTGAACACACACACGTCAGTACAATCTGGCGTAATAAGACTAAATGACAAGGCGGTACAGTACACAGTTGGTACGGGGGGTGACACATTTCGGTCGGACAAGTGGGTCACCAGTGCTGAAGCTTGCGCTGTCCGTTGCATAATTATTACCAGCGGACGTCGTAAACTTAATGGCATCGTCACTAGTGTACGTAATTAACGCCTCACGGCCGCATATGGTTACTGGTGGGGTTGGGTGGGGGGGGGGGCACAGCTGTGTACAGTACAGTTCTCGAAGCCTATGTGGTCTAACGGGTAACGGGACAGCATTTCTCACATTGTTTCATTTTATACTTTCCATACTGACTGGGGTTCGTAGGGCTAAGTAGACTGCAGCCTGGGGCGCAAGCTTTTAGGGGGCGCAAAAATGTAAGAGAATAAGAAAATAACAAAACTGATGTTCCATTATATATTTTTTTTTCATCATGCTGTCCACAAAACCGACAAATATAACTTTATTGGCTAATTTTTTTTTTTTTTTTTTTTTTTTTTTTTTTTTTTTTTTTTTTTTTTTTTGAGATCTGTAATCTGTTCGACTAAGCGAACATTTAACAAACTGGCTGACAACACACACAGTATTATGAAGAGCTGACCATTGACAGCTCTTCTTGTTTTTGATAATAGATTAAAGAGGTACAGAAAATACAAAACTAAATGATAAAACATGTAAACAAATTAACAAAAATCACTTCCACTTCCTGCTGGCATGATACAATAAGTTCAAATATTAAACACTGGGCCCACTGGTCTCTACGCCTGGCCAATGTCCACCAGTTTGCTGCACCCAGACTCACTGCCTCCTTACCTACCTTGTCCAGCCATCAATGTACGTAATACTCATCCTAAATATTAAAAACGATTTAATGATATGGTAAGAAACGGGGGGTGCAAAAAATTAATTAGTTTAGGGCGTTAAAACCTTTTAATAAGGCCCTGACCATGGACTACCGTATAAGCAAGTCTTAAGCTTTCACGGCGGGTTTCAACATTGTTGATGAAACTATTATTATCAGCGGTCGACAATTGTTGCTATTGACAACCGTTTCGGCCCCCCATCGTGAGTGTCTAGATTGGCACGGTGTCCGCCAGTTCACCTCACAGATGAGGTAGACTGATGATGGTCGCCGACGGTGGGCCGAAACGTGTCTCTATACCAACGCCTGACACCCCGGCTTATAATAATAATTTCAACAATTATCGTACAGGGTTGAAACTTTCGTAGTCCAAGTCTAAATGCGGACAGAAATTTGTTTGTTTCTCAAACGTTTACTACTTAACAAAGGATTCCCCTGATAAATAAGTCATCTGGGAAAATTTAAACGTGATGATGATGATGATGATGATGATGGTGGTGGTGGTGATGATGACGTTGATGACGACGTCGACGACGACGCCGACGTATGAGTTGTTTCCACGTTTTTTTTCCTTTTGAATTGTTCGTTGATACCGAGAAGGCTGCTGAAGCCTGGATATGACTTCGGTATACCCCAGGAGGTGGGACGGTACAATAAACAACATTTAATTGTATTTATGTTTGACATCGAACATTTTTTCAAGGAATCGCAATTCAAGCTTAATACCCTGTGGGTAGGAGGATACCCTGTTACGAATTTTTTAACATTTTAAGACTCGGACTTACACAAGAAATTGGATAGTGACAGAGTATATTGTACTATAACTTATATTGGATAGTGGACTATAACACAATTGTATTGTGCGCTCCTTCGGCAAATCAGTAGACTGCTCACTTTACAGAGTGACTTGACGTGAAAGCTGGAAACGCGTTGTGCCTCTGCGAGGTCTCTAAAATTTAAACATCTGATATTGACAGAAATTAAGACATAGAGAGTACATGACAAGAAAATTGATACAGGAATATCAGAAACGGGGACTACAGGTAAATATGAATAAAACAAAATACATGGCAATAGGCGACCTTCATCAAGACTTGACATTGGAGGAAGACATGGGGAAGATTTCATTTTCAGAGGAATACAAGTATTTAGGGGTGAAAATTACGGCCAGTGGGAGGCAAGACAAAGAAATACAATCCAGAATTAATTTGGGAAAGATGGCTATGTCTACATTAAATGGAATCCTGTGGGATAAGAAAATTACAGCAGAAGCTAAAACCAAAATATTTAAAACCATTGTTAGAAGTATCATGACTTACGGCTCGTGTTTGGACCACTAATAAATACACAAGAACAAAATTAATGACAGCAGAGATGAACTTTTGGAGACGTTCGGCAAGAGTATCAAAACGTGAGAAAATAGAAATGAAGTCACTAAGGACAGAATGAATGTGAAAAATTCAGTTGTTGACTTTATCCAAACAAAAAAATTACAATGGTATGGACACACGGAAAGAATGGCGTAGGAAAGACTGCCAAGGAGAGTTATGGAATGGACCCCACCAGGAAGAAGGAAAAGAGGAAGACCACCTATCACCTGGATAGAACAAATTCAGACTATACTGTGGGAACGCGAAATTGAAGAAGATTTTTGGAAGGAGAAGCAGTAGTGGAAGATGAGAATTCAATCACTTCTGTAATCTTTGGTTCCAAAAAGTGTGTAACCATTGTACAGCCGGAATAATAATAACATTGAAAGAAACGACAATACAATCATAATATGATAATATTGTCATAACGACAATAAAATCAATAGAAATGTCGTTGCAATGCAATAGAAATAAAGAACATATTAGGGCTATAATTTTTTATGGGGCTGTTAGTAGGTAGACGCTCTGATGTAGGGTCAAGCGATTTTAAGGGCCTTGCACCAAATTCGAACGAACGGCTCCTGAATAGGACTGGAAAGCTAGAAGATGGCACCTTGAACTGATTCTTGGACTACAGTACAGCTGTCAACATTTTAGATATTGTACCGCGAAACCATCCGAAATTATTATGCAAACACCCCTTCTTCTTCTTCTTCTTCTTCTTCTTCTTCTTCTTCTTCTTCTTCTTCTTCTTCTTCTTCTTCTTCTTCTTCTTCTTCTTCTTCTTCTTCTTCTTCTTCTTCTTCTTCTTCTTCACTCCATGGCTAGGACTACAGTCCGTTCCGACTTCACAGAGTCTGTGACAATTGTTTGCAGGGTCTTCCATGATCTCTCGTCCCCACTGACCTGTATTCAAACATTTGTTCAGAAATACGCACGTCTACCGTACGTTCCACATGGGACTTCCAGTTCTGGGTGTATTCCTTTATTCTCTCCAGAACCGACTGTAACTTCAGGTCTTTCCTTATGTCGTCGTAGACGATCTCTCAAACTACATCCCTTTACTGTCTTAAAAATTTCATTTCCGAGGCTTGCATTTTTGAAATACATTTTTTGCAGGAGAGTCCATGTTTCACATCCATAGATTAAAGTCGGCGCAGCCCCGACCTTATAGAACTTTAGCTGTGTCTCCTTCTGCGTTTTATTCTTCAATAGTCGTCTTATTGTTCCACAGGTATAACTAAATTTATTTTACTTTCTCACGATATCGTATCCTTCCTATATGAGATATCACATCCCAAATAATTAAAATGTAATACCTTCTCCAAAACATTATTATCAATTACAATTTTTGTTCTTACAGGAAAGCCATCACTTTTGTGTTAGAAGTAATTACTTCTGTTCAAATAATATATATTTGTGGTAGTTATAATTTCTTTCAGATTAGGTTAATGATTGTTTAGAGTAGGTTACGTTTGGCAGTTGCTGGTACGATTGTTACAATAAACGTTTCCATCGTTACGGAGACTTATTTACGTCCGTTCGTTAGAATGTAACTAGTTGTCGTAGCTACAAGCTGATGTACACAAAAGTCGTCTAAATTGCCTGTCATAACGGTGCTGACAGCCTGCTGCTCTGCTCTTGTCCCAGAACTCTTCGACCGGCGTTAATCTTTCTTCAAAAAAAAAATTACTTAATAAAATGTTATTCTTCATCAATTTTATATAAACATAATGTAACTGTAACTGTACTCTGGCCGTTATCGAGGCTGAGGAGGTAAAAAAAAAAGGAAAAACCAACTTTGCAGATGCAAGGCAGATGGACGTGATTTTTAAACGGTTGTTTGGACTTTAAAACACACATTACGTCGTTGACTCCAAAGCCGTACGAAAAGGAAGGAGGGGTCAAGGTTGATGTCAAGAGAAACGAAACAAAAGAAACAAGAAACGACACGAGGAGACACCTTCCACCTTATGACGGCGGCGACGAGGCTATCAACGAAACACGGAACACATTTGGGGAAATTTATGATCCGTTTGTGCTTGTCAACGCCAAAACACTCCGAATACACGCGCAAGAATTGATTTTGTACGCGTGCGTACGTCATTTGTGTGTGTCCATTGTCCACACGTACACGAAAAAGCAACATCTCATGATGTCCTCTGATTACACTTTATACATATATATACATACACATATGCGTTTTTCGGAAAGTTACAGTACATTATTCTAAACATGCAGAATTTGATAATTGCAGGGACAGAATTTTAATAGGAATTGGCCGTAAATAGAATACGCTGCTTTTCGATAGCAGAATGACTTACACATTTAACATTGTTTCTTATGGCTTTGAGACGTAAGGGATAAGAGAGAAAGGAGAGAGAGAGAGAGAGAGAGAGAGAGAGAGAGAGAGAGAGAGAGAGAGAGAGAGAGAGAGAGAGAGAGAGAGAGAGAGAGAGTACGTGGCTAACCTTGGGCCGACGTTGTGTCTTCCAGTAAACTTAACGTTGCCGGGTTAAAGATCACACTGTCTATTCTGTTCTTTAAGTAAGTGCATTTTTTTAACTTATCAACAGTTTTCTTATGTTGATGGTGATCAGTTACTTGAAAAGTTTGTGTTCTGGTGGGTAGCATTTGGCTATGACTCTGATATGGAGGCGAAGCACATATTAAATAATAATAGCACAAGTTTCGCGTTTTCCATTAGCATTTTTTATGATATCATGTGACGTTAAGACACTCAAATACAAAATAAATCGTATGCATTAATTATCCGGCCGAGATTGCAAATCAAAATTATGTCTAAACTGTCATAGACGATAATTTCTACGGGCTGTCATATTTTGTCTTACCTTCTGTTAGCCTGAAAAATCGGAGCTGTTTAGACGAAGTATAAATAATATCACCAGCTGAATGGACGACAGATTAATAGCTCGTGTCTTTAAAAAAGTATCAAAAACGGACTGTGAAATTTACATGGGACTACAACACTGTGTACAATAGGGCCGCTTTTTGGGCCCTGACGACCAAAAATTACGAAATTTTAGAAAATAAACACTATATTCAGATCGGTCTTTAAATTCCGTTTAATTTGATGCCCCACATAGGCTTTTGCGATTTTTTCACATTTTGGCCCCTCCCCCACAACCTTATGCTTAGAAGGATCAACCTCAAAAACAATAGGGTCCTGTAGGATAAAAGTGTGATACGTATAGTTTCATGAAAATCGGTTGATGCGATCAAATGTTATCGCGAGACAGACAAATGCCAACGGTGGAGTCAGAACTGAGCGTTCCACTTTCCGTAAGGGGATGTTCCGGAAGTATGGAGATGGCGAAAAAATCGAGTTCGAGATAAGAGCTGATTCTGATTGCACTACCCTCAAAACATGAATAAAAGTCATTGTGTGTGTATGTCTGTGCGTAGAATTGTTTCTATAGCAAACGTTAACTCTCGCAAATTCAAACAGAATCAAATAATTGTTTGCGTATGTGGCCGAGTTGTAGAGGACTCAAGGCCTATTGATTTTGGTGAAGATCGGTTAACGAGAGAGGGGTAGTTTACTTGCAACGTTTTACGTTTTAACAAGAGTAAAATACTTAATTTTGATAAATAAAGTATCCTGAAAAGAAGGTCACAGTAATCCACTGTAGAAAGGTAGATTAAATATCTATAAATTAAAAGGGTAGTTGAAGGGGAGGGGGTAATTTTCTATAAATAAAAATGATTTATGAAAACTCGATTTACAAAGAACTTGTTAGAAATTATCGAACCGAATTCAAGTAATTGATTTTAAATATAAATCTTAGAACGTGGAAGTCACGTATGGTTCTCCATACCGATATTTTAATATAGTCACTTCGACACTTCGACTTTTGTAAATGGTGAGTGGACGCTTTTTATTTCCATCTTTGATAAATCATGTATTAGATTGTTTCTTTAAGTATTGATGTTTTTACCAAGCTGAAAGAAACTTACTAGGTGGGGATAGGTAGTGCACAGCCCTAGAGGGTAGACTAGGCTAGAGTGAGTTTGCGTACAGCGTTGTTAGAGATCAACATCCAACTGGTGACTGTGTGTAACAGGCCGGTAGGATTATACGGCCGCACTTGACAGGATTCTTTGCGGTTACCCGTAACTTGTAAAGCGCTTAAAATACAACCGCCCGGTAAAATATCGGTATAGTTTCAAGCGAAAATGTGATTGTGTACAATTTTTTGTTATTGTTGTTTACATTGATCGGAGTCTTTCATATTGAAAATTATTGTGTACCTTTATCTTCGTACTATTCGCCCTCAGTCCTGTCGTGGGTGTGTGTTAATTTTGTACAGAATAAAAAGATTTTAATTTTCGCGTTGACAATTTTATGCAGATGTGTAAATTTCAGTTTGTAGAACGGGAGGAAACGACCACGAAATCTCAGGCCGGTAACGATGTCTACAACACGGTGGAGCGTTTAGGGTTGGGTGGCCACAGTAATGAATTGTGTAGTGGCGGGCGTCGGTGCCGCGGAAGCACGACGCGCTTCCGTCCTGTCCACACAACAATGCGAATCTCTTACTTCACATCAGCCTAATGAAGTAAATTTTTTTCTTCCTGTGTTCATTCATTAACATTTAATTCGCGCTCTTTAATAATAATAATAATAATAATAATAATAATAATAATAATAATCGAGTCGAAAAACTTTAATTACGAAAACTTTAATTACAGTTTTGGTCCGAAACAGCGGTTAGGCGACATATCTTTCTTTCCATCTTCTAGTGAACGGAAAATTTGGTACCCACCCAATAATCGTATCTACAGCAATTTTCGACATTTCTATTATGCGATAGTTGGCATCGATATGTACTGAACATCTAATTTTAGTTAGATAATATCAATCGTGAAAATATGTTTGTGTATGTTATAAAATAGCTTGTTAACGATTATAATTGTTTTTCCATTTTCATATTTTTTACGTAAAATATTTCTGGTAATAATATAGTTTCTACATACACCTCTGACGCCGAAAGGTGACATTGTTAGGCTAACAGAAAACTAAAAGTAAGTTTACACATGGAAACAAATATACCATTAAAATAATACCTACTCGCGTTTTTTGAAACCTCACGTAAAAAAACCATGAGGGTAAGGCGGGGTTCCCCAAGGCTCACCCCTCACAGGTTAGCTTTTCGCTTTGAACTGTAAATTTAAAACATGTATTTTTTTGTCGCTAAAATCAAATTTTGTGGTTATTGCTTTTCTCTGGTCCCGAGCTACATTTACAATTTTTTTAACATTTATGTATACTGTGTAGGCCTATATGGTTACATAGATATAATATATTCTGTTTTAATCGTAACACGTTTGCGAAAAACGTAATGTTTTCTTTCGCTAGGTTAGATTCATGAGGTGAGATTTAAATATAATTCCACAGCCATATAAAATACATCCATTATGAACAACATTTTAATTGTAGGTTCAGCATGTTTACCAATGAAGAACGCTTGAATGTCACAACAATACTTGGTTCAGTTTACTTGTAGTTGTTTAGGCTACGTGTTGAGACTGTCACAAGTGTCAATCGATCTGTTAAAATCATTGTATTTACTTATCAAATGTCATATTTTGTCAACCATGATTTTTGTTTACTTTAAGCAAGTTGCTTACTTTAAACTGAAAAACCGAAACATTCTTACCTAACCTGACGCATTACCACATTAACATATTATCGCGTTACGTTCAGCAACAGAATCATTTAAAATTAGAACACTTCTTCTTCTTCTTCTTCTTCTTCTTCTTCTTCTTCTTCTTCTTCTTCTTCTTCTTCTCCTTCTTCTTCTTCTTCACATCGCGGTATATCGATACCATGGCTTACTCAAGACATCGAAAATATAGTGTAGCTACGTGTATTGGGATAGTACCGAAAATTTCTAAGAGATTGTAGTAAAACATTTTTGCCTCCAAATGATAACAGTTGATTGATGTGTTCTCAACATCGCATGTATTTTTTTTAAGCAGAACCAAATCACGTCTATCTTGTGATGACTTCATTTATGCTTGGAAAGTATTTAAGAGCTTCGCTATACATATACACGTGGAGAACGTAACCTCGTTACTCTTCTGGTAACCGTTAAAATAATTATGTTGTAGGGTTTATCTCAGTGTTGGGTAGAGGACGGCCCCGGCTCAATCTTGTCTCTTAGGCTCTGTTGAATGCTAGCCACATCACGTTATACATAAGAAATTAACGATTTCACTTCTCCATAATTTCTTCAGTCTTCTACTTGGAACTTGGATGTACTTGGTATCCACGCCACTCTTGTTAACGCCCATCTAGTTACGTTACGCTGTTGACATGTTTCTGCACATCATTTAGCAACGGTTACTCTGACGGAACAATGACGACTCCGTTGAAAATGATAAGCTGCTGTATGAACACTTTATTATATCAAATACTTCCGAATATTGGCGGGCGCAGTATTACTCCCTCCCTCCCCCCGAATTATCTTATTTAATTGATGTTGGCAATTTCCTCTGTACTAGGGCCACCATTGTGTTCTTTGTACCGAGACGTTCATAATGTTACATTTCCTGCAGCAGCTTCTGATAATCTAAACCGCCCCCGGTCCTTATTAGTTCGGGACTATCGGTCTCGGTCAGTTGCGACGAAACAACGTTTTTACCTGTTCTTACGCGGTCAATTCCGCTCCGCACGTTCATTTACTGGCCGAATCTGTCATTAAAGAAACGTTCCTATTCTGAACTTCGATGTGATTTCAATTCATTTGTGCGACTAAACTCTTTCTTCCAATATTCTTGTTAGGTTTGGTTAGGTTACGTTACGTTACGTTAGGTTAGGTCAGGTCAGGTTAAGTTAGGATAGGTTAGGCTAGAAATGGATAGAATTATAATGGTAATTCCTGGATTATTATAATAACATGAAAATTCAATTGGTCGCAACTGACCGGGTTTTTATACGAATGAGTCGCAACTGACCACGGTCCAAACCCTAGAAACTATTTCTAGTTTCTTTACTTAGTCGTTTAGACCGTATTGTACACGGAATTTTTTAAAATGTTTAGGGAGACTTGAAAATCGTGTCGGAAACATTGTAAACGTGGTTGTTATGCATTACGCAATCTGCATAAGTAGACTGTTGTTGTGTGATACAATAAAGTAAGATCATTTATATTACGTGCACGATCTACGTATTGTCTCAGAAGAATGAGCGAAGACACACTGACTGTCGCCCGGGAGTACGCATTAAACACAGGCGTTATAAATTGCACACGTCTCACCACAAGAATTACAGTTATTTTTCAATTAAAAGCGAGGTAAACCTTATGTAGGGAGAAATACAATAAGAGAGAGAGAAAATAAATATAGGCTATATATAGATACACAAGAGAAGGATTACGGATAAAAAGGGATTAAGTGAAAATGAAGGGGGCCAGGCCAGGCAGCAGTGGTGGGCTCTGACACTGGCAATTGGCAACCGTCTCGTAGACAATCAATTTACAGGCATATACACAGTACAGTAACTGATGCATTACCGGATCAGATAAAGTTATGAGCTGAACCGAAAGTTTGGTGGTCTCCGCCTTCTCTCTCTCTCTCTCTCTCTCTCTCTCTCTCTCTCTCTCTCTCTCCAGTGTTCCGCTTACGGTTAAAAGCGTAACAACAACAACAACAACGACACTTCACTATGGTATTAAACAGACAACGAGATCAACGCAGAATTATTATTATTTTTGTTTGTGTTTTTAATCGTGTGGTAAATTCATTACAACTATAATGTATGTAATGTTGTAATGTGTATAATGTTCGAATTTACTCTTGTCTGTCTGTCTGTTTTTGTCTCCCACCTCCTCACCCTTTCCCTTCCCTTTCTCACTGTCTCCTTTTTCCACTGTGTTTCATGTACAAGTGAAGGCTAAAACGAACAATAGTTAGACCGGAAGATTGCCCTCAACAGGCACCAGTTTTATTGCTGTTTCATCAATTTTTACTTCCATGTTCCTTAAGGAAATGGAAGTATGGTGATCGCGAAAAAAATTGCGTTTTAGATAAGGGCAGATTCTGATTGTACTACCCTCAAAACATGAAGAAAAGTCATTGTGTGTGTCTCTGTGTAGAATTTTTCCTATGACGAACGATAACTCCCGCAAATTCAAACAGACTCAAATAATGTTTTGCGTATGTGCCCGAATTGTAGAGGACTCAAGGCCTATTGATTCTGGTGAAAATCAGTTAAGGGGAAGGAGTAGTTTACTGGCAACACTTTTACGTTTTAACAAGAGTAAAGTATTTAATTTCGATAAATAAAGTATCCTGAAAAGAAGGTCATAATAATCCACTGTAGAAAGGTAGATAAAATATCTATAAATGAGAAGGGTAGTTGAAGTGGGAGGGGATAATTTTTTATATGTGTACTACGTTATCAAAGAAGTAGCAAATAAGTAGTTTCTATTGAAATATTTCATTTCAATTTGTCAAACATAAAACTCGATTTATAAGGAACACACCTAACTTTTTAGAAATTATCAAACCAAATTCAAGTAAATTAATTTAAATATAAATCTGAGAACATGGAAGTCGTGTATGGTTCTCCATACCGATATTTTACTTTAGCTTTCATTGTTTGGGAAATGTATTAATTTCTCTTCGTGGAGGTAATTATATTAACTCATTGCATCAGTGTTGTTGTAGGTGTGTGCCGGTCCGTGTGTGTTTCCTACAGCTATTCTCTCTCTCTCTCTCTCTCTCTCTCTCTCTCTCTCTCCGGTTTTCCACTTTCAGTTAAAAGCTTAACAATGACAACAGTAATACCCCAAGATAGTATTAAAAGTGCGACGATTTCAACTCGGAATTATTGTTTTTTTTCTTTTTTCCCCTTTGCTTGGTAAATTTGTTACTACTTTTCCTTCGCAGATTAAATTAACCCATCCTTCATGAGTATTAAACTCTAAATGTTGGAGTATGTGGGTGGGACTTTATCAGTCTCCTTGTCTGTCCTCTCAGCGACGACGTTTTTTCTACAGTTAAAAGCTTGACCTTAACCATAATAATAATTCCCGAAGAAGGTATTAAACGTAAGACGATTTCATCGCGGAATTGTTAGCTTAGGTTTCATAATTGCATTAATTTTTTACCATTTTAAGTGTTTTTATCCAAGGTTTTGGAAAAAACCCAGTAAAACAAACAAATCCATGTCAAGGTTGTACTAAGCTTTAGAGCATTAATAAAAAGCTTTTAACACAACTGTTATGTCTACAGTACATTTGAACAGCGGACAACGCGTGTTCACTGTTAATGCAACATTTTCTTCAATGTCGTATTTATTGTTATCCGTTTTATGAAAGCAATATTCTTTTTTTGTGAACACCACACCGTCTTCTATACTCTATGGACACACCCTATCGGATCCTCCTGATCCTTCCGCGGAAGCATTGTTAACTCACCGTGAACCTTCGTTTGTCGGACGAGCTTGATATAACACCGCGGAGACAAACCGGCTCCGAATAAAACAGGATTATGACTTTCCTTAGTGTAGACGGAAAGGGAAAATGGCCCTGTTATCTCTTACCTAATCGACACCTACTGGGTCATGGTAAATGGAAAGAAACTCATTTCATTGTTTTAATTGTATAGTTATTTTTTTACATTGTTTTTTTCCTCTTAGCATGTGTATCGTAGCAACACGGAAAAGAATACGAAAATTATTGAATGGTTTTGTAGTTAATTATCATTTACGTCTCATGTTCCATGTCAGATAGGAGGTTAAGCCTTTCTACGTCTGTTTCTCGTTTCACAACTGGACTCGTCAGTATAAACGGCTTGTTAACAAAATCATCAATGATGTTGTCCGTAATGTAATAAAGTCTCAAAGCTCACCTTCTTCATTCATTGTGTGCCGAAACCACTCTTGTTAACCCCGTCGCCTCGTCTAGAATTTGTTTCACACCGCTAGTAATTTGTACGAGTCAGTATAGCTGAAAGATATTGGCCTGCGAGCCATTACGTTGAAATCCCTGCCGGTATTTGAGTAAATATAAATTCTGGTTTCCGAGGCCACTGTTGGAATTGTGAGTTGTTGATTTTGAGACCACCGTATAGGGCAACCAGCCCTATCCCGGCTAGATTTTTTATCGACCTCCTCTGGTCTAGATCCGTCGTGTTCTGTTATAGGACCACCTCGAAAAGGGGTGGGGACCCTTCACCACGCAATATATAAAAGTGACGAATTTCACAAGAACGTGTGGAACGATTTGGGGGAGCGTTCGGAAACAAATTTAGAAAAGAAAACCAAATAAAATTTTGTAAAACAATGGCAATACCTACACTGCTGTATGGTCCTGATACTTGGGTCATAAATAAAAAAGATGAACAGAAGAAATACAAACAGCAGAAATGATATTTCTGAGATCAGTTGAAAGGTGTAATAGACGAGATCGTATAAGAAATGAAGAGATAAGAAGTGATTTAGATATTTTTGCAGTTAATGAAAGGGTTAAAGAAATCAAAAGAAAATGGATTCAACACATCAATAGAATGGAAGAAAGTAGAATACCGAAGATGGCGAAAGATTACAACCCTAGAGGCAGAAGAAAAGTTGGTGGACTGTGGAATAGGAACAGGCCGCTAAAGCCTAAAACCGTTAAGAAAATGATGATGATCTAACCGATATTTAAAAAAAATTAAACGGGAAGAACTTTAAACACTAAATTACAAAAAAATTAAATTAATAAATACGAAATATTCCTACGCGTCGCTTTTCCAGTCTTTCTCACTTATTTTCATTCATCCCCCGTTTATTGAGTAAGGGCAGGGCCCTGTGAGACCGCAACTAACGTGAGTTGCGTTGTCTCATCGTCTTCTCGTCAGCAATCAAGCATGTGGACCAAGATACAGTATAAAAACCGAAAGCGCTCGTCAAATCAAGGCGTATCCAGAGGTTGATACGTTAGCAGAATATAAATGAAACGACTTTGTTACGACAATATGGCGGGAGACACGATCACAAGGTGACCAGCAGCCGAAATATCGAACCTCATTTAAAACTGCCATCACTATTATAGGAATCGATTCTTAGGAAGACTACCAATCGGTCAGATCGTGGCCGGCTCTAGTAGGAGGCCGGGACATTAAACGTGGCAAACCTGGAACCAGCTGATCTTTGAGGCCGACTAGACGATCTCTTAATTTGTATACGAGTACTTCAATATCAAGTCGCATCATTTTAATTACCGGTTAACAGCAGTTTTATAATTCTTAATTTTTTGCAAATTAAAAGTTTATTATGTAAAATACTGTTATATTATTTAAGAAATATACTAATTGACTTATTCGTGTGATACGAATTCAATAATTCGAACAAATTAATTCATTAGGCCTAACACTGATTCACTAATTTCTTCAACTTAAACGTATAGTACTAAGTGCGCACAGACCTATAATTTAAATTTAGCTGTAAATAGGCGTACTCATGATTTTAGTAATGCTATGAAATTAAATCAGAATATAGCATATTCACTTTATTTACATTTTATGTACACTTTATTTATGCTATTTTATTACACTATGCTTGTAGGCCTCAGACGCAACGTTGGAACGTTTAATATTCATGGCCGGGCTTTTACCAGAGCCGGCCATGATCAGATGCAAAACAAAGTAACCGTCATGTAGCATTGTCATGAAGAATGTTGGAACGCCAAAGGGAAGGAAGAGAAAGATCTGAGTACATAAACGATATTTGGATGATGATTTCCAAATAACAATGATATGAAGAGCAGAGGTCAGACGTTATTGGCTGTACTGCGATGATGATGATGGTGATGATGATGATGCAGCCAACATCGTTGACCAGTAAATGATGCGATACGGTTATTGTTGATAGCGTTTTATTTTATTTGCAGACATCTCATTTTCTGACCTAGATACACTGTGTGTTCCGTAATAAAACGTAGCCTTCATTAACATATATTTGTAGTTAAACTCTGACGTCCTGCGATGTTTGATGCAAATTATACAGGCCTCAGTCTGCATATATGCTTTTAATTACAAAACCTTTCTCACCTGTTGTGTCTCGAAATCGTGGCCGCGGTTGTAGTAAACACTACGCGTCCTTGGTTCGGCACCCACAACTAATCTTTTATTGCTCGTGTCTATCATCTGGTTTCACAGTGTGTACGTAAGATACGATTTCTTTCTTTTTTTTCCAACACATAAACATCGTAACAAACAAGCCGCATAAATAAATGTACAAGTACGCAAACTCCCACACCGGTCTTTAAAGGACTTCAAGTTTTACATCCGGCACGGCGGAATTGATGAATTTTATTAGAAAAATAATCGATAAGAAAGACAATTTGATTAATGACTTAAAGTCGTTCCTGGACAATAACGTACGTAATTCGATTTGTCGTCAAATTGAGAGCGCGCTCGTGCGAAGTAGCCTGTAATCTACCTTGTTGTTGGCGGGAATCAATCTTGAAACCTGGTGTAATCGATTTAACTTCAACGTGGAGCGTAATCGAATTGAGTGGGTTTCCCTGCGTGAACGCAGCTTGACAATTAAAATTACAATAATGATAATAGTATACTTGACCGAATTTTAAAACGTCAAGTTGACAGGTGAGAATTAATATGATGGAATCGAAATCATTACAGTTCGAATTTTATTTTTGTCGTCATCTATGAGTCTGGCGTCTTATTTCCGCACACCACTCAAAAACACGTGACGTTTCAATAATTCATTCAGTTTATAGATGTTCAGGGCCTGAACTGAAATATTTTAACCATCGAGTAGACGTTATATCTTGTACGAATGTCACGTCATAAATATGCGTAAAACATCTGTATTATTTTACTATCCTAAGTAGTAAAACAAAAAAAAATGTATTATTAAAATTTCAAAATGTTCAGTAGATGGGTTTGCCACGTTCACAAACGAAAAACGTTCATAATAATGGTGAAGAACGTAGATTCAATGGATATTATAGATGTAAATAATGAAAGTTTGGTAAGGTTTGTTCAATTATCCCTGGCACAATGTTAAAATATTTGTTTTATCATTTCGACAGAAGTTATTGTTAATTCAGGTTAAATTGTAAACGCGTTCGTTGTGACGCCCAAAACCATAACTGCGCGTCAAAATGTCAAGTTCTGAATTACTTGTCAGAAGAACTCGTCTGTAATTGGCCCGAAGGCGGCAATAAATTTTGTCGCAAAGGTAAGGCAGATATTTTGTCGCAAAGGTAAGGCAGATATTTTGTCGCAAAGGTAAGGCAGATATTTTGTCGCAAAAGGCAGATATTTTGTCGCAAAGGTAAGGCAGATATTTTTAAATCGTGTCCGGACATTTCATCGTTTACTAATACACAAATGAAAAAAATAAGATATTTATCAAAACATACTTTTTATAAAGTTATGCTTATACCAGTATTCACCTGCGGGATTGAACAGTGAAGACGTTAGAAGAAATTGTGGTATTATTTCCACTTTTCGTGTCTCAAGCTGGTGGCAGCCTATCCTGTCTCTGAGACACCATTTCGATGATACAGAAATAGTATTGTTGTTTATTTTTATTGCTGTTTATTGTTATTTTTTTCGTATGACCCACTGTGTACTACGTTTGGTTCAACTGGTTCCTCCCTTCTTCTCCTCTATCTTCCTCCTCTCACATATCTCCTTCATTCTTGATCGGTCCCAACTCCCTCCATTCATCAGCCCAGATTGTACCTCTTCTTGGGTTTTCCTGAAAACTGGCATTTTTCATTTCTTTTTGAATGGTAAGCATTCTTCAATGTCTTCTTCTTGAGTACTCTGGAGTTCTTCTATCGTTGTTGTTACTTTTTTTCGTATGAGCCATTGTGGACGTCGTTTGGTTCAGCGGTTCCAGGCTAGTGCTTCATTCGACGAGGTGTTTTAGAGGGTAGCTCACTTGAGGCGGTAGTCCCAAAAGTCGTTCGTAAATGTATTTACCTCCTCCTAAAAAAAAGTATCTTTTACTTTATGAAACACGGCGATAATTAGGTCTGTTTGCTGTGAACGGCGAAACAGTGACGCTCACGCCGACCCATGAAATCTGCGCTTCCTCTTATGGCACTTCGAAACAAAGATTCTAGGAGCTGAATGGTACGCGCCGGTTGTTGAAGTCAAACGCTGCACTACAAGTACATTCAGTTAGTACTAAATAACACACACACACATGTGTAATTACAACGACAAGGCGACAAGACAAAGTAATTGCGTTACGTAAAAGCCAGCCATTAAGCGGTTGTCGTGTGTCGCCTTACACAGAAAGTAAGAAGTCACTGTGACCGCATCGCCACGTGTCAGCTACATTTTTCTCGGTTCCAAACCTATTCTAGTGAAACGGGAAAAGAGAAACCTAAATAAACAACAGCACACATCATATCAGTGAGACAAGCTTCCGTCTGTTACGGCAGCACATATATCAGTCATCGGTGACGTCACTCTTCCCCCCCTTTCTGCTTCAGCCTTTTCAACTCGCATATTAATGAAATTACAGTACGTAATAGGAGCTCCTGTACGCGTAATCAAGCGAACAGTAAAGTCTGCCAAGGAGAGTTATAGAATGGACCCCACCAGGAAGACCGCCTACCACCTGGATAGAGAAATTCAGACTATATTGAGGGAACGAGATCTCTGAATGAACAAGCGGCAGTGGAACATGAGAATTTAATCAATTCTATAATCTTTGGTTTCGGAAAATGTGTAATCATTGAACTATTGTAATGTAATGGCCATACCTTAACTACTGTATGGTAGTGAGACTAGGACAAAGATATATCTAGAATACGAGAAGCGGAAATGTGGTTCTTGAGGGCTGTAAACGGTTGTACCAGGAGAGATCTGATCAGAAACGCTCGGAGCTAGGCATAGCTAAAAGCTTAAATGAGAAAATCTCCCGTTACAAAACGGAGTGGCGGTTACACGTAGAGAGAATGGATCCAACTAGATTTTCAAGAAGAGCCCTTGACTATCATCCAAGGGAAGTGTGGGAAGACACCGGTTGGATGACTTCCATCGAGACTGGAACAGGCTACCAGCCTAAGCTGTAGAGGATGATGACGACGACTTTTAGGCGTTGTGTGAGTTCCTAATGAATGAGCTAACAGAGACCATCGTAGCAGTGCGGGTACGTACGTCACCAGATCGTATTTTGTACACAAAAACACATTTCACGGTCATTAAGCTCGCTCAAGCACACCAAGTAAGTCACAGTAATGTTAGTGTGACAGTTTACACGCCGCTAATGGTATGTGAACGCGTCGTCGAGATGTGTAAATCAAGTCCGACAACGTACTACGTAAACTAAAAAACCATTTCCTGTTTTGTTTTTTCTTTGTGTGGAATAAATTGAAAGTAAGGAGGAGGAAGAAGAAGAAGACGCCGACAGGCAGCGACGCGATGATGAGAAGGTTGTATGATGTATGTGTTCGGGCAGAGTTCACACACACACACACACACACACACAGAGTCGTTTTTATCAAGTCAATTGACGCAGATAGTAGCAGCGGTAGACTTTCTTCCCCTTGCTTACTTATGATGAGCGCGGCGTATCTGTGTCCCAAGAAAGTAAATACTTCAAGCGCCTCCCTCCTATCAGCTGTTCGAGTGTGTGTTAAGTATTTTATCACAAAAAGAAAACAACTTTTTAAAGTGGTCGACTTGTTAGAATCGTTACGGAGCAGCTCATACCGTTTCCTAGGTACTTTTTTCTTTTCTGCGCCATATTTTTCTACGTCGAGCATTTCTACTTTGGTGTGTCGAGCATTTCTCCAACGTTTTGAGACCAAGTGGTTCGAGTCCCGGTTTCTGTGGATAGGTTATTCTTCAATCCGTCTGTCTTGGCGTTCCATATTGTAACAAAATAAAAATTCGATAATTTTCATTAAAATTTTGGAAAGTAATTAACAGGTTCCCAAACAACTATGGAATTACAAGCCGAAAGGACGAAGAACCGTGGCGGATGCGAAGCTAGGGCGGATCCAGCAAGCAACTTTGGGGGGGGAATAGTTGACTTTGGGGTGGGTGGGATACGAAAAGCTGGACCATTTTTAAGGGTCTTAAGTATAAACAACAGGAATGAGTTAAGTTTGAACAGTGTGTTATCAACACAACATACAAGTATAAAATCATATCTGTGTTTGTCACTTCATTGTTCTGTTAATAATATTCACTTACAGTTTAAAATACACACTACTCATTTAAGGTATGGAAACAAAAATTAACATGGGAGGTAAGGTACAGTTACAATTAACATGGGAGGTAAGGTACAGTTACAATTAACATGGGAGGTAAGGTACAGTTACAATTAACATGGGAGGTAAGGTACAGTTACAATTAACATGGGAGGTAAGGTACAGTTACAATTAACATGGGAGGTAAGGTACAGTTACAATTAACATGGGAGGTAAGGTACAGTTACAATTAACATGGGAGGTAAGGTACAGTTACAATTTAAAGTAATGCCTGGATCATGCCAGAGTTAGTCAGACGTGACAGTACGCATGCATTCTGAATCACAATAAATAGGCTACGTGTGTTCGGCCCATCGGAAGATTTTTCAGAATCCACTAACCGCATACTCTGGTTTCAGGTGTCCTTTTTTTAAGTGCGTGTGTATATGCATCACTCTTTCCCAGACTTTTCCGGGTTCCATTTTTTTATTCACTTCTGATAAATCAATCGTTTTTAAAAGTCCCATTCACTCCGTCGCTTTAGATTTCCATACCACTGTACCGTGTATTTTCCTTTTCCAGCTTCTCTCTCTTGTGTCTCTGTAAGATTTTCTGTTACATCATCTTTTTACGTTTTTCTCTGTCCCGCTTTTACGTCTCCATCCATGAGAATTCTGTATTAGTTCATCTTGTTATTTGAATTAGCAGTCTCTGTAATTCCAACTTTGTCGTGTTTACTTGCTAAACTTATACTTGTCATGTTCCGGGCGAGGCCTTTCATGTTTCCACCATTTTCAAGTCTTAAATCACGACCTTAGGACTGTCTTGTTTTGTGCCCAAACCGGCAGCTAGGTAACCGTATCGATCTTACAATATTTTCTCTGTTCATCCACTGTTCGTGTTCGCGGTTCATTTTTAATTGGATCCCGTAAATTACCCTTATCATTTTTATTACATAACCCTTGGGGGTAGTTCTTCGTTCCTTTTGGTCATTCTCCATGTCTTATTCCCGTACGTTTACACCGGCCTAATCAGGCCTCTATATATCGTACGTTTCGCTTGTCTGTTGAGACTGTTTGAGATCGTCAACTTGTTGCGTCGATAGTAACAAAAGGTTGGCGATTAAAATACCGTGGACTAAATGTCTTGCGTGTGATGTGACTGGTTTTCTTAATGTCAACTCTAGTTGTACAAAGCCATTTAAGTATTCCAAACTGATTCTATAATTATCTGTAGGCTTGTAATAACTAATGTAATTAAACTTACTACTTCATAGTTAATTGTAAAGAACGAATAGGGCTTATCGGTAATAGCACTGCACAAAATATCGCTATAAAAAACTCTCTGACTGACCAGTCCGCCGTTCCAGTTCGGTATAGATCACAGTTTCGATGCCATCATTATTACATAAGGATCTCGTCTAACTAGATATACCGTAACACAGTTTAGTTTACTGTGCAAGCTATCGGAACGATCTGCTTACGCATCAAAGTGTCAGCAAGGTTCATTACACTATCGTCAACATGCTCGTCTCAATAACTGAACAGATTACATTTTCTGCGTCGCCGTGACTTTGAAAAAAATATACTGTTACTACGGTCTACTTGGTACAGTGGAAAATAAAATACAAGACACCAATGAAGTCACTAACCACCAGCTTTAGTTAATCACAAATACCGTTTACAATCAACTTGTACAATAATACGAGCAAAATTTGTCCACACGCAATAATAATGTCAACTAATAGAGTCCCGCACAATTATGAAACAATAACACTTCGCCACAATACTTCGAACCTCACTTGAATCAATCGCCACTCAAACTTGAACTAAGCGGCAGCTGTCTTTGTTTAAATAGATAGCACAAGTGTTCGAGAATAATCAGTAATACGCGTCAACACTACTCGAAAACACTAGAGCGTAATTGATTGCGGCCTTGACCAAAGTGCGCCGGCCGCAATGATCTGGAATAGCCTCGTTTGTTGACACATGTTAAGTGTCACGTACGCACACAAACATTACAGCTGAGCTCTGCTGGGATAGCCGAGAAACATGTAGAACGTTCTGTATGGCGAAACAGTACGTATATAATGAGTGTTTCGGGAGGAAAAGACACTGTTTCGGGAGGAACTTTTTACAGTTAAACATAGGAAAACAATGTCATATAAAACACGGGGCAGGAAATGCTTTCTTTTCGAGTTACGGGCGTGTAAAAATTTCATCCGTATTCTCTGTTCTGGAGTTATACAAAGAAATGCGCGTGAAAACTCCTGAAACGCAATTTGTTGCGGAAAAAGTTCCCGATTTTTGCAATACGCAAAAAATAAAAGTATCGCAGAGCTTTGCTTCTAGTAGTTCTTAAGAAAACTGCTAAAACGTCCAAAAATGTTAAGGCAAAAATGTAATTTTTAAAGTTTTTTTTTTTTAATTGAGATTCATAAACGAATAAAACTTTCCAGTTACATTTTTGTAGAATTTAATTATGAAAAAATTGATTGAGAATTGAATAATTTTTTTTACTTCTTCTTCTTCTTCTTCTTCTTCTTCTTCTTCTTCTTCTTCTTCTTCTTCTTCTTCTTCTTCTTCTTCTTCTTCTTCTTCTATGGCATCACAGTTCGGAGTCGAACCTTAGGCTCCATAATCATTCGGCTCAGTTTTCCCTGTCGTTGGCGATCGATGCCGATCATTTGATTTTTTTTTTTTTTACTATTTATTATCAATTTAACAAAGTATTGTTGTATACCAAACATAAGAAATACTCTTTTGGGCTCCAATTGTTATACTTTTCTGCAAATGTTTTGAAAATTATTATAAATGCGCTGTGGAACCCTATTTTTGTGTATCTCAAGACGAACAATATATATGGAACCACTAATTTTTCCCCATAATTTGTGTTCCAAGAATTTTTATTTGCACTATTTTACCTTGGAAAGAGAAAGAAGTGTGGGCAGAAGCTTTATCTGGTTGCAACATAGTATTTTCGCACTGAACGTTCATATGCATTTCTTTTTGTGTTGTTTTTAACAATGTCACGGCCGGCATTAACATTGTTAGAATTATTGATAGCCCGGTTATTAGGCCGTGGTCTAGTGATGTTTGTTACAGACGCAGATGTTCAATTAGTCTACCTCTGTACTGGGGTTATTTGGGGTTATTTTGCCAAACAATTTTTCCGCTGAAGATGGCCTCCGATGGTGGGGCCGAAACGTCTATAACAAACATCATTTAGACCGCGGCGTAACAGCTCGACTGTCCACCAATTCTTCTTCTTCTTCTTCTTCTTCTTCTTCTTCTTCTTCTTCTTCTTCTTCTTCTTCTTCTTCTTCTTCTTCTTCTTCTTCTTCAGCGGCGCGACAACCCATTACTGAGTCAAGGCCTCCTTAAGGTACTCTGCACATAAAAGAGTTTGACAGATGGGATGTGTGAATTTTCTGATCCAAACCCCCAACCTGGAGGATCAGGAACTTTGATTTCGGGGAGCTCTTCTCCTAGAGAGTTGCTTTCACCTCAGGTGACGAGCTCTCTCTGCCCAGTCTCAGTAGGCTAACTGACTCAGCCTATGTGTGCACTATAGCCCCCACACTAGATACACAACCTGCTACCGATGTGCACCATCCTTCCAGGCCAGGACCCAGGATACCATCAGGCTGCCTTGATGGAACCCCCATCTCTCGTTTGCTTACCGATCCATTCCGCCGAAGGGGTTGGTTACCACGACCTTGGAGTGGATTGCTCGGCGTAACAGGGGCCACCGACGTGTAGGTGAGAGTAGAGTGGAGTTGGGTGGAGAGGCCGGTGCATTTCTCTTCTGTGAAAGCATATGTTCGCGTCGCACCCCCTTTGGACCCCTATCCACTAATTCTAACAAAGAAATTAGAAATATGAATACGACTGGAATCGTAGTCATCGACATACGTTGAAATATGCCTCAGATCGGAAGACATCAACACACTTGCCAGCAGTAATAGAAACGACACGTGCAGTTGTATTAACAACGGATTTTATTGTTTCTACATTGTCGTGGCGTCCATCGGTTGTAGTCGGAGTACTGAATCGGTCGTAAAAAACCGATGTTTATGTCGCGAGACAAGTGTCTGTTAACGGAGCCAATTGGAATTCTATTTATACAATGTAACCAAGTAGTGGACAGCTTTTACACTGGATTTTGTTTCATAGATAGATCCATCCGCCTTCTCTTCGACCTTCATTCGTAACTACACGCCTGCGCGCATTATACCCAACACTGTTTATCTTTTGTGAGTTAATATTTTCTCTCTGCGCGTGTGTGTTTATTGTTATGTGCAATAATCTGTGTATATATATTTTTCTTTAACGCCTCACGTTGTAAGCGCCAAATATGTTAGCTTTGTATTTACTGACTGTTAATTGAGTATAAATGCTCACTTAGTCTCAGCAATATTTTGAGTTGTATGTTTAATAATATTTACTTATAAATGAGAACACACTTCTTTTGCTGCTCTGAATCATTCAATTTTTATTCCTTAATTCTCTTATTATAATAATTTTCTTTTCTTCTATTAATTAATAACAAATTTTCCTTTTTTAAGGTTCCTGCTCCATCTAGCTCTCGGATGCATGAGCAAATTTTTTATCTCAGGGTCATAACCAAAGTAACAATCGTCTTCAGTAAAATTATAAATTCATACAACACGTTTTACGTTAATAACATACATGAAAAAAACAATTTTAATGTGTAGTAATTAATTGTTGTTTGTGCATGATTGTTTGGATGTGAGTTCTTGTGATCATACAAAAAGAAATCAATTCAGATAATTGTACAAACTTAATATTACACATTAAAAATATAAAACTAATAAAACAATTAAAATAATTAATAATTAGACATTAGTAATACAATTGACAAGAGAAAAAAATTAAAAAAATAATTGTCTATTATATAGCTCATAGTTTATGAATTCTCAACATGGCGCGCTGCTGTCCCCTTTCAATAACAGTGAAATAAAGCAATGTATGCCATATTCCTTGAGTTGTATACACACTACTGAAAGTTTAATAAAATTTATGAGTTCTACACTTTTGTTTGTTCAAAATAAGTTTGTGTCACTCACTTTGTATATCATAGATTATGTTTATAAATGTAGTCGCACTAAATGTGTTCGTTATTTAGTTTGTATTGAAGTGTTGTGTAAAACGTTGATAGTTGTCAAGATGGTTTTAGCATTAAAACGATCTCACCAAATTCAAGATGTAGTACTCCATTTTAGGATATTATTTTCAGCTTTCCTTCTTCAGGTTGGTCGTTAGTTTACTGATATCTCCCATAACTTTACTTGTCATTTTACTATAATTTTCTTCTCTAATATTGGTTGGATTGGCAACTGCTTTAATTTGTTCTTTTTGCATTGAACGCCCACACTAGCAAGAAAAACCTTTCTTCCTTGTAAAACCAGCTTTAGATTCATTTATAAGAGGCCTTGGTTTGTTTGGTGTACTTTTCGGTCTCAGGGCTGATTTATCCCCCTCCAGTAAATATAAGTTTTTAATATAACCTTACTTTTCCTGATTATTTTTACATAATCCCGTTTATTTTTGTATTTCACTTAATTTTATATTGTCACTCACACTAATGAAGTTGATTTTATTGTTATATGGTCACTTTATATAAAATACATGCCATTCTCACCTTTTGGCCATACTAGGTTCATAATACTTTATATTTTTATCATTGTTTACACTGTTACTTGCACTGTTTCATTATTATTATTTATCACTTTTCTATTCACTTATCTCACCTTGTATGTTTTTCGAATAAACACAATTATGAAAATAATTACCTTGTCTTTACCATAACACTATATAAATATGAGCTAATTACAAATCCACTCTTAGGTTAAAGACCTAGCTTGACTTTTAGGCTTGTGTTATACAAATTATTTTGCTTAACTCTAAATACATTTTTTACTTACTTACTACAACATTATAATTTACAATATTATAATAAAATATACAAAATCACTTCCCTAATTTATTGGGTAATTAGTATATGTCAAAGTCACAGTCCAGTCTAGTCCTTTATTATGTCTGTTTGTAAAGTTATTTACTATGTTTGTTTACAAAGCTAATTCCTGTGTTAAATTTATTCATGCATCTGTAAAATACTTATTTTTTATTCATGGTTTATTGTTTTAGTTATTATAATTCTTCCTTATATAATTATTTTTGGTTGTTCTCATTTGATTACTCATTCTTTATTGCATTCTTCATTCAGTTACGTAGTTTTTTTTTTTTTTTTTTTTTTTTTTTTTTTTTTTTTTTTTTTTTTATTGGAGATCTGTAAGCTGTTCGACTGAGCGAACATTTAACAAATTGGCTGACAACACACAGGATTATGAAGAGCTGACCATTGACAGCTCTTCTTGTTTTGATAATAGATTAAAGAAGTAACAAAATACAAAACTAAATGATAAAAAAACATGTAAACAAATGAACAAAAGTCACTATCACTTCCTGCTGGCATGATACAATAAGTTCAAACATTAAACACTGGGCCCATAAGGCACATATACAGGTTGACATTAACACGTATGAATGACACGAATACAAAAACATACAGAACAGATATCACAGACAGTACAATACAGAAAATACAGAGAATACATTATGAGTTAAACCTGAATGGTAAGTCTAATAGTTTGTGTCTTTTTAGTCTATAAATATCTTCACTGTTGTCTAACAAGTTAATTGCCAGGTGGTTGGGATGCTGTTCTAGTTTGGAGATGTGAGTCCTGCAGAGGCGCATGATTTCTTCTTTCACGGTTGAAACTTTGAGGTCGCGGTGTATAGAGTTATTTGAGACAAACCAAGGAGCGTCGACTATTGATCTAAGTGTTTTGGACTGAAAGCGCTGGATAATCTCAATATTACTTGTACTTGCAGTACCCCAAAGTTGAATACCATAAGTCCATACCGGTTTAAGCACGGCTTTATAGATCAAGAGTTTGTTGACGAGACTTAACCGTGATTGTCTGCCTATAAGCCAATAGATGTTTCTGACCTTGTGATTAAGTTGAAGCTTCTTAGATGTTATATGTTTTTTCCATGTTAGTCTCCTGTCCAGATGCATCCCAAGGTACTTAGCACTTTCAGCTTGCGGTACTGGTTGACCGTTAATTGTGACTGGAGGGCAGTTTGCCTTACGTGTGGTGAAGGTAACGTGGACTGACTTCGATGAATTGATTTTTATGCGCCAATTATCAAGCCATAACTGAACGCTGTTTAATGATTCTTGTAGTATAAGAGATGCTATTGAGGGGTCGGAGTGTGTCGCTAGGATCGCTGTGTCATCGGCGTAGGTAGCAACAGTGGTTTCACTTGCTGACGGTAAGTCCGAGGTGAACAGGAGGTAGAGCAGAGGACCCAGGACACTACCCTGCGGAACACCCGACCCCACTGGTAATAGAGGAGAAGTAGCATCGGAGTACTTGACTTGAAACACTCTGCCCACTAAGTAGGAATGTAAGATACGGTAACAATTATGTGGCAGATTTTTCTTTATTTTATATAAGAGTCCAAGATGCCAGACTTTGTCAAATGCCTGGGAAACGTCGAGAAACACACCTGAGCAGAACATCTTCGATTCCAGCGATTTATTGATAACATTTGTTAGTCTGTGTATTTGATCTACCGTAGAGTGCTTTTCTCGAAAACCAAATTGGTGATCCGGAATTAGGTTGTTTTCTACAATTGTTGGCATAAGTCGTTTTACAAACAGCTTTTCAAAGATCTTACCAAGTATCGGTAGAAGGCTTATGGGTCGATAAGAAGAGGGCTCTTGAGGGTTTTTACCAGGTTTTAAGACCATGATAACTTGAGCCGATTTCCAGAGAAGAGGAAAGTATTCGAGTCTGAGTATGGCATTGAAAATGTATGTTATTAGTACAACGCCTTTGTGAGGCAGCTCCTTTAGAACTTTCCCCGATAGCAAATCAATGCCGGGAGCCTTTTTACTTTTCAAATTATACAGGATTATTTCCTTGATTTCCTTAACTTTAAAAGGCTTAATAGGTAGAGTCATTTGGAGCGGGGAGTGTAAGTATCTTTGTACCTCTTCATCGAAAGAGACGTTCTTGCTGGCTGCAGGTTGAAAAACGTTGACCAAATGTTCGGCAAAAACCTGGGATTTCTCTGTATTGCTGCGCGCCCAGCTACCATCTGGTTTATGTATTGGTGGTATTTGTAATAGTGGCCTTTTTAATCGTTTAGTAGCCTTCCACAGAGAATAATCAGTACTTTCATTTGGTGACAGATTTTCTAGATAATCCTGAATCCCTTCATTCTTTAGATTTTCCAACAATCGTTTAAGTTGTCTGGCCGCGGAATTCCACTTTCTTTTATCATCCGGATGATGAGTATGCTGCCAAATTCGTCGCAATTTACGCTTCTCAGCTAATTTCTTCCGGACAACTC
Organism: Magicicada septendecula; assembly: GCA_034769895.1. Lineage (NCBI taxonomy): Eukaryota > Metazoa > Arthropoda > Insecta > Hemiptera > Cicadidae > Magicicada > Magicicada septendecula. The sequence goes on from CM068372.1 coordinate 484,298,026, forward strand.
AGTTACGTAGTATTTATCTATTTCATTAGTTTTACTATAAATTTTAATGATTAAATTGAGTTTCCTTTTTTGTATTATCTCGTGATGCTACAGTATATATAATGAATATGTCTTAAAATAATAAATACTTCTGCGAGTAAAATTTTTTTTAATTGGATTATTGTATTTGTATTGTATTTCTATTTCCTCAACGAAAGTTAGAGGAATCGGGCTGAAAGTGGGAGAGGAAAACCTTTTAGCTTATATTTCGCTGATGATCAAGTTGTCGTAGCAGAGGATCCGGATGATCTTAGTTACATGATAAGGAAATTACAAGAAGAATACCAGCTCGCAGGTCTCGTGATAAACATGAATAAGTCTGAGTACATAATAGTCGGTAATGATGATCAAGATAATCTCGATTTAGGAAATATCACCATAAAAGGAGTTAGCACATGTAAATACATGGGAGTTACACTTAATAAACAAGGAAATAGCAGCGATGAAATAAAGAAACGATTAAACAAAGGGAAAAAGTAATATGATCTTTGAACTCTGTTTTATGGGATAAATCAATCACAAGAGACACAAAAAAGAGACTGTATAAGAGCGTCTTCCTAAATATAGTCACGTATGGAGCCGAAACATGGGATATGACAAGGAAAAACCGAAAAAAAACTCTTAGCTACCGAAACGGATTATCTAAGACGCAGTTGTAGAAAATCGAAACTGGAAAGAGTTGGAAATGAAACAATTAGACAGAGTATGAGCATGACGAAAACATAGTGGAAGAGATTGAAGAAAACAACTTGAGTGGTTTGGACACACAAAAAGAATGGACGAAACCAGGTGGCCCAACAGAATTTTAGAGTGGATACCGTATGAGAGGATGAAAAGAGGAAGGCCACGAAGAAGTTGGCGAAAGGGTGTAGATGAAGCTATGAAACTTAGAGGCCTGGAAGAGGACATGTGTTATAATAGAAGAGAATGGAAACTAGGGACGGAGAAGCGGCCTAAGCCGTAGAAATCCGTTATATATATATATATATATATTGTAAGACGACCCTTTCTTGGCTGTAATCAATCAAGCCCCACTGTTTGGGCTAGCCACTTGGTCACCAGACCGCTGTATGCCGGTCGTTACAAAAGAATAAAATGTATACGGAAAATTCACTAATTATAGAATTTTCAAATAATAAAATAATTTTGTTTATGTTTATAGAGGTATGTATAAGATATAAATCTGTTTTTTAAAAGGTTCTGGTAAAATTTTAATAACAGGTAGGTATTGACCGTCGAGTACTTCTTGAAGATTTGCACCAAGTCTGGAGTTAAATAGATTAACTCCAGGTAATAATCGATTGGTGACTTTTCTGACTGGTCCAATATCTTGTTCAAAATAGAATATATTCTTCTCACTTAAGTCCTTCAGCCTTATAAATACCCTTAAATTACCCTGTGAAATAAGTACAGATACAAAATAATGGAAATATAAAGATTTATTGACAATTTTAAATAAATAATCGATATTTTATCGATGGAGAGCAATTATCGACTCTGTCTCAGGAATTATCGATTGTGTCATACAGAACAAAATTTTATGTTATATTATATTAAAAGACAGGTTCTTTGAGCGATTATGGATTAATAGTCAGAGAAGGGTGACGAGAAAGTATAACATTAACAATTAAAAATATAAATACAATAATTACTATTCAGTAGTATTTTAAATAATTCAGTATATAATATTAGAATAAATGTTTTGTCGAACCAATGAAGACTGATGTGACGTCAGTGACTGCGATGTAGTAAGCAGATTTCGTTTTCAAGATGGCCGCTACTCGGGTTGGTCTTGGCTATTGCATATGCGTCGAGTCAGAAAATTACTATAAAATTACCTTCATCAAGGTCTAAAATGTCCCCGCACTGGTGTAATATGTCTGTTAATCTGTTTGGTGTATTCTGGTGAAGTGTTCTGTGTAAACTTGTGTTAGTTATTTTATTTTCTATGTGTTCAACTTCTGCGGTTAAGTTTTCGAGTTATGGTTAGGAATTTCAGAATATATCAGTTGAGATATAGTGTTTTACTTGTTTCTATCACTCGTATTATGTAGTTAAGTGTTTGTTTTCACTATTGTCGTGAAGGTATAACAGCTTTAGCTTTTAAAAGTGTTTAATTCGCCTAACTCTCGTTTCACTGATTTCAATGGCTAAACACTAGTATCATTTCAATTCGATTTAGAGAAACGTTCTTCACACAACTGTCCAGCTTGATATTCAACAAAAGACTAAAGACTTGGTCATAAATCTGGCCCAGTTAATCTTTGAAAAAGTATTGTTAACATTTTTCGACTTCCCATACATATGATAAAATATTACATTATGTATGGAATTTATCTATTTTATTCCTCACTTTTATGAATTATTAACCTTATTATTGGTTTAATCATCTCATTCCCTTTAAATTGATGTATTATAGTCCATATCTGTAGATATTTTGTGGAAATTAACAAATTTCTTTACTTTATGGAAATATAGGCTCAGAATTGGATTTCCGTCTTTATACAAAATCCCCTCCATTTAAATATTATTAATACTATTATAATAAATTTTAATTAGTCATATTCCTCTTCCTTTCCTTAAATACATATAAATTACACCTTTGAACTGGTTTTTTGTGTTAATCTGTACATTTGACATTGCTCTTTAAAATTAATTAATTTCTATATTTTGAAAATTTACAAAATGTTAAGGTATATTTCCTTATTATCATTTTAATTCATAGGATCATTCCTAGTAGTGGTTAATTGTGTTATCTTATATAAATCTTGGTAGTTTACAGGATTTATAAGTGAGTTATACTATTTTATATTGGTTCTCTGATTTCACCAAATGGCCTAGATTTTAGAATTTTATATTTCTTTCCTTCTCAAATAATTTAAACTTAATTCCTCCTCTGACTTTACATAATTACAATTATATGAAAATAACATGATTTATAACTTATAGTGTTGTGTAGTAGTTAATTAACACTACATATTTAAAATAAATAATTATGAACATGGTTTAGCAATCTGCACAATTGAACATATTGCAGATATGGTTTGAACATATATCTTTTAACTATTTTTGAGATAACATAGCATACCTATTAGAACATTATTACTGGTATGTAGGTTATTATTTATCAAACATAATTCTTTTTAAAACACATAACATAAATCTTATTTTCTAATAAACCTTACAAATACATTTATTTAACACATTGATTTTAGGACTGTGAAATAACAGTCTATTTAAACATGTTACACTTATTCATACTATATTAGTACCAGTCCTTTCTGGTTTAAACCATTATTATTGTGATCCCCTACATTAGTAAACATTAACTCCCATACTCTATTTATTATCATTTTTTACAAATGTCTTGTAAATAAAGATTTACATTAAAATAATAAAATACTGGAAACCTTCCATTTTATTATTTTATTATGCTGTTTATTATTAGATTTTAAAGTTGTGATATAGCATATTACTAAGTTATAGTATCACCAACTTTAAGTTTATTGCTTTTTTTTTAAAAAACACACAAATTCACTTTCACTGTTGGTTCTGATATTCTGAGTCTTATTATCTCAGACCAGACCTTTAGTAATCATGGACCGTTAAGACTAGTTTATTTTCTTTATTACACAATAGCTTTAGTCGGTGCACTTCTTATAACGCTATACAACACTTTAGTTTTCTCAATAATTACATTTTATAAGATTTTGGGTATGTTATACTTTCTTTTGCATAGTTTTTGCGGGTTTGGGGTTGATAGTAGTTTATATAATAATAGGTTTTATAACGGTGTTTCTTTCATACTATTTCTTCCTCTCCTCCTGTCTTCCTTCTTGTCCTTCTTCGTATCTTCCTTCTGGTATTCAATCTTGTCCCTCTTCTAGTCTTCATTCTTGTCCCTCGTCTAGTCTTCACTCTTCTGGTCTTCCTTCCGTTCTTGGGTAAACCAAGGTACTTGGTGTTATCACGACTGAGGTTTAGTTTGGAGTATTTAATTTATTCACTGTGGCTTTATTCTTCTATATAGGTTTCAGGGTATTGTTTTCTTCCTGTTCACCAACTTTATTCTTCCCTCTTCTTGTTTTTTGGGGTATTTTGGTATTCACCACTCTTTAATTGAGTCTCTTTTTTCTTTGATATGGTCTTATATAACTGGTTTACTGCTCTGAGCTTCCTGGGTAACTTACTGTTTTTATACTATGAGTTGATGAGTTGCTTCAATACTTTCTTTGGTTTCTTTTAACAGTGGTTTTTATATATTATGTAGTGAGGATTTTTATCTTATTGTGGTTCATTCCTCTGATTTATTTAAATGTCATTCAATATTATTATAACATTTGTTGGTGTAATTAAACTTTATGATTTCATATGACTTAAAATGTAGTGGATTTTCTGTCACGCTACAATATATATATATATATATATATATATATATATATATATATATATACTATAATACTTATAACTATTTTACCTCAAGATGTATTTTCAAAAATACATCTTGAGGTAAAATAGTTATAAGTATTATAGTATTATATACATCAAGAAACGGACTGTAGCAGAAAGTGATTGAAATATATATATATATATATATATATATATATATATATATATATATAATTGTATTTTCAACTGACGCACGTTTCACAGACTTATTTTGTATCTTCAGAGCTTGTTCTATAAAATGAAGTTATTATTCATAGAAAATACAATAGTGTAATTTAATAAAAATTTTGCTTGCAGAAGTATTTAGTATTTGAATACATATTCATTACATACGAAACTTGCAAGAAATATGGAAGAGAGTTACGTACAAAAAAAAGTGTGCGCGCGCGTGTGTGTGAAAGTACCTCGGTTTATCTCACGATGCGTTTTGTAATCACGATTAGCTTCGTTTGATTACTTTTACATTTTCCCGTTAGGATTTCAAGTGTATTACACTTCGGTCATTAAAAAAACCGAAAGTTGTCGTCGTCATCCTTTACGGCTTAGGCTAGTAGCCTGTTCCAGTCTCAATGGAAGTCATCCAACTATCGCTTGCGGGGTCTTCCCACAGTTCTCTTCCCCCTTGGATGATAGTCAAGGGCTCTTCTTACAAATCTAGTTGGATCCATTCTCTCCACGTGTAACGGTCACTCCGTTTTGTACCGACAGATTTTCTCATTTAAGCTTTCAGCTGTGCCTAGCTCCATTGTAATGTGTTCATTTCGCATAACGTCTCTCCTGGTATAACCCTTTACAGTCCTCAAGAACCTCATTTCCGCTCTCAAATCCGAAAGTATGTTGATTATTATGTTCGTTGAATTTTAACTGTTTATCGCAAGTCGTATGAGAGATTTTTTTATAATAGCACAGTAGTCAGGGAGAAAAATAAAAACTTCATTTGATAAGGTTATAAACTCTGGTGTGGTGATCATGTGACCTTGCGAAATGTGAATGTTTAGCGTCATCAATTACGAAGTAGCTCCATAGTTTGTATACAAATAAAACTTGTACAGTGCTGTTGACACCGTAACATGAACAAATTACGTAATAGAATAAACTTAACTTTTTTACAAAAATAAATTTATAACGAACTTCTAATGCCGAGTGAACAGCTTTCTTCTCGAGATTGTGAAATACAGTCAGCGAGAAAGAGTATGTATCTCAGGTACTAAAATCTAGGCGCAAAGGTTAAAATGGTTGGGGCACGTGGTGAGAATGATAAGTGACCGAGGCCGAAAGGGAGCCGGGGGGGGGACGTCCGAGAAGAAGATGGTATGAAGATGTGGAAGGGGATTTGAGGGAGACGCATTTGTGGCAGGTTGGAGCAGTAAGCCTCTGGACAGAGAAGAATGGAAGAGAATCGTTGAGCAGACCAGGGTTCTACACGGGCCGTAGTGCCAGAAGAAGAAGAAGAATCTGCAGGGTAACCAGAATTGTCCGTAAATACGATGTCTTCTTCTGATAGTTCCTATCCGTTTCGGATGTTGGATATCATACAGACTATTTTAACTTTCTGCACTGCTGCACGGAATAAGTCAGTTGTATTCATGCCAAACCAGGTCCTTAAATTTTCCAGCCATGAGGTTCTCGGTCGCCCACCTCCTCTCTTTCCAAGTACTTTTCCCTGTAGTATGGGCTGCAATAAGTAAATTCTCATGAGATGTCCCAGATACTGAAGCTTTCTTATCTTCACTGTGTTAATAACGTTCCTTTTTCTTCATCTTTCTAAAAAGTCAACATTAGTTATATGTGCTGTCCATGAAATGCTCAGTATTCTACGGTAAAGCCACATTTCGAAAGATTCCAATTTTTTAGTTGTGGCTTCAGTCAAAATCCAAGCTTCTACACCGTATAAGAGGACCGAGAATAGTAGCGTAAAAGTCTCATTTTTGTGTTTATAAATAAGATGTAATACATAGTTTTTATTTGTTTATTTACTTAGGCAGTCTGTTTACAAAGAATTCATTAAGCATACGATGATGATATAAAACTGACATGATGATAACTGATCGAGCGCGTTCAGTCCTCTGATTACTACAACTTTAGTCGTAATAGGAAGCGGGAATAACGTCATCAATAATACAGCACCTATCGCATTACAATACCAAATTTATAATAACATTAGAATAATAAACGTGAAAAACAATAGGAAGAGACGTTTTACATGGCGTGTATGTAGCAGGAGTGAGGCGCACAGTTGTCGCCGTCGGCGAGGGAGGGCGCTGCTGGAATGTTACAGCCGTGGGAATCTGGGTAGCGTTTTGGTAGTGCGCTCCCTCTGGCCACGCCACACTCCGAAAACATTTTCCCGTCGTCTAGTTTTTTTTTTTAATACGATTTATAATGGGAGTGTTCTTTATTTTAGTAGACCTACCTGCTGTTCTTAAGGTTATTCGTAAATTTCACTTTATATGAAAACACGTAAAATATTAATCTGGTGCGTTGGTAACAGATAACGCCATTCTTTATTCAGATTATGAGAAGAGTGCCATTGTGTCTGATGAAGGAGATGCCCTTCGCTTGTCGTCCTCTGCTGTGAACGAATATACAGCAGATAGTTTAAGCCATCTCTCCGTCCCTACGTCTGTGTCTGGTCCCTGCCTCTCTGTCTGTCTGTCTGTCTGTCACTCTCTCTTACCTCTATTCGTTTGTCACTGCAAATAAATATCTATGCATTGAAAGACGCTTTGTAATACAAAATAAGGTCGTCACTTTAAATATGTTTTACGTGTCTAAACGTACACACGAATTGCTGAAAACTAGACACACTCGAACGACTGAAAACACAAAAACAAGAAACTGCATGCAAACATCTTAAATGAACGGACACAATTTAAATCATACTCAGTACTTTAAAGCATTACACAATACACACGCACAAACAATTTTAGATCTAACAGACCATGTTCCTTTAAAAGCCATACATTTTTTTTTTTTGTCTGATATTACCATATTAAATTCTTTCGCAATGTTATTTTTAAGGAGTGGATCATCCTTTGCAGGTCATCTTCATTTGTGGCCAATAACATCTGATCATCTGCAAACATCAGAGTCTTAAGCATTTTGCCTGCAACTGTGATTCCTCCATTTACACTGTTAAGCCAAATCCTAACAATTCCGTCCAAAAACGGGTTAAACAAGAGCGGCTGGTAAAGGCAAAATGCAACCTTGTCTAACGCCTCCATTTATTTTGATGGCGTTCCGTTGCTTTATTTCTATTTGTGACTCTATTTTCTAAACCTCTCCGCAGTATCGACCTTGATACTTTGTCAAAAGCTTTGCATTAATCTACGAACAGTAGACGCGTCTCTAAATTTTGTTCTCTCTTTTCTCTATAAGCTGTTTAACAGTGAAAATTGATAAATTCTAATTTCTGGAAACTGTCGACGTCGACGACAACGACAACAAAAATCTTAACGACTGAATGTGTCTTTTCTATTGGGTTTAAACCGTTTATTTACTGCTGGTATAGTGTGCCGGTCGGCCTCGCGCGTGAGATAGTGACAGATCAGACATTAAAGACACCGTTAGCTCCAAGGCTGAGCTCGTAGTGGCGTTGTATTGTGTTGTGTTGACAGCCGGCAGAGTTACGAACCAGGGACAACGCAGTGCGCGTGTCGTGTACCCCACAGCTGTCATAACTAACGTGCCTATATAACTAGACTCTGCTGTCTGTAAGCTGTGTAGCTATGTATGTAGCTACAACTATGTCAAGTGAAATGTTTGGGCGAAACTTTAAGAAACCGCTAGATATTCAATGCCCGAAATAAGACCAGGGTGATTGCTTTGGAAACGTTGAACAATTATTATACTCTAACTGTAAACAACTTCATCATCATCATCAATCGTTCAAGGATTAGGAGCATTCTGCTGTTCCGGCCTCATGTTTCTTCTCTCCACCTTGGTACCGGCCGCCAACGTCTCTTCATCCGTGTGGCTGGTAACACAGGCCTACGATGAAAAACCTATGTTCATAAAGCTTTGCGTTATTGTCGCGATAAGAGTCAGTCTTGATTCAGTGCGCGGTCAGCTACCGTACGGTGTGCACCGTTTAACCGTCGCGCTCGACTTTATACATTAAGTATTGTAGTTTTTGTTTGATTGGATTTTAATGTTTTAATTATTTGACAACTCTATCATCGTTTGATGATATACGAACATACTTTTAAGTTCTGAGGATGGGACAAGTGTCCCGAAACATGTCAACTTTAGATTGAAGACATCGTTGCAGAAAGTCACAGACGGTATGTTGCAATATATTTGATTGAACAATACGTGGCTTGGTACTAATTTCGGATTTATTCGTTTTAAATATAAATATGAACGGTACAACTGACTGGCAGTGTCGGGATGCGATACCCAACAAACTCGTAGGTCTAATTGTATGCAAGTGTTTCCATCGATGTTATCAACTGTATGAACAATATGAACGGTACAACAGACTGGCAGTGTCGGGATGGGAAACCCAACAAACTCGTAGGTCTAACTGTATGCAAGTGTTTCCAACGATGCTATCAACTGTATGAACAATATGAACGGTACAACAGACTGGCAGTGTCGGGATGCGATACCCAACAAACTCGTAGGTCTAACTGTAAACACGACCTTCACAATGGCATTGTCTCGTCTCCGTGTGCGTGTGTGCATGAATAAAATATATCCTAAATCTATAATTACGTCGCGAACAACACTGTTTCAGATGTCTTTATTATGATGATTATTATTAATAATTATTATAAATTCAATGACACTAGGGCTTATCGGTTCCGTGCGTTCGGCTGGTGGGGCGTGTCCGTTGCGTTGTTCACGATACCAACTCGGGGAACATAATTCTAAACCAAGCGACGGACGGACGCGGCACATTAACATTCCCGACCGACGCGTTACAATAATATACAATCAGTAAAATATTCAGCTATTTTTAATTATCATATTTAATTTCATAGTATTGTTTTTTATTTTAATATTTTTTTTTATAGAACTGCTTGCACTTTCTATCGACTATTTTGTTCGTTCAATCTTCTCGAACGTGTTGGCGTCTTTTCCGACCAGAACAAAGCAAGGTCGAATACAAATAATACGTTCGAACCTGCGTAAATGTGTGTGTGTGTGTGTTCTTTACTGTGTTATCCTCTTTGTAGATTGTAACGGCTTTCGTTTTTCTTATGCCTTGCTCCACATACGTTCAGCAATGACTTTGACGTAAATTTTGATGCGCACGCGCAAACACACGCCACTGGACGCCACGGCATGAAAGTTGTTGCTGAACATTATCATTATCATCAGTATACCAAGAGCAAGAGACCTGTGTGCTGATTCCTTTGAACCATCTTCTTTTTCTTAGACGCTTAACTCTCGCAGTAGCATATCTAGAATGTGGCCTTGTTAAGCGCCCTCATTATTACGGAGCTGAGATTAAGTCGTCTGCTTAGTACCCATCCGTGATTTTGACCTACACCAGTGGTTCTCAAAATGGGGTCCGTGACAATGTTTCAGGGGGTCCGCGGACACTTTTAAGAAAAAAATATAATATACCTTAATTTTCTCCGATATTGTATAGACTAAATCTAAATTGCAGAATCTTTAAACAATTAGTATAATATTCCAGTAATTTTTTTTTCAAACTAATTATAATTGTAAAGTAATTTCAATCTAATGGCTTTAATAATGTCTTTAAATCATGTCGTGTAGCAGATCTGTTTGTCAGCCCATCTGACTAGAGCGCTGCATCACATCAACGCACAACTAATCGCGTTTTTTAGTCCACATATCTTGTGGATAAGCACTGTATCTCGCGTATAAGCACTGTATCTAAGCATAACGTTTTTCCGTGTAGCTGCTTTTACGCCTATGCAGCTGGATTTTGACACGTGTGGCTGGAAAGATAGAGCCGAGGTTGGCAAAGAAAAAATAAACTTTATGTAAAGAGTGACTTAATATAGAAAATATCAAACATTAAACCTAATATTGTAGAACTAATTGTTCATTGTTCACGTTAAACTAAGTTTGATATCATTAATATTATAATTTTGCAAGTTGAGAGAATTTTGATTTTAATGCATTTTAATTAAAATATAAGAGTTTATATCATATTTACAGTTTCCTTTATTTGTTAACTCAGACGGGGCCCGTGGAATTTTTATTGTGGAGGGGGGGGTCCACGGACTGAAAGGTTTGGGAACCACCGCCTTACACCATTCTACAGAAATGAAAATATTTATGTCGATGTTTCAACTTAAGGATATCAACATGGAACATAGACGTAAAATTTCCAGATACAATGTTCAGTTTTTTACATTACTGTAAATAACAAGTTAAAATTTTTTAGTTGCTGAATTTAATAACGTTTTAAAACGCCTAAATTGATCTCGTTTAATGCACCGTCACGCCTGCTTCTGTAGTTTGAACGTCGTGACTGTGTGCGTGTGCGTGTGACATAATAATAGAGTAGCAGTGAACCGCCTCCAGCAACAGTACGTTCACTGTACGGAGTCGCGTAGTCTGCGCATGTAGGTCGAGAATCGCACGGGGTTTGTGTGTTTGTGCGTCGTGCAATAATTCCAAATCCTTTTCCGTGTTAGTAGTGTTGACAGCCGTGATGGCGTATTCTTACGTCTTTTTGTTACTTTTTCGTAAATAAAATTTTATGGCGTCGTAAAAAAAAACCGGCAGGTAACGTAGCCGGAATTATACGGCGCCAAAATTGAGACGAATCGTCAGTCACCGCCGACCGACCTACACAACACGTAATTAACGTTTCTTATGCCTGCCAGCGTGAACAAGCGCGCCCGTGCGTACGAAACTTCGAATTGTATACAGACATCGTCCTGTGTTTATTGCAATAGTTCGTCGCCTGATTCGGTAAGCAGTTTGTTTATCTTACACCAATTAATAAGCCGTCATCATCGTAACCATCATTACCATGAACGCCATCAGTCGTAATCATTAGAATCGTCGTCACCATGATTACTATAACATCATCACCATCACATTTCTATCGTGACCACTCTCCTTCATAATCATCATCGCCATCATCACTAACATTATCATCTTCGTATCATCATTATCATCATTGCCGCTTGTCTCCTCTTCACTGTTGATATAATAACGTGCCGGTCATTCTATTGCGCCTTCTGTGTTTTTTTATTTCGCCGGGAAGGGGGGGACCTTTACTTGAGGCTTGTCCGATTGGAGAACGGCCTGTTTTGGAACCATAACTTTCGGACTGATTAACACCTTATTATCCAGTGTCACCTGCCACGTAATGCCAATCGCCCAGTGCGGTTTTTGTAATTGCATACCGAGTGTTTCCTCTTCGTGAACACATGTTTCTATCATGCAGGCATAAGTACTTCACCTTGTTTGTCTTCGGCAAATGTACGAACTGATTTGTTGTTTGTCTTCGGCAATGTCCGGCAAATGTACGAACTGATTTGTCTGCAATAGTTTTATTTTTCAATTTTTGCTTCCCAAGACATCTGTTTACTGTGATTCACTGAGATTTGCGATCTCAGAAGAAGCTAATTACAAACGTACAATACAACAGACGACTGACCTAACCTACGATCAAGCGTACAAGAGAGAAACACCCGCCCCCTAGAGAGCTATGTACACTTCAGCAGGAATTCCCCTTTGTCGGAATGTTAAACCTTGCGTAATATCGACAGACAGCCAGATATAAACTTTATCTCTGTTGTAATACAAACCATTATTGCCCGTGTCGCCTGACTATTGGAATTTGTTTGCAGTTCAATAAATAATTGACACTTAGTCTACGTGTATGTCTAACACGAACCGGACAATGGACACCATTGTTATTCATTTGAAACTGCATATATCGTAAATAAATATGCATACACACTATAATAAAAGTGTAAGAGAATTGGTACAGAGATCAATGTGTGTGTAGTATATAACTTGTTGTAGACACTGCCTTGTCGGTCGATCAGATACTAATGGCTAATAATAAAGACGACCTTGTTTATCCCCAATTCTTTTCAACTGTGTTTTGGAGAAAGTAGTGAGAATTTGGAATGAAAAATTAAAGGAATGCAAAACATCAACAATCGTGTTGGGAAGAAGGAACAAACACATTGAAATAAACAGTCTGGCATTCGCAGATGACTTTGCTATACTTTCTGAACATCTGACATCTGCAGTAACAAAAGTTAATTTTTTAGAGGACATAGCCAGTAGAACAGTAGAACGGTCTTAAGAATTTCTGCAGAAAAAAAAACAAATTTCTCACGAACATTAAAAATGCGCCAAAATTCCTCCTAACAGATATTGGTCGAATAGAGAGGGTTAGAAAATTTAAGTATCTAGTGGAAATAATTCTAGAGAATGGTTTAGAAAAATCTGCAACAGAAGAAAGGATTGAGCATACATTGATAACAACAGATCTGCTACAGATGGAAAGAGTATATGGTGTAACTAAAGATATTTACAATAAAAAGTGCGTATTTAAAAATGCGAAAATAAGGCATTACAGTACAGTAGTGAGGCCAGAATGCCTGTATGCAAGTGAATGTCTACCATTGAATTACAATTTAGACAAACTAGAAACATTGGAAAGACGAATTATTAGGAAAATATTAGGCCCACGAAAAACTTCAGAAGGTTGGAAATTAAGAAGTAATGATGAAATATATCAAAGTATAGAAAATATAACAGAAACAGTGAGAAAATCTTCGTATTTTTTGGACATTTATATAGAATGGACGACAATAGGTTAACAAAACAGATATTCAAATATCTATGGGGGAAAGAAATCGACATCAAGTTGGATTAAAAAAGTCAAAAAAAAGGATTTAGAAAAATAATGAAAACGCAGAAGAAGCAATTGAAAGAGTAGTTTTTCGGGCAAAAGTGTTAAAAATGGAAGGGGAGTCCAGGGTTGGAGAGAGAAAAACGCAGGTTCAAAGTGGACTGAAGACAGGAAGAAGAGACATAGTGAAAAGATGAAAGAATATTGGAGAAAAGGGAAAGAACAGGGAATAAAGAATTGAAATTGGCATGTGGCCCTCAGATGGCCGATACAAATAGGAAAACAAAGATTTTTGACCTTGTTTATATGTCAAAAAAATGATAGGTGAACACTAAATTGGAAACTGAATACTTACAGTTAAGTTATAACACAGAGCACTTGTGTTTTACAGACGACCAAAACAACAACAACATAACTGAATCTGTTGAAAAGCGACATATTTGTATATTTGGGTCCAACTCATGTATTTACGTGATTTCTAGAGAAATTACAATCTCCGTGAAATAGTGTAGAACTTACATCCAGAGATTATTGTTTTTATTTAGCGAAACCACGCCTCTCCTGGATATATGGGGATTTTGTATGGAATGAATCATTCTGAAGCATTGTTAGTTTTCCTGTTTCCAACAACCAGATTGTTTCATTCTACTCAACGTTCTAATTTTATTTTTGATGTTAATGAAGTCATAATTGATTCTAGTACGCTGGATTTTCAGTGAGTTAATAGACCGGTTGGGAGAGCACACATTCCGTTTAAAAACTGACGAAAATTCCAGATTTGCCAGTTATCATAGTCTATTCCAATAAATTTTAGAAACTTAGTATCAAGATGGCATAAAGAGATTTAAGAAGTATGTATAAAGAATCCGAAAGTGGATATAAATCGAATCTGCAAAGACTCTGGATTGCAGATATCCACACGTAAGACTAAGGTGATGGCTTTTCGTGAAACTGATCCCGTATAAACCGTACGTATATCCCGTATACCGTATCCCGTATTTTTGTCTTTTATGACCGACAAAAATTGTTATAGACGGTACTGTCCTGGAACAAGTTAGCAATTTTGAATACCTGGGCTACAGTGTGTCTTATAATGCATGCAACGACGTTGTGAATAAGTTGCATAAGTTCAACCTTATGTGCGGGACCATCAGGCGAACCCTTAAGTCAACAAGTAAAGGAACACGCCTAAAATTCTACAAGGTGATGGCTCTTCCCGCGCTTCTTTATGGGTCTGAGAATTGGACTTTAACGGAAGGCCAGGCCAGTCGCATCCAAGCGGCTGAAATGAGATTTCTCAGGCACGTGGCAGGGTAGGCCTATACTCTCCATGATCATAGAAGAAACACAGAGATACGGCAGCAATTGAATATTATGAGTATACTCGACAGGATCGCCCAGTATCGGCAGAATTGGTGGGAACGTCTTTGCCGAATGGATGACTGCCGCATCCCCAAACAACTCTGGAACTATAACCCGAGGGGACGGAGAGGTGTGGGACGTCCGAGGAAGCGCTGGAGTGACCAGCTCTTAATCTTTTCTATTTGAGACCGGAACAAACTATTTTTGGTTTAATCTGTGAAGATGATGATGATATAAAGGTTGACAAGGTTGAACAAATGTTTAGTTGGCCTAGCGTAGAACTGGTAGTCCTACAGGAACTGGAGGAGTCACAGATAACACAGAGAACAGATAAATCACAGAAAACTCGTTTCTGAATCCTTTACTAAAAGTGCTAGAAAGAAAGAGAAGTTTTACGGTGATACAGACCTATGGATGGTGCGTCAGACACGGCTGTGAGTTTAAACAACTGTATAAGGAAATGAACTTATTATGTTTTATCAATCCACAACAACGTTAGTGCCAAAAAAGGTAGCAAAGGTAGAACCGATAGCTGCGAGGAACAGACAAAAAGTTAGTTGTACAAACACACAAAAAAACATGTGGAATATTTATGAAAGTTCTTTTAATTACCTGAAAGTACAATCTAAGATCTACTTTTCTACAAAACTGCCAAATTCATTTAAACACTTATTGTGGCATGACACGAATTTTTCGATGCCGTTGCTGAAGACTACCCGTCCAACACCCGATAACGATTCCTGCGATGCGTGTTGGACTTCGATATCGCCTCTTCGTCAGTAGGACTCAACACATGGAAATCACAGGGCATAAAGTCGTGACTGCAAGGAAGCTGTTACCACTCCTCCCACTGAAACTTTTTAAAGACTTTCTTCGTGACGTTTGCCAAATAATGCGCGCGCAAATTCTTCAACATTGCACACAGCCAAAGATGACATAGTCAGCACTTCCATGCGAAATACCCAGTTCGCCTGCAGTTTTATCCACTTTGATTTTCCTATTCGGAAGCAACGATTGGTAAACGCGTTTAGTGTTGTCGAACCGATGACCTTCCCTGCCGGTACATACAGTCTGTCAATTGGCAATGCATTTACACCCCCCCCCCCTGCCCAAATAAAGTTAGTCACTGCGCGTATTTCTAATTTTTGACGCTACTTGCAGATGACGTGACATACTTCGCGGCTAACAACGGACTAACTGTTAATACTAAGTGGAAAACGTTACTACAGCTGACAGAAACGGAAGTTTACCAGTATTGCCAACAATTGGTATCAAAATATCTCTTTTAGGAAAAAAAGGATATGGGCAAGTGGAAACAACTTATTAACTTTCCCTGGTGTAGTAGAAATATAGATAGATCTAAAACTCGCCGGCGCTAAGTAATTGATAAAAATAAATGATAAATCTCGGTAATTGATAAATGATACATATGAGCTAGGTATCGGTCTCGGTGGAATTAGAAACGAAGGAAGGAAGGCCCAGTAGTGTTGTAGAACCACGGGAAGAAACGAAGGAAGGAAGGCCCAGTAGTGTTGTAGAACCACGGGAAGAAACGAAGGAAGGAAGGCCCAGTAATGTTGTAGAACCACGGGAAGAAACGAAGGAAGGAAGGCCCAGTAGGGTTGTAGAACCACGGGAAGAAACGAAGGAAGGAAGGCCCAGTAGGGTTGTAGAACCACGGGAAGAAACGAAGGAAGGAAGGCCCAGTAGGGTTGTAGAACAACCGGAAGAAGAAGAAGAAGAAGAAAAATTCCCTGCCGCGAAGGGGGATCCCTGTCTTTTATGACAACTTACAGCTTTTCATTTAGAAAAGCAAGTGGGTGATAATAACGGCCATAAAGCCAAATGCTGTAGGCTATAAGTACGCCTACTCGGCTTTCAATGTGCCAAGCTGAAGGTAAGGTTAGGTTAGCGCATTGTACACAAACTACTGCTAATTATATGCAGTACGCAGTACACGTGTTTTACTAGTTTTCACCGACACACGCGCGTCTCACGTATATAGACATGAAAGTAGTAATACAGGTTATGATGGAAACATTGACAGCTTCCCGTTTTTATGTAAGATTTCGTAACTGATTAGCTACGACACACGTACACCACAATGTAACACAGTTGGAGTTCTTGTTTGTCTCTAAGCTGTAGGAATTAAGTTTGATTTCATTGTTACGCTCACTGCATTTTTTTCATTTCTGACTGCAAAAGCGTTCGTCGGATTTAAAAACAATTATAAAAATTGTTTGCTAACTTGTGCCGATTACGAAAGCTTTGAAATAAGTAAATTTTTGAAAATTTGTCTTCGTCTTATTTGGTTTTCGTCGGTTTTTGTCTTTGTCTTAAGAGGTTTTCGTGGTTCCTTTGGTTAGCCATTGAACGAGCTAAGCAAGTTCCCAGTTTTAACTCAGAGGTCTGTCTGTCTGTCTATCTGATTGATACATCTCACGATAACTTTTGAATGCATCAATCGTTTGTCCTTAAACGTGGCATGCCTGTCCTACACAGTCGCATTGCTTTTTAAATTCATCCCCCTTCCAAAAATAAGGAGCGGGAGGGAAATATGTGACGGAATCAAAATTATAAAAAAATCGTAAAACCCCGTATGGGGTACCAATTAAGGGAATTTTAACGACAGTCTAAATATAGTGCTCATTTTTGAAAATCCAAAAATTCTTGGGCGTCAGGACCCCAAATTGGGTGACAATTGTGATAAAACCGCAAAAATTCATGTGGGGGTGTCGAATTAAACATAATTTTAACTCTCATCTGAATGTAGTGTTACGTATTGGAAATTTCAAAATATTTTAATTCCAAGGCGCAAAACAGAAATCAAAAATTTGAAAAAAATTCTGAGATTTCAGCAGGGTGTCAGACAAGGAATTGTAACCCAGATCCAAATTTTTAACGTTTACTATATTGTTATGTCCTCTAACAATTGTTATAATATTAACGTAAAAGAGTAATGAAGATTTTTGTAATTTTTTCAATGATTGAAAAATTAGCTAATATCGAAATTTGTGTAATAATAAATGTACTTCGTTCAAAATAGTGAGCACGTTCTGCAGCATACGCAAGGGACGTGACGTTCGTTGGGCACAGGTGGTCGCTTCCAATTAGAGCCAGAGCAGCAGTACCATAGTGCGGCACAAAAACAAGACTGTCAACGCTTCATTACGTAGGACGGAGCGGCTGCTACTCGTTAACAAATTTTTAACGTTTACTCTATTGTTATGTCCTCTACAATTGTTATAATATTAACGAGGTGTTAGAGTAATGAAGATTTTTGTAATTTTTTCAATGATTGAAAAATTAGCTAATATCGAAATTTGTGTAATAATAAATGTACTTCGTTCAAAATAGTGAGCGCGTTCTGCAGCATACGCAAGGGACGTGACGTTCGTTGGGCACAGGTGGTCGCTTCCAATTAGAGCCAGAGCAGCAGTACCATAGCGCGGCACAAAAACAAGACTGTCAACGCTTCACTACTACATAGGACGGAGCGGCTGCTACGGTACCGGTATATAGAGCACAGTGATTTGTCAAGCTGTACTACTCAATGGCGACGTGTCGTGCTGCCGGTATGGGAAATGCAGTGCTCCGTGTGTAGCAACGGATTACCAAATCGGAATCTGTGTGACTGTGGAAACCTATAGGCTATTGCGTTACCTAATGTAGGCCTACATCGTAAACCTTTAACGTTCTACCATTAGCAGATTAGATTTTTGGACTTTAGTTTATACAAATTATGGAATCCAACAGTTCCAGCGTTCATCGTGTTATTTGAATTAGCGGTCTCTGTGATTCAGTGGCGTGGCGTGGGACATAGGCCTAACACCTGTTGCCAATTGTGATAGGTCTAAAACATAACCTAAAAATTAATTCGAATTCTTTCTTGTTCCGAGTATTCTTTTTAGAGCACTTTCTATCATTCGTTGGGAGAAGAAGAGGGGCCCGATTCAACGGGATCTGACTCTCATTATAGTTGCACAGAATAAATAAGAACACAAATAATCGAATTAAAAGTAATAAAGACAAACAGATAAACAAATGACTAAACGAACAAAACACAAGTAGGTATGTAGTATCTGTTGCACGTCAGTTCCGAAAACGAACACAGCTGCTAACTGAGCGTTTGCCGGTTTATACAGCGGCAACACGTTGGGTGAACGAATGTGTCCCCCCCCCTCCCCAGTTTGTACAGTGACAACTACTACCAAGTCAATGAGGTAAGCAGTAAAACATTTCCGATATCTGAGCCCAGCAGTACGAAAGCAATGCTACGCTTTTCTTCAAGTTTCCCTACTAGTATTGTCGGATTTCCAATTGTTCAATAACTAAAGTATTTATTCTGTGAAATAATTAATATTATTTTCTCTTATTTACAGTACTGACGCCGGCAACAGCGGTTACATGGACTACTGCTGTGATTCCAACTTTGTCGTCCTTATTTGCTGAACTTCTGCCTGTCATGCTCCGGACGAGGCCTTTCAGTGTCTCCACCATTATCGAGTCCATAACCACGACCTTAGTCGTGGATCTTGTCGTGGTTAAGGACGTGATAATGGTGCAGAAACTGAAAGGCCTCGTCAGGAGCATGATAGGTAGCAGTCCAGCAAATGAGCACGACAAAGCCGCAGTTCCACCAATATAGTGATATGACAAGTACAAACGCATAATCTCCTCCGTATTACACCACTTCTTATAGCCACAGTGAACGTAAATTCGTGATTGTCGATATTATCCCGCCACCACCATCGATAAACACGCGAATCGATCAGCGCCAGCGCAACAAAAAGCGTCAGTGTTTACGATTGTTGTAGTCGGTTTGTATGGTTGTTGTACCCGTTCTTGTGCGTGTGTGTAGAGATAATGTTCAAGATAAAGCAAGTGTCGTTCTTTATCACAGACGACATCGCCGAAGGGGGTCGCAGGGGGAGAGAGAGAGAGTGAGAGTGAAGGTGTTTTACGAAAGGGCGTGGCTTAAATACAAACAATACTCTAGGCACTTTCAATTACCGTATTATTCATTAAAACTGTTGGAATCGAACGCGCGTATTTCACAGCTAACACACGCGCGTGTTATGTAAGATCATTGCAGCAGCGGCTGCAGCAGTTTGTTATTACAGGCTGAACAGTCAGTCAATCGCTACGCGTCTCGTAAAGTACTGTTTTTAATTATTATTGTCTTCGTAGAAACTGTAATTATCAAGCGTAAAGCTATAATTATATCAGCATTTGATTGTGCTTGTACTGTATTGTGGACTGGTCTCAACATTTATTGGTTAGTTAAGCACGCCTATTACACGCACACAAATGCATGTACAGTAATATATCGGCTGAACTAGGGAAGTGTGAAGGTCGGCCTGTGAATAACTACTACCTATGCTCTCTCTGCAAAACTCTCTCACTATTATGAACGAAATATATTCATTATCGCATAAATTTCGACATTAGATAATTTTTCAATCATAGGAAACGTTACAAAGTCCCGATTCCTCTCCTATTTCTTTAGTAGTAATGTAACAATTGTAGAGAACACAATCATACAATAAACATTAAACATTAGCGACATTCGTATTTGGGTTACAATTTCTTTTGATCTGACACCCTGATGGATTTTCACAGTTTTTGTCAAATTTTTCGTCACTTTTTTGGGCCGTGGGAACCCCAAAAAATTGAAATTTTAGAAACTGAACACTATACATGCAGATTTCAATTAATTTTATATCCCATATGGATTTTTGTTAATTAAAAAAACTTTCCACCACTTTTTCGGTTCTGACACTCAAAAAAATTACATAAATCCCGTGTACTCTACTATTTCTTTAGTAACAATATAACAATAGTAGAGCATATAATCATACAATCAGCACTAAAATTCGAAACATTAGGATCTCGGTACAGTTCCTGTTTGGTCTGACACCCCGCTGGATTTTAACAATTTTTCCAAAATTTGTGTTCTTCTTTTTGAGCTCTGGGGTCCCAAGTTTACAAAACCTAACACCATATTCAGATGTTAGATGAAATTCTCTTTAATTTGGCACCCCATATGAATTTTTGCGATTTTATCAAAATGTTCACCCAGGTTTTATCAAAATTTTAATTTTACCAAAATTAACTTGACCATACGCCCTGATGTCCACAAACTTGGAAATTTTCAAAAATGATACTATATTCAGATCGTTATTAAAATCGCTTTGAATTTAATACCCTACATGGACTTCTGAGATGTTTTCATAATTTTTACTCCCTCACATTTCTGTCTCCCGCCGCGCTATTTTTACGGGGTGGGGCTCAATCTCAAATACAATAGGGTTCTTCAAGTGTGGACACGCACGTTAAGTTTCACGACAATCGGGTAATTCGTTCAAAACGTATCGTAGGACATACCCTCAATAGACAATAGACCAACAGAAAGACAAGATAAATTCTAAACGGTCGCGTTAAAAGTGAAACCTCTCGCTTCGCTCCTTCAAATATACGTGATAAACAAAACATCACGTGGCACAAGGTCTTACAGCTGTAAACAAAATGAAATGCATTCTTTATAAAAAAAAACGATATAAAATGCAGATCGCTGCAAAAAATTATAAGGCGAATTACATTAGCGTAGAAATACATTAGCTATTAATTAATTTGTTAATTAATAATGTATTAATTTATTAATGTTATTTGCTATTTATTAATGTAGTACATTAGCTATTAATTAATTTGTTTTTTTTTTACAATCATTATGTATCGGAAACGTGAACAGTGATTCGGTAATGGAAAAAACGATGAACGGAAGTAATAATAATAATATTACAGAGGCACAGAAAACATCCATCGTCACATTTTAAAAACGTAACGTTTCGAACTCTGTTTTTATGATCATCTTCAGGTGTTACAAAAAAGTGACGACTTTTTTCTCACATACGCAGGACTGACGTATATTGTTTTCTGATATTTTTGTTCGAAGACTTTCGCGGCCGGTGTCTGTTGAAATTGAATTATCTGCCACGCTGTTTGGCCGTGATCCTAGGATTTCATTAAAACCAAACGTTTCAGCAGCAGCACTGGCTGTCAACTTCAGTGGATCGATTCAACCTAACGCGGGGTGTCGTACGCTAGGCCCAGAGTACTGTGGTGAAGGGTGATAACGTACAACACCCCGCGTTAGTTTGAATCGATACATCCACTGAAGATGGCAGCCAGTGGTGCTGCTGAAACGTTTCTTTTAATGAAAACCTAGGATCACGACCAAACAGCCTGGCAGATAGTTTAATTTCAATTATTGTTTTCTGATGTTCTTTTTCTTTAACACCGGGAGACGATCACAAATAAACTGGTAAGCTCTCTTAGCGCAGAACTGGGGAACGAATTAGCTGCATTATTATTACGTAAAATTCAGAATTAGATAATTTTTCAATTGTCAAAAAATTACGAATACCCCAATTGCTCTTTTTTTGTTTTACTAACAATTGTAAAGCAGACAATAACGTTTCCGTACTATTATATTGTATCTTTAGTTAAATTTATACTCACAATACATAAATAACAAATAATTTAATACTAGCTTTTAACTTTCCGCAAATGTCTGCTGGCCTGTATCTAATACTTTTCACGAATATAAGTAACATAACAATATGTAAAGTTTCTTGAAAACTGTTAGTTTACGAACTTCTCGAAGATGGCCCAAAATTTGCAACGTGTGTTGACAGATATTTTTTTATTTTTTTTTATTGTTAAAGAAACTGAGTTTTCGTTTGCTTAAAATTCCTCATAACTTGATGTGCACAGGGTTCTACAATTTTCTTAAACTTTTGCGTTCCATTATTGGCCCTTGTTGCCACTATATTTAAAACATTTTCAGCGTAAACACTTTATTAAGATTAGGATTAAAGTTCATTTAGTCATATACCCAGAATGGATTTTTACAATTTTTCGAAATTTCCTGTCTCTTTTTAAAAAATTTTTGAAGCGTGTTTCAGAATTTTTAAATTTCCAAAACTGGAACACCACATTCTAATTTCGGTTTAAATTCTCTTTAATACGTGCCTACGAAACGACGACATAAGGAAAGACTTGAAGTTACATTCGGTTTTGGATAGAATAAAGGAATACAGGCGGAAGTCCCATGTGAAACGCATGGTAGACACGTGTATTCCTAAACAAGCGTTTTAATATAGGACAGTGGGGACCAGTTATCGTGGAAGACCCTGGACTGTAGCCCAAGCCAAGTAGTGAAGAAGGTTCTCTTTAATAGTCCACATGATTTTTTTGCTGTTTTTTCAAAATTTATCCCTCTCGCATTATTGCCTCCCGCCCCATATTTTTTGTTGATCAATTGCAAAATCAACAAAACTGTCTTTAGTGCCTAATCAGTCTAGACCACGGATCGAATATCATATTTTTATATAGATTATTACAAGCCTGTTGATAAAACAAGCAAATTATAGCAGTTAGCAAATTCATGAAAGAAATAGTAAGGATGGCTGCTAATTTAAACAATACGAAGAAAAAAAAATAAATAAATAAAAATGACTTTGATTCGGACGCCAGTTGTTGGCTTTTCGTTTGTCCCTGTTAGTATTAGGTAACATTCTTATCTCCTCAAAGCATGTGAGGCATGAGATGGTTCTCGCTGTTCTGCTGTAGACAGTTCCAGTAAAGTGTGTCTCTCAGTGGCATATCTAGAATTTGGCCTAAGGGGGTCGGGGTCGAGTCGGCTTCATCTACAGGAAAAACATTCTGAAATCAGTCCCATTAGGGTAAACGGTAATAAGACAATAAAAATACGCGTTATTGGAACATTGTTACCAAGACTCAATTGATTTTCCTATATTTCGTACATCAAACGTAGGCCTGTACGCTAATGCCGTGGTGTAACAAACCTGTTTTAAAAAAGAGCTACCACTATATTAGCGTACCGGGCTGAAGAAATAATAAAACAGCATAAAAATTAAAAGATTAACAGAATTTGTCAACTTTTTCAACCCTCTGGGGGGGGCCCGGCCCTGGTAGGGGTTGAACCCTCGGGGGGGGGGTAAATACGCCCCTGGTGTATCTTAGTGTCAACAGTTCTCTGTGTTTAGTATTATCACATTGTGCGCATGACACTTTTATCGCCAATAAACACCAGACGTATTTCAACCAATACTGTTTGCATGTCTTACCGTGTAATGTTGAGCCTATAACGTCTCTCCTGATAAGACATTATAACACAGGGAACCAGTTTAATTGTTTGCTGTTAATTAAACTAGCTGCCGTAGTTAGTAAAAATTACTTACCAACAAATTATGACAATGTATATATCAGGAATTTGTCCAAGGTTTCATAAATTTATTCACTCTCTGGATATTAGCGAAAACATCTCTTTATTATTGTATTTTAACTACGGATATAAACATAATAGCTTTAATAGTCATCTTTTGTTTTTTACTTTACTTTTAAAGAAAATTCTTATAGATTCTCCATTAAATACTCTTTAAATTGTTACTCTTAGTATCTCAAAATCATACAGCTGTGTATTACTTTGATTACCACGGATCCGGGTTCTAACTTTGTAATATTCTAACATACTTTAACATCATCCAAACTATTTGAAGAATAGTCTGATGTAATTTCAGATTAACTTTACCTTTAAACATCATCAGGTTATTACTATAGCATTACAGAAATTACAAAAATGCTAATATTTATGTGATCTAAAAAGTCTTCGTACTAGACTTTTTGCAAGTTGATATAGGTATCTAGGTACAGAGGGGGGGTGGATTATACTCTCACTTGTTATAAAAAGAAAAAAAAAATTAATTTGTGCTATTTAAATAATCTTTAAATCGTCACAAGCCAAGCAGTAATAGGATAACAAGCGTCGTCTATACATTATGTGTACAACAACGTGACGAAAGCATTACAGGAATCCGGACAGCGGATGATTGTTGTCGTCGCTGGTAACGGCAAAAGTGATTCGCCTTTCCTGTCGCGTTACTGAAAATTACAGTATAGGAATGAGGGGCAAGAGTCCGCACTTAAAATACAATAACAGATTCTCAGCTACTGAACCAAAATAAAGTTTATTGAAAATTACTGGCTTTTTTGTTACACTATATACTAACAAATGTAATGAGTACACAACAATTTTGACTACAGTATTTGGTAAAAAAAATTAAAAAACAAAAGCATGTAAAATAGGAAAGTTCCCCCAACCTTGGGGCAAGAGTCCGGTCTGTGTAGGATAAGAGTCCTACTGACACTTATCAGACAAGAAATGGCCCAATCCACTGTAATTCGTGCACGGCTCTTCCCACCACGTACTACACTGACGACACATGATCCAGTCTCTAGGGGAGAATTCGTAAAGGTGCCCACAACCTCCGCAATAATAATCAACTTTCCCGGAACACGATATTCCTCTTCTTTCTTTGAAATCAGCGGGACTCCCCAGCACACACTTCTGGAACGCTTAACAACAATTGTAGGCCTAATGCAAGTTTTATTTAATTGTAATGTGAAGTTTGTTTATGTTGGGTAAGATTCCGCACAGGAGACCAAGAGGACTCTTGCCCCCGGAAACTTGCCCCACTGTGTTCTGTACTTTTTACTGACTTATCATGATTCAATAAAATAAAATTGACCACTAACTTTAAGTTGATATGTAATCTCAGACTTACATTTTAATAATGTACTGTCGAAAACAAATAATAAGAAAGTATATGTTTGTATAAATACTCTTAAATTACACTTTAAATAACTTCAACTTCCACAAAATTAAACAATGTTACTGTTCACTCACCGTAATGGCGCTAGACTCCTTGTTTGCTGTGTCCAGCCAGCAGAATGCACTTCTTCAACAGCCCAGACACCAACTCACAACATCTATTAAGAGAACTAGTAACTACGACGTATTAGGACTCTTGCCCTGCAGTGTCTTGGTCACGCTGACACCGCTTTGTCTCCAACTTTATAGGCGATTCCTTCTCCGTGTTATCAGGCGTCTGACTGCCTGGATTGATGCGCTCCTCCGCTCTGCACCGTTATTTTCATTATCGAATATAACTTCAGGAATTTTTGGAATAAACATCTTTTAAATCGATGAAATTGCTTAATCTTTTGATCTTGGAGGAAAGACGACTTCAGTTCCTTACTGTAAATACTGTGAGCTTTTTGAAGTAACAACTTCATATATGGCACTATGGTGCCCGGCTCACATCGTACACCTCGTGCTCCTAGGGCAGTAAACTGATTGAACACGCCACAAAATAGTGAAACGAAAAGCAGTGTTTCCAGGTAATATGTGTATTTTAAGCAAAGCATAGTATTTTTAAAAATGCGATCATAATCTGAATCTTTAAAATACTATTACAAGAATAACGTTAATTTAAAAAAATAATTTTATCCCATGACGAAAGAAAATCTACTTATGCGCTGAGAGATCGAGCGGAATATTTTTTTTAATCCTTTTTGTAATTAGTTCATTAGCCAAATATATTACAGAACTTTCGAATGGCTTCATTCATAAGAACATTCTAAAATCAGTGACACCTGTTTTTGATTATAATATTTGTAGCATTATCAGTGAAAATGTTTAGGTACAATTATTATACACGTCTGAAATGTCGAACGAGTATAATTTTGTATCTTTGTTTACAATATACGTTTTGTTAGTTAATCCGTGAGGTCGTTCTGGTTTTTATATTGTATTTGGCTGGAAGTTTCTTTATATTTCAAAATTTAGTTATTTAGCTGTTTCATAATATGTAAAAAATTGAATTATTATACTGCGTATATTTATATAATCTAACATGTAATTTAAGTTATAATAAATTTAACATGTAATGTAAATTTATATTATAATATATAATAATATAACACATATATATAATAATTATGACATTCTACTTTCGACTAAATATTTTGTAAATCATGTTTTTACATTGGAAAAATTATTTGTTACATATTGTTTGTATATGCATGTATACTGAAAATAAAACGATGTGCGATATAATTCTATGTATGTTCATTGTAAATATCGATTTCTCATAACAAAATATATTTAAACAGTACTATAGCCTCATCTCATTTAACTAACCGTCCACTCATATTTGAATCCTAATTCTTTATAGCAAAATCTTTCTTACTTCAAATACAACGAGCAAACTTTTACTCGTTGAATCAGTTTATTTGGCACTCCGCACTGAAGTTCTGGCGCGAATCCCACGACATACCTAATGTTATTTCTTATTGTATAAAGACTTATTAACGTTTGATACTTATACTATTTGCAAGACCTTCATTTACATGTGTTAAAAAATAAAACGAAAAACTTGAATTCGAAAAATGACGTAAGGTCACCTTCTCGTGGTGTTTCTCGGCCAAGGCTTATATTTACTCTCAGCTTTAAAAAACTAAATTTATTGATTTGATTTTATCTAGCAATAAGTGTATTTCGTTCAGAATAGAGAGCGAGTTGTTCAGATCAGGGAGCTGACTAGTGCCTACGTGTAGACATTTTGTAAGTTGCTGTGGAATAGATTACTGTACCATAAATATCGTAAACCTAGTTGGATACACTGCGGGCCGAACGAACATAACCTCGAAACCTAAGATAAAAATCGGACCCATCTTTCGAACCAACAGACAACTAGCAATGTTTACACGAAACGATTTCGTACAAACGGCTAGTAGGCCTACTCGCGTAACTAATTGGCCTAATTATTTAATTCGACTTATTTGGCTATATTTTTTCCCAGCCATGTTTATTTTTAATTTTTCTTCTTTTCTTTACTTTTCTGGGAGGTTCTAACCCCCCCACCCCCCAACCTCTTCACTGCGTAACTGTCTGCAAGTAGTCCTATGATTGATTTAGTTTCTCGATGTCATTTTCAAAATTATATTACGGTTGTTTGTATAACAGGATTTACTAATAACTTTTAATAGGTTTTCATTGCAATATACTCATTCTTGTTGGGCTTCATTCATTTAAACTGAAAACAGTTGGTAGCAAAATAACAATTCACTGTGTTAATTAAGTTAGAACCTAACAGGCTCCAACTTACCACTAGCTTGGCTAACATTCAAACTCATTTTATTTTGTACAAAATAAAAATAAACGATGACTTATTCGACATTCTCTATAATATTATATTTTTAAACTCTACTACCTCTTAAACAAGGTTTATCAGTTTGAAAGTTCGTTTCGTACACGAGTCGAATACAGGTTGTAATAGAACTCACCACGTGTGTGCGCCCGTGCAATACCGTAGACTGTACATGGAGTCGGTTGTGTTATTTAGAAGTTAGACCAACAACAAACGGTTTATGCTCGCGGTCGTAAAGTGAGGAACACACCGGGCGCTCTGTGAGCAATGCAGAATGATCGATTTGTCCCCACGTAACTCCGTTAATATTGTGTAGTGTACGGAAATAAACCGAGGCTTTATGTGAGGTGTGTACGAACTGTTTCCGTTCTTAGCTTAATCCTGATGTAAACAAACAGACGTGGCACATGTGAAACGCTGTTTGCTACTCTTGAACTAGAGACATGTCACTCTGACAGAAGGAGTACAGACAGGGTACATATGATATTGATACTGTATAAACACACGTAAATTGTCCTGACCAAAGTAAAATTTGTGTGACAGTATCAGACCGAGATTGAAACATTTTGTAATACCAGTTAATGGCTTTTTTATTAACCGTTTAAATATCTCTACAAACAAAAAAGTAAAGTTTATTATTTAACATGAAAATAGAAGCTGTCGTAATTACGACTATATTGAATACTATCAGTTGCTGTCAGAGAGTAATTCAATGCCTTCCATATCTGTGTTGCACTTTTATAATCAGTTGAGTCAGCGTTATTGATAAGATTGTTCATTGTCCACAACGGCGTCGGTAATGTGGGCCAGTTGGCACAGCTTATCATCTTCCTTGATATTAAGTTGCATACGATGACACCACTTGTATGCCGTTGTTTCGTTTACCGCCTTCTCAATAAATTATTTTACATTAAGCAGCTAATGTTGTGTTGTGACAGGCAGCATATCCTTTCAGCTACCTCCATGTTAATTCAATATGATTCAGACTACAGTGATAAGGAGGAAGTCTTAAAACGACGTGTCCCGATTTAAGTGTCAAGCTCACATGACTATACAGACATTCTGCACATGCCGCGTAATATATTACTGTGTGAACAGCGTCAACGCCCCTGACCAACAGCGTTTCAGATTTGCCACGTGGGTTTGTTTACATCAGGATTGAACTAAGAACGGAAGGAAATAGTATACGTACTGTATTGATGTCACAGCGCCGTCCTTCTGTCTGTGGTGATAGTTCTCGCGTGTGCCGCTCGAGAAGTCGAGGTCTACTCAGTCCGCAAGCTGATTAACTCATTGCTTTATAACAAAACCGTGAAGCAAGCACTATATAATGAATGTACAGTAATATGTAAACACAAAATATTTGTAAAGTAGTGTAATCACAACGGTATTATTTTCCTTATGATATAAAATCCTCACAACACGAACACTAACGGCCCGAGTCACAATCGAGCTATTCGACCGTAGTATAGTGTTGAAATTAATATCTTTGAGTAACACAGAGTAAGCCTGACACTTCGACGGCTCGAGCGGTCCTCATCGTCATCATCAGACTGGGGGCCGATGGCGTGATGTTACGGATGTCCCAAAAATTCTCCACTGTCAAATTATGCCATTCTAAAACACAGTGTTCAATAAATAGAGCAACCAAATACCTAGGGAGGTACTGTTTAGTCAAATCGAGGGTTGAAGGCCTGTCGAAAGACCCAAGCATCTACCGATTGACGCGGGGGCAGTATTGATGCTGAAACTTTGCTTAAAATAAAACGATGGACATCGATCACCAGGGACAGGGAAAATGGTGGCGGATGATTATGGAGGCTAAAGTTCGACTCCAAACTGTGACGCCATAGAAGAAGAAGAAGAAGAAGAAGAAGAAGAAGAAGAAGAAGAAGAAGAAGAAGAAGAAGAAGAAGAAGAAGAAGAAGAAGAAGAAATACACAGTGTTCCGTAAATAGAGGAAGCCGCGATTATATAACCTACTGTTTCTAATACTCCATTAACATCGTTTCATTAAGACCACTACCACCATTATCATTATCCTCATTGCTATTGTTGTCATTATTATTGTAATGTACTCAGTAAGAAACAGATGGTACGAAGTCGAACCTTTGCTTTCGAAATACATACTTCTTACTGCAACACTTATTCTAATTTATTTCGGAATAACATGAAATATTATATATTCTTGCGCGGTGAGCCGAATTGCCACTTTCTTAGCAATTTCTTTGTGATTCCAACCTGACAACAATGACCCTTAATATCTGAGAGCTGGTGACTAAGTACGAGGGTCAGTTGAAAAGTTCGCGGAGCGACATCTATAGCTCAGTGGTAGAACTAAAATCTTTCGTGTGCTGCAAGACGTATATTTCGCGTGAACACCTGTTGATTTCCAGATATATCTGTCAACTTATTCACTGTTTACCAGCTGTGTGAAATTTTCCTTTCACAAGTGTTTTTAAAATGCACAAAATCAAACATCGTTTTGTGATGAGTTCTCTGTTAAAAACGTTTTAGCGCCAATGGAAAATCTAAACAAAAGTGTAAATGTGTTAGGAGATGCTACGCCTTCAGAAACAACGGTAAGTGGGGCACACTAGTGTTTAAAGGTGGTCGTACAAGCACTGAAGACGATCCCAGTAGTGGACGTCCAAAAGTGCAACAAATAATGGCATTATTGAAACAATGTCATAGGGTGTTGGAAGACCGCAGATTGAGGAGTGGATGACGTCATCTCATATGAGCGTGTGGTTGAGGAAGATGGCTGCCACACCTAGAGTTGTTTGCATTTTTTGGGCGTTCAGTGCGCATCTTCAGTGCTCGCACGACTATGTTTAAACTCAAGTGCCTACTTACAAACCGTTGGTTTTGAAGTCGCAGCATCTCCTGACACATTTACAATTTCGTTCTAAATTTCTGTTGGCGCTAAACAATTTTTAAGTAAGAATCACACCACGATGTTTGATTTTCTCCGTTTTTCAAAACACGCATTACACGTCAGTTTTAAACAGCTTCTGAACCATTAATAAATTGATACATAGATTTGGAAATTAACAGGAGTTCACATAAAATACAAATCTTGCAGCACATGAAAAATTTTAGTTTTACCGCTAAGCTACAGTTGTCGCTCCGCGAACTTTTCAACTGACCCTCGCATGTAGGTAGACCTACGGTTTTTTCTAGGTAGGGGTCATAGGACTGACCAGTTACAGAAAGACAAAATAACTAATCAATCCGCTAGTGAGTCAGCGTCCTTTACTCTTGTTGTTAATTGTGTCACTTTGTGTTGCAGGCGTCAGCAGGGTGATGGACAACTGTACTGCCAAACTCGCAACCCTGCGCCCGCCCAACCGGACACCGGGCAGGACAAGTTCAAAGTAAGTTACTGTATTCATGTCATACTGAGCGCGGAGCGGGCCCCTCCTGCGCGCTGTTGCGCCGTCTGTGTGTGTGTGTGTGTGTTCACAATCATGAATTGTACAATGTGTCTTTTGAGAGATTATAAAGAATTCAATTTCATATATTGAATACAGCAGGCATTCTCAGTCTTTTTGACATTCAAGTGCCCTCTTAACTTACTTAATTCTATGATTAACAGATATAAGGCCATAATTTGTGGAATAGAGTAGTTTACAGAGCGTCTTTTCCATATTTCTTCCTTTTTCCTCCTGTCCTCACTTATACCTACCAGTTTTTCTCCTCTTTACTGCTTTTCTTGTTTTAGTCATCCATGTTTTCAGCCCCTGCATCTCTTCTTGAATGGTTTTGCCATTAGAGAGTATTAAGGAACGTGTGGGTTTCTCATGATGGTGTTGGAGACGATCTACAGTTTTTCCTATGAAACGACTAGCTTGTTAACTTTTATTCAGCTTTGTGTTACAGCGCGTATTGCTGAACTATTGTAATCCATGTGGTTATGTTTCGTAGAAGTGTAAATAAATTGTGCCTGTTTCTCTGGTGTTCAGTAAATTATTCCGCTGTTGTAAGATCGTTATCCATGCAGTCGACGAAGCAATATGCTTCACTGCTGTAAGCGTTTGTTCACCTTAATGCCTACAATCTTTAACATTTAAACATCTTAACAAACGTCTGCTTCAGAGCAGGAAGGCATCCACCCGTCCATCGTTACTACTGGATTTGTAACGGTACTTCTTCTTCTTCTTCTTCTTCTTCTTCTTCTTCTTCTTCTTCTTCTTCTTCTTCTTCTTCTTCTTCTTCTTCTTTCTTCTTCTTCTTCTTCTTCTTCTTCTTCTTCTTCTTCTTCTTCTTCTTCCCCTTCCCCTTCCCCTTCCCCTTCCCCTTCCCCTTCCCCTTCCCCCTCCTCCTCCTCCTCCTCCTCCTTCTTCTTCTTCTTCTTCTTCTTCTTCTTCTTATTCTTCTGCTCCTCCTCCCCCTCATCCTACACCTCCACCCCTATCCCCCTCCTTCTTTGTATCTTCTTCTTTTTTCTTCTTCTTGTCCTCCTTCTTCTACTTCTTCACTCCACGGACTAGGCCTAAGTAGTCTTGTTCCGGATCTCATCATCTCCTCGGTCTCCCAACATCCCTTTTCCCTTTAGGTTTATACTTCAAGGCAGCCACTGGTAATCGGTTATCTGGCGTGCGGTCCAAGTAGTGTCACCATCTCTTTTTATTTTCTTTAATCTTCTTGTGCAAATATTCCATTTTAATTCTTCTGTAATATCTTCATTCCTCTTCTTATCCAGGAAAGAATATCTCTGTGTGCTTCTTAAAAATTTCATTTCAGCCGCTTGAATTTTCTTTCCTTCCTTTTTACCAAGGGTCCGAGTTTCACTGGCATGCAGGAACGGTGGGGTAGCTACAGTTTTGTACAATTTTATACGACTACCTTTTCTCGTTGTGTTTTTTAAGCATAGGGCTACGTGCATCGTTCCACATATGCCGGTGAACTTTGCTAACTGATCTTCCCAACCACTGTTACTTTTGTATGAGATGTCACATCCCGCGATGAGATTAAAATTACCACCGTAATTTAAATATAACTATTTTTAACTGTACTATGAGGATTGACTTGGAGCAGTGGCTTTTATACGTTTTCTAAGTCCCCAAGTCTGGGTATCATTCTTGGAATATAGAGTTTGCTAAATAAAAAAAATACATAAATGTTGGTGTAGCTTTTACGTGATAGCGGGATGTGGTGCCAACAATAATAATAATAAGTAGTGTATGGATCTAATCCCCTGATTCGTTTGTCACCATCAAGATTTATTCCTAACCACTGTGATTTACGTGACTACATTTAAGAATTTTTAATTGTGAGTATATTGAAAGCTTATCAAATTGTAGTTGCTGGAGAGAAGGTGGAATTATGAAGACTTAGGGACGGTTGACCGAGAAAACGAGGCGACGTTTAGTACTGAGGGGCATGTTTTGCGAGGATCAAAATGTGACATTTTAAACTCAAGGTAGAATCGAACACGGAAGATCGTTACGTCCACAAACAATGACGTAACAGAATTTTCTCATGCGAGGGGAAACCGAGATTTTTTTCCATGGAGAGGTTGTGGATTGTAGACCAGGATTTTTTCATAGTGGCAGGTTATTGATCAGAAGCTGTCTGTGAGTTGGTGGTTTAGGAGACTCGCCAGTTATAGTAGCCTATACCGCCACATGTTTCATCATGGCCGCTAGCGAGCTGGTACTGCTTGCCTGTAGACTTTACCTATATGGCCTTGTTGGCGTTGATGGGCTTCCAATTTGTTCCTTTCCGTAGACAGTCACTTTATCACAACATACTTTCTTCTAAATACAACTATTTCATTAACGACTCGGAACACAAAGTTTTTTTATGAGTAAAAACAAAGTTTTACCTTGCAACCTGAAACGGTTTTCACTTTTAAAAAGCTTGTCATCTCAATGGCTTTTATTACAATGAATTATTAATTCATTGTAATAATGAATTATTACAATGGCTTGTCATCTCAAAGAAGCTTTTTAAGAGTGAAAACCGGTTCAGGTTGCAAGGTAAAACTTTTATGTTTTTACTCATAAAAAACTTTCTGTTCCGAGTCGTTAACGAAATAGTTGTATTTAGTTAAAAAACGGACACGTCATGGACAACGAAATCCAAGAATACTTTCTTCGTTCTTTTACTCCGTACCTGGGCCTTCCCCCTCGATCAGGGTGGTGCCCTAGTTTGAACGGTGTAGCACGTGACCAGCCATTCTGCTTCTCCTTTCTACCGTGGTTTCGATTGGCATCATTTGTTCACTCACTCTCTTCAAAACCTCTACATTAGGTACTCTTTGCCGTCCTCGGTATTCTTAAGACCTTCCTTTCTTGCCCACCACATCTCAAAAGTTTCAAGGTAGCTCCTCTCTATTTTCCGCAAAGTTTAGCTTTCCGATGCATATGTGTATGTGTTCCAAATGAAACTATTTATAAATTTCTTCGTGGTTTCCAAGATCCAGAAGAGATCTTTTTTTAAAAAATGCTCCTCTTCCTAGTGCAGTTCCACTTTTTACATCATTGGTGTGTCTCCCATCTGATACAATGCAGCTCCCAATATATTTAACGGAATCGACATGCACCAGCTTCCTACCGTCCAGAAACATCCCAGCCTTCTCTGTTTTCCGCTTCTGGAACACTTTATGACTTTTGTTTTTCCCTTATTTATCATCACGTCGCATTTATCTATTAGTATCGTGTTCATTTAGTGAAAAACATTCGTCTGTAGTTCTTCTTCGTTGTTTCCTAAAAGTGCAGAGTGCAGTGTCGACCTACTCCAATGACGAAGGTCAGTGGCGTGGCGTGGATACATAACACCTGTTGCCAGTTGTCATAGGCCTACAACTTAAACTAAAAATTAATTCGTATTTTTTCCTGTACCGAGTGTTCTTTTTAGAACATTTTCTATCATTCGCTGGGAGGAGAAGAGAGTCCCGGTCCAACGGGATCTGAGTCTCATTATACTTACACAGAATAAATCAGAACACAAATAATCGAATTAAAAATAAAAAAGACAAACAGAGAAACACATGACTAAACGAACAATACTCAAATAGGTATGTAGTGTCTGCTGCACGTCAATTCCGAAAAAGAACATGGCTGCTAACTGAGCGTTTGCCGGTTTATACAGCGACAACACATTGGACGGACGAGTGTCCCCCCTCCACAGTTTGTACAGTGACAACTAGTACGAGGTTAATGACCATTCGCAGTAAAAC
This sequence comes from Magicicada septendecula, assembly GCA_034769895.1. NCBI lineage: Eukaryota > Metazoa > Arthropoda > Insecta > Hemiptera > Cicadidae > Magicicada > Magicicada septendecula. The sequence goes on from CM068372.1 coordinate 484,332,944, forward strand.
ATTGCCGATGTCTGAACCGGCAACACAAGACGGTGCAAGCGCCCAGCAGTTCGAAAGCAGTGCGACGCTTTTCTTCAAGTTTCCCTACTAACATTGTCCGGATTTCAAATTATTCAATAACTAAAGTATTTATTCTGCGATATAATTAATATTATTTTCTCCTATTTCCAGTACTGTTGCCGCCGGCAACAGCGGTTACATGGACGCCACGCTGCTGGTGAAGGTTATAACCCCTCTTGGTAACGACGCTGTCTAAGAATAGAATTATGTAGATGAGAAACTAAAGAGAACGATTCCATTACACACCAAGAGACTTGTCCATAGCCGGATTGCCAACCTCGGCAGGGAGACGGCAGGTACCGTCAGAATACCGACGTGAAATCGCCAAACCCAGGTTAAACAGCTGACGTTGGGTTTCGGCGTCGGAGGCGGACAGCGTTGTTTGTTTACCATTATGTCGTTTATCATCTCGGCGTTATCGGTTGTGCAGAAATAAAAAAAGTGGTAAATGACAGGTTGCGGCGCGCGCTAAATATGCGAAATTCGCATTCGCTCGGCCGATTTACATAACGAAAGTGTGTCAGATAGCATCAGTGGGTCTACCGTTACGCTCCTGTCAAATTATATAATTAATGACAATCGCGCACGATATTAATTATGTTTAGTGACCACATTAGTGCAGTTAGTTGATTGATATTGAATGTTGTTTGCTGAATATTATTATGTAATCACGGTGGAGTGATGTTTCGTAACCCGAACGACACAGATAATAATTAAGGCACATTAGTCTCATTACGTCGGAAATCTGTTACACTGTTGTATACTGGCAGCCAGGGGCGGATTAACCATTAGGCTGGCTAGGCTGTAGCCTAGGGCGCGGTACTTTGGGGGGGCGCAAAATTTGGCTAAAAAATAATAAAATTTTACAACTAAATGTAAAAATTGGTAATAAATTACACGGATAAAAATTTGAGTTCATTTTGAACACAGGCCCCCCCTGTTTGCGAGAAATTATGGTAAAATTGTACATAAATAATAGAGGTGCTTTCCAAACTGTTTTCTCCGGTTAAGAGTCATCGGCGGCCGGCGCTCATAGAACTATGCCGCCGCCCGACTTTCGTGGAATTGCCGACCACGTTATCTATTCCTTACTATGCCCGTCACTAATTGCAGTGGCGAAAGATCTTTTTCAGCTGTGAAGAGGGTGAAGAATTATTTACGCTCAAATTTGCGCCAGTGTAAACTGACCAGGGTAGCCCTCTTGTTCATTGAAAGTGACTCTCTGCAAGGACTTGATTTCAGTGAGGTGATTAAAACGTTTGCTCAATCTAAAGCGAGAAAAAGAATGTAGCTTGAACTTTACACGAGTTTTAACATCCGCAAGATATTAAACTGATTGTCTTCTTTGTGTAAATGATGTTAAATGTACTCTTAATAAAACTGTTATAATTCTGTAACTACTTAGTTAATTTTTTCCCTATAAAAGCCATGCAAACTACAGTTGAAGGTGTAACTCTAAAACAATTTCTGAAAATTAGCCTCAGTTTTCAATTCTTGTGACTATTTCCAAAAACAGTAAGATATATGAAATATTCCTAAGCAGTATATTGTAGGGTGTTGAAAGCTTCATTCAGCCCTTTGGAAATAAACTTAAGAGTAGCCTATGGGAGGTGAGGGGGGCGCTAAAATATAATTAGCGTAGGGCGCCAAGATACCTTAATCCGGCCCTGCCGGCAGCAGCACATGTTGCTTGGTACGTCTCTCCACGATGGAGACAATTCTTGTATGTTACCTTCTACTACGACCTTCTCGGCAGGGAGGGACGACGACGTGGTTGTGTGTGACCAAGTGTTGACGGCGCGTTGTTAGTGACTGAGGCCCGCTGCTTACGTTAGCCAAACTGTCTTATTGGCTCAACAGAAGACATACCTTGAGCCGAATCCACGGCACAACAAGACGAACAAACGCCGTATATAGCGAACCTGGTTCCAACAGTGAATTACGATACTTAAAGTAGGCCTGTTACTTAAACCTGTACGTGAAGTGTAGGGCAAAGAGAGGCGAGGAATGATTGTTGAACGAGCAAAACGAGTTCTCAGTTTTAACTCGGCTGTTCGGCATTTGTTTGGGGGTATGTCTCACACTAACTTTTGGGCGCATCAACCGATTTCTGTAAAATTTGGCACGTGTGTCTATACTTTTACCATACAGAAGCCGGATGTTTTCCAGTAAGTGTCTACAAACAATTCTCGCAGCGCCACGAGCCCGCCAAGCTCCCCCACCAACGTTCCCGCCAGTCCCTACTCCTACAGTAGCGGTGTGAAGGAGGGGTGATTACCATACCACTACTACTAACACATTTATCGTTTCTGTTTGGAGTCTACGATTCTACCTTTACGCTGTGCAGTTAGTTACATTGTTTTATTTTTCAAAGTTACTCTTTCGTTAGTTATTTACATTCGTTTCTTCTTACATATGCTTATTCTTTCATACGTTTATTTTATATATTTTTTTTATTCTTTACATTCCTTTCGTGTTTATTATTTACGTTATTCTACATACTTCAATTCTTTATATTGCTTTATTCAAAATGAATCTGATAGAGTTGTTAACTGTCGCCTGAAATGAGGAAAATTCCGATCGTTTTTTTTTTCAAAACAAAGGATTAATTCACAATCCTAGATTGTGTAATTAATGTAATGTAAATGATCGTAAAAATAAACTAAAAAACCCTCCTAATAAAAATTAAAACAAGGAACAAAATAAAAAGAATTGAAGGCGTGCGTGAGTTTAATAAGAAATAAATAAAAATAAAAACAAAAATAAAAATTACAAACAAAAAATTGAAACAAAATAAAAAGAATAGAATTGAAGCGTGTGTGAGTTCGGAATTAAAGGCACGCGCGCGTACCTGAGCCTTAAGAATGTGTGTAATGTATGCTAATCACTCCTCCTGTCACACCGCTACTGTAGGAGAAGGAACTGGCGGGAACGTTACTGGGGGACCTTGGCGGCCTCGAGTTGTTTGTAGACACATACTGGAAAAGACCCCAGAAGCCTATTGTGTTTTAGATTGATCCTTCCAAAAATAGGCAAAAATCTGAAGTGGTCAAAATTTTGAAAAATTAAGAAACCTATGTGGGGTATCAAATGAAAAAAAATTATAATCACAATCTGAAGATAATGTTCATTTTGTAACGTCAAAACGTGGATGAAAATTTTGATAAAATCGCAAAAAAACATGTGAAGTGCAAAGAGAAGTTAAATTAAAGAGAATTTTGACAAACATCTGAAGTTATTGTTAAGTTTTGGAAATTCTAAAAATTTTGAGACCCAGGGCCCTAAAAGACATCAAAAATTAGAAAATAATTGTGAAAATCCAACAGGGTGTCAGACTAAAATGAATTGTAACACAACCCGAATATTTAAAAATTTTAGCGTCTATTGTAAGGTTGCAAGTCTATAATTGTTATTGGCCTGTTGCTAAAGCAATAACAGAGTAATCGCGATTTTTATAACTTTTTCCATAACTGAAAAATTATATAACATCGTAGTTGATGTAATAATAGGTGTAGTTTGTTCGAAATAGTGAGTGAGTTGTGCACCTAGGGGAGCATAGGCTACTAGTTATTAAAAATTGTAGGGAGCACATGACATCTGGTCGCTACATCAGTTTGTTGTAATAGTGTGGAACAGAGAAAACGCGTTACGAAATGAAAATAAGATCCTTCGCGGCTTATAATAAACACGATTAAAGGTAATATCTTATACATGGCGACATGTTGAGAGCATGAAAACCCAGACTGACTTCGGGAATTCAGACTTAACAAATAAATTTGTATGGATTCCCTGCTATATGCGAATGACATAGTTCTTATTCAAGAAAATGAGGATGATTCACAAAGAGCTATGTTTCAATGACAAGAAGTGGCAAGAGAGTACTCACTGACAATTTCAGTAAGAAAGACCAAAACCATAAAGGTAAATATCAAGTGAGGACTGAAATAGTTATAAACAACAGCACTTTAGAACAAGTCAGCCGTTTTAAATATCTCGGCTGTGCAGTAAGCTATGAATCTGAATATCATATAAAAGAGGAGATAAGTAAACTTAGGAATATTTGTGGTACGATTCATAGAAATCTTAGAAATACAACAAGACACAGCACAATGATAAAATTTTATAAGACAATTGCAATATCCACATTGACTTATACGAGTGAGGCGTGGGTCATGACAAGAAAGGAATGCGGCAATATTAAGAGTGCTGAAATGCAGTTTCTTCGAAATTATACATTGCAAGATAGAATAAGGAGTGAGGATATCAGAGCAGAACTCGAAGTAAAGGACATAAATGAAATTATTTCAATTTACCGAAGACAATTGTGGGATCATCTGCAAAGGATGACAGAGGATCGATTGCCGAAAGCGGCACTGAACTATAAACCGTTTGTAGAAGAGACGTGGGTCGTCCGATGAGATGGGTGCCGGAACAGGTTTATGTAACCTAATCCTTGTAGAGGAGAAGAAGAAGTTACGCCGTAAAAAGTAAACGCTCAATGAGAAGAACCCCATGGATATTCAATGGATAGTCAATGTAAGCCAACCCTGGAAATTTGTGAAGTTCAGTACCAGTCAAACCAGAACAAAGGTACTGCCTCATCAAATTCCCTTGACCCCCCCCCCTAAAATTCTTATTGGATGACGTAACGAGGCTTCCAAAAACGAAAAAGAATTTGTCGTTATCTTCGACGACCCCCGCTAGTGGAGAGATCATACCAACACAAGAAGTCGAGGCCGAGAATCGTCGCTCTGATGCATAGTTTTCCGCATGGAACGTTTGTATGCCGACGTTGGAGTCCTGATACAGATCATTATTATCTATATACCCCCGACTGTTACTTAACATTGTTACGGAACTAATTATTGTTCCAATGCTCAGCCTTATAATCGCTATAAGCTGTTAAAGCAATCTTGTTATTGTTTTTTTAAACTTATTAAATAATAAGTTTGGCGTGACCTTTAACTGTAGTTATTGTTAACGACAAAAGCCGCGAGTCTCGCTGTAAGAATACACTCACGAAATGAATACTTCATTGTTGGTTGTTTGTGTAAGAGCGAACAATGCGAGCGTTGATTGTCACACAATAATTACAACTGATCACGATCTATGCAGCGACTTCTTATCTGATAATCCCGTGTATTATGGTTCGTGTCGACTAATCTTCGTGTTGTTTGTTACTCGTACGCTCAACACCCACGATAAACTGTACGTTTACAAATGTCTATAAATCCGTATTATCGTGAATACTTAATGTCAGTGTGTACTGTATAGTTCCTGTATAGAGCCGGGTCAGTAACTGCTCTTTTGTGGTGTACGTTGTTCTCGCTTGTACGGTAAGCAGGGGCGCAGCCAGGATTTTCTCGAAAGGGCTCTGGAGTGTTCAGTTATTTGTGAAAAGAAGTAAAAAATTTCATATTTAGTAGGAATAAACCTCTTTTAGTACCAAGCCACGTGTCCGTTAACTATATAAAAAATATATTGTACTAACCGTCTGTGACTTCTCGTATATGATGTCCTTTCCTATTGCGACATGTTTCGGGACACTTGTCCCATTTTCAAAGCATAAAATTAGTAGCACAAATTTTATTGGATTGCATTTAAATAAATAAATATTATTATTATTATTATTATTATTATTGTGCAGTAGCACAATAAATGGATTCTATTTATTGTAGATATAGCCGTATTTCCCAAATTAATTCTGGATTTTATCCAAACAAAAAAATTACAATGGTATGGACACAAGAAAAGAATGGCACAGGAAAGATTGCCAAGGAATGGATCCCACCAGAAAGAAGGAAATAGGAAGACCACCTATCACCTGGATAGAAGAAATTCAGACTATATGTGCTACAAATTTTATGCTTTGTAAATAGGACAAGTGTCCCGAAACATGTCGCAATAGGAAAGGACATCATATACGAGAAGTCACAGACGGTTAGTACAATATATTTTTTATATAGTAAAAAAGTTAAAAGGAAAAAGACTTAAACCTTCAGGATAAGTATATCCATTACATTAATGGATATTTAAAATTTAAGAAATTTAAGAAACGATGGATTCCATTCATTGTAGATATAGCCATATTTCCCAAATTAATTCTGGATTTTATCCAAACAAAAAAATTACAATGGTATGGACACAAGAAAAGAATGGCACAGGAAAGATTGCCAAGGAATGGACCCCACCAGAAAGAAGGAAATAGGAAGACCACCTATCACTTGGATAGAAGAAATTCAGACTATATTGAGGGAACGAGAAATTGAAGAAGATGTTTGGATGGACAGCGGCGGTGGAAGATGAGAATTCAATCACTTGTGTAATCTTTGGTTCCGGAAAACGTGGAAACATTGTACAGCCGGAATAATAATAATAAAAAGAAGAATAAAAGATGGAGACGAAATTTTATGTTATAATATTTAAATTTCGAGCTACAGAACTTGCTCACTATTTTGAACGAAGTGTATTTATTGTCCCATAAATATGGATATTAGATAATTTTTAAATTATAGGAAGAATTACAAAGATCTCGATTCCTCTACTATTTCTGTAGATATGTAACAATTGTAGAGCTCACAGACATACATTGAGCACTAAAAATTCGGATTGGGTTACGATTTTGGTCTGACACCTTGGCGATTTCACAATTTTCTTTGAAAAAATTTTTGATCACCTTTTCGGGCCCTGGCGTCCAAAAATTTTGCAATTTTCAAAAATGTACACTATATTTACATGTTAGTTAAAATTCTCTTTAATTTGGCACCCCACACGAATTTTTGCGATTTTATCTAACTGTTCACCCACTTTCTGGGCCCTGATGTACAATTATTTTTAGATTTTCAAAAATGAACACTATATTCGGACTGTGGTTAAAATTGCCTTTAATTTGATACCTCATGTGGGGTTTTGCGTTTTTTTCACAGTTTAGATTTCCTCACATTTTTGCCTCCCGGCCCCATATTTTTTTTTGAGGTGGATCAATCTCGAAAACGTTAGGTTTATGTAGGATGAAGTACAGATACGCATTGCGAGATTTACGAAAATCGGGTAATGCGTTATCGTGAGACATAGCCCAAACAGATAGACACACAGACAAATGCCAAACGGTAGGGCTAAAACTGAGAAATTGCTTCGCCCGTGCGCCAGTAAACTGGTAAAAGTTTCTCCCGTCCTGTTCATATGCTAATACTATTATGTACAATGTTTTGTAGGAATTTTTTACTACCATGTTCCGTAAGGAAATGGAAGTACGGTATTCCCCCCCAAAAAAACAATCGTGTTCAAGATAAGGGCTGATTCTGATTTTTTCAAAACATGAAGAAAAGTCATTTTCCGAAAAGTGTCTGTGTGTAGAATTTTTTCTATGGCGAACGATAACTGCCGCAAATTCAAACAGAATCGAATAATTGTTTGCATGTGTGCCAAAGTTTTAGAAGACTCAAGCCTATTGATTTTGGTGAAGATCGGTTAAGGGGAAGGGGTAGTTTACCTGCAAAGTTTTACGTTTTAACACGAGTAAAGTACTTAATTTTGATAAATAAAGTATCCTGAAAAGAAGGTCATAGTAATCCACTGTAGAAATGTAGATGAAATATCTATAAATGGAAAGGGTAGTTGAAGAGGGAGGGGGTAATTTTCTATGAATGAAAATGATAGTTGAAAGGGAGAGGATAATTTTTTACTTCCATGTTCCATAAGGAAATGGAAGTATGGTGATGGCAAAAAAAATCGTGTTCGAGATAATTGCAGATTCTGATTGTACTACCCTCAAAACATGAAAAAAAGTCATTTTTCGAAAAGTGTCTGTGTGTGTGTCTGTGTCTCTATGTGTCTGTCTGTCTATCTGTGTATCTGTGTGTAGATTTTTTTTCTATGGCAAACGATAACAGCCGCAATTCAAACAGAACCAAATAATTTTTTGCATACAGCCCTGAATTGTAGAGTACTCAAGACCTACTGTTTTTGGTGAAGATCGGTTAAGGGAAAGGGGCAGTTTACCTGCAACGTTTTATGTTTTAACAAGGGTAATTTTTTTCTATGGCAAACGATAACAGCCGCAACTTCAAACAGAATCAAATAATGTTTCGCATACAGCCCTGAATTGTAGAGTTCTCAAGACCTAGTGTTTTTGGTGAAGATCGGTTACGGGTGTAAAGGTCTGAGTTGATCACCAGTCTGAGTTGATCAAATGACGTCACTGGCTTATGACATCAGAGAGGCCCTGGTAGCTGGTTTCCGCTGTCTCTGTGTACATGTACGTTGACGAATTGGAACGTGTGGAAAAGCATTGCATTGCAAAAAAAAAATATCGGTATGGAGAACCATACATGACTTCCATGTTCTAAGATTTATATTATTTAAAATCATATTTTAAATATGATTTTATTGAAATGAAATGTTTCCATAGAAACTACGTCTTTCTACTTATTGCTTCAGCATTAACCACAGTACTGTGGTCACTAACGTATACCACCTCACGTTTTCGCACTCGATTTTCACTGATGATGGCAGTCGATGGCACTGCCGAAAAGTCTGGTTTTACAGAAAACATTGGACTACGGCTAAACAGCCCGGGAAGCAATTTTAACAAAAAACTACTTCTTTGTTGCCGATAACATAGTACACGTATAAAAAATTCTCCCCTCCACCTTCAAATATAATTTTTAATAATAGAAAATTACCCCCACCCTGTTCACCTAACCTCTTCATTTATAGATATTTCATCTACGTTTCTACAGTGGATTATTATGAGCTTCTTATCAGGATACTTTATTTATAAAAATAAAGTAGTTTACTCTTGTTAAATCATAAAATGTTTCAGGTAAACTACCCCTTTCTCTTAACCGATCTTCTCCAAAATCAATAGACCTTCAGTCCTCTACAATGTAGGGATGCATGCAAAAAAAATATTTGATTCTGTTTGAATGTGCGGCAGTTATCGTTCGTCATAAAAAAATTACCCTTTTTAAAACATAAAGCTTTGGTGATAAACTACCCCTTTCCCTTAACCGATCTTCAACAAAATCAACAGAACTTGAGTTCTCTTTAGTTCAAAAAGGTATGCAAAAACGTAGTTGATTCTGTTTGAATTTACGGCAGTTATTGTTCGTCATATAAAAAATAACCCTTGTTAAAACATAAAGGGGTAAACTACCCCTTCCCTTAACCGATCTTCAACAAAATCAACAGACTTTGAGTTCTGTATAATTCAAAAAGGTATGCAGAAGAGTAGTTGATTCTGTTTTAATGTACGGCAGTTATCGTTCGTCATAAAAAAATTTACCCTTGTTAAAACATAAAATTTTGCAGGTAAACTACCCTATTCCCTTAAACGATCTTCACCAAAACTAACAGGTTTTGAGAACTCTACAATTCAGGGCTGTATGAAAAATATTATTTGATTATGTTTGAATTTTCGGCTGTTATCGTTTGCCATAAAAAAATACCCTTGTTAAAACAAAAAACGTGGACGGTAAACTACCCCTTTCCCTTAACCGATCTTTACCAAAAACAATAGGTCTTGAGTACTCTACAAATCAGGGCCTTATGCAAAAACTTATTTGATTCTGTTTGAATTTGCGGCTCTTATCATTTGCCATAGAAAATACCCTTTTCAAACATAAAACGTTCTCAGTAAACTACCCCTTCCCCTTAACCGATCGTCACCAAAAACATTAGGTCTTGATTGTCAACTCTACAATACAGGGTTGTATGCAATACATTGATTCTGTTAGAATTTGCGGCTGTAATCGTTTGCCAAAAAAAATAATTAACCTTGATAAAAAACCGTTGCAGGTAAACTACCTCTTTCCCTTAACCGATCTTCACCAAAAACAATAGGTCTTGAGTACTCTACAAATCAGGGCTGTATGCAACAAATTATTTGATTCTGTTTGAATTTGCGGCTGTTATCGTTTGCCATAGAAAATACCCTTGTTAAAACAAAAAGTTGCAGGTAAACTACCCCTTTCCCTTAACCGATCTTCACCAAAAATTACAGGTCTTGAGATCTCTACAATTTAGTGCTGTTTGCAAAAGAGCAGTTGATTCTGTTTGAATTTGCGGCTGTTATCGTTTGCCATAGGAATAAATTACCCTTGATTTAAAAAAAACCGTTGCTGGTAAACTACCCCTTCCCCTTAACCGATCTTCACCAAAAACAATAAGTCTTGAGTACTCTACAAAACAGGGCTGTATGCAAAAAATTATTTGATTCTGTTTGAATTTGCGGCTGTTATCGTTACCCATAGAAAATACCCTTGTTAAAACATAAAACGTTGCAGGTAAACTACCCCTTTCCCTTAACCGATCTTCACCAAACACAATAGGTCTTGAGATCTCTACAATTCAGGGCTGTATGCAAAACATTATTTGATTCTTTTTGAATTTGCGGCTCTTATCGTTTGCCATAGAAAATACCCTTTTAAAACATAAAACGTAGCAGGTAAACTACCCCTTCCCCTTAACCGATCTTCACCAAAATTAATAGATCTTTAGAACTCTACACTTTAGGGCTGTATGCAAAAAATGATTTGATTCAGTTTGAATTTGAGGCTGTTATCGTTTGCCATAGAAAAAAAATCTATAGACACACAGACACTTTTCGAAAAATGACTTTTTTTCATGTTTTGAGTGTAGTACAATCAGAATCTGCAATAATCTCGAACACGATTTTTTTTGCCATCACCATACTTCCATTTCCTTAAGGAACATGGAAGTAAAATGTCGGTATGGAGAACCATACATGACTTCCATATTCTAAGATTTATATTTAAAATCATTTTCACCCAAACAGCCAGGCTGTGTCTTACCTGCCTTTTTATTGCTGTATTAAATGAAAAATATTATATTACATTAAAATGAAAAAATTATAATTTTATTGCCTGGCAACAAAATTATTTTATTTTTAACAATTACCATTGTTTCAAAAAGTTTAAATAAATTTTCAAGTACTTTACTCTTGTTAAAACGTAAAAGGTTGCAGGTAAACTACCCCTTCCCCTTAACCGATCTTCACCAAAATCGAAAGTCATTGAGACCTCTACAATTCAGGGACGTATGCAAAACATTATTTGATTCTGTTTGAATTTGCGGCTGTTATCGTTTGCCATAGAAAATACGCTTGATAAAAAAACGTTGCAGGTAAACTACCCCTTCCCCTTAACCGATCTTCACCAAAAACAATAGGTCTTGAGTACTCTACAAATCAGGGCTGTATGCAAAACATTATTTGATTCTGTTTGAATATGCGGCTGTTATCGTTTGCCATAGAAAATGCCCTTGTTAAAAAAACGTTGCAGGTAAACTACCCCTTTCCCTCAACCGATCTTCACCAAAAACAATAGGTCTTGAGAACTCTACAATTTAGGGCTGTATGCAAATAATCTTTTGATTCTGTTTGAATTTGCGGCTGTTATCGTTTGCCATAGGAAATACCCTTGTTAAAACATAAAACGTTACAGGTAAACTACCCCTTTCCCTTAACCGATCTTCACCAAAATCAACAGATCTTGAGAACTCTACAATTCAGGGCTGTATGCGAAACATTATTTGATTCTGTTTGAATTTGCGGCTGTTATCGTTTGCCAAACAAACAAAATTAACCTTGCTAAAAAAAAACCGTTGCAGGTAAACTACCCCTTTCCCTCAACCGATCTTCACCAAAAACAATAGGTCGCGAGTACTCTGCAAATCAGGGCTGCATGCAAAAAATTATTTGATTCTGTTTGAATTTGCGGCAGTTATCGTTTGCCATAGAAAAAAAATCTACAGATAGATAGACAGATAGACAGACAGACAGACAGACAGACACACAGACACTTTTCGGAAAACGACTTTTTTTCATGTTTTGAGTGTAGTAGAATCAGAATCTGCAATAATCTCGAACACGATTTTTTTTGCCATCACCATACTTCCATTCCTTAAGGAATATGGAAGTAAAAACAGTCGCTCTGAGACGTTTTTAAAGTGTGGTTGACTACGTTCGGCTAAATCGTGTCTTTAAACATCGTCGCTTTGTTATAAATCAACGATATTATTATTTTGTTGTTGTGTTATATTAGTATTTGTGTTTACAGTGTTTTAAGTATCTTACTTAATATTCGACAGTTGTTCGTATTTTGTTTGCATATTCAGATCTCAGTTGGGATAATTAAAATGAGGGTTTTCGAAGGAGGAATAACACCGCTGGATATACAAAGGTTTTTAATTACTGGAGCAATTCCTGAAAAGTGTACAAAATCGTATCAAAGTAGAAACTTTAAGAGACGATGTAAACTTTATGTTATTCGTGACAATAAACTGTTTTATCGTAAATGTGACAGGCTAAGAGGTACAGAAAAATTAATAGAAATTGTTCACGACGATAATAAAAAAAAAAAAATTGATGGGCGTAGCCCACAAAGGTGCTGATACTAGCAAACAAGCGATTGGTATGTCTGCACATTGAGGAATTAATAGCACCGTGGACTGGACATACTTTCACAACGGTACTACTTTAAAAATATAAAATTAAAGGTGACAGATTTTGTAAAAAATTGTGAAGTGTGTCAGAAAGTTACACCTCCATGGGTGTCTTGTGTACCCGAAATGAAGCCAATTCCTGTTCCTAAGAGAGTTATGGAACAAATTGGAATAGATGTTATGCAGTTACTAGAAGTGCAGGGCAAAAAATACATATTGGTGGCAGTAGACTACTTTTCAAAGTGGGCTGAGGCGAAAGCCCTTAAAAATAAGACTGGCATTGAAGTGGCTAAATTTATTTATGAAATTATATGTAGACATGGTTGCCCTAAAATACAAATTAACGATAATGGTCGCGAGTTTGTAAATGAAGTTTCTAAAGAATTGCATAGACTGACGGGGACAAAACAAAGATTAACATCACCCTACCATCCACAGGCTAATGGATTAGTAGAACGTCAAAATAGGACAATAAAAGATAAACTAAAAAGAACTTTAATGGAAAACATTAATAACTGGCCTGACGTTCTCGAGAGTGTATTATTTGCGTACAGAACATCTAGACACAAAACAACAGGATTTTCACCTTTTTTTATGTTATACAACAGAGAACCAGTTTTACCATTAGACCTTGTTGATGAAGATAATTTGACCGATGAAGACGAGGAGTCTCTTCAGGTAGCTGAAAAAACAACGGATGTTCAAGAAGTAGAGGAAGATATTGTCGAAGAAAATAAAGAAATGGAAAGAAAATTACAAAAAATATTAGAAGTGAAAAAAGTAATTGATGAAGCAGCATTAAAAAATATCAGAAGAGCTCAGATTAAACAGAAAAAGCAATTTGACGAAAGACATACAATAACAAAGAAAATGGAAATAAAACCTGGGAGTAGAGTTTTGGTAAAAAATGTGACAAAATTCAAAAATAAATTAATGTTTGCTGAACCTCCATGGAGTGGACCATTTACAGTTAAAGTTTTAAGAAACGAGTATTGTATATTACAAGATGAAAGTGGCAAAGTGAGGAAAAAGAAAGAACATGTGAAAAACTTGAAATTTTCTACAATCTAAATGATGATTAATCTGATGTGGAGGTTTCTGGTGAGTGGTGTGAAGTGATTTTTTTTTATGATCCGGTTGACGTAGAGTGGCAAATGGAAAAGTGTAAAGTGTTGGGTCTGTCCTTTGAAGGACAATGCACATGTATTAGAATCGGTCATAAATTAGCACTTGCAAAACCACACGGTGTGAAGAAAATTGTGGGTGACGGAAATTGTTGGTTTAGGGCAGTTTCCTACGTAATTACTGGCAGTGAAGGTTATCACATGGACGTTAGAAACATAGTTGTCAATTATATGGACAATGAATTGAACAACAACCAAGCCAATGATTTATTTAAAGGTAGGACGTCACTAAAAAAATATGATAAAAGAAGGCACATGGGCAACTGAAAGTGAGATATTTGGAACTGCATCACTTTTGAATACAAACATTTTTGTGTACACAAAGATAAACTCAAAAAATGGAGAGAAGTGGGACTGGCAGTTATTTACAGCAGGAGCTTCAGCAAATTTAAATAAAGTGAAATTCCAAGCCAAAAAAATACATACATTACAAATGAAAGTGGTTGTCATTATGAAGTTGTTATTTCAGTTCATGGAATGGGTGTAGTTTAAGCAATACCTACGTGTCTACAGAAAAGTAAGTAGGCTACTATACTATTATTTTATCTCTTACTGTATATAAAGTGTAATGAAAACTAAAGACATATTTTTATAGTGTAAATAATTAATAATTTTGTTTTTATTGTTTAAAATTAATTAATTGATACAGCTTTAAACAATTCGTTATAAAAACGAATTTTAAAAAGATTAATTATTATGGCAACTTAAATTTAGTTTCATGAAACAGATAGAAACTAATTTTGTACTGAGAATCCCCGAAATACTCCACTCTGTGCAAGCCGAAACATAACGTTTATTGCATACTGCAAAAATATTTTTGCTATTAGTCTTGTCTTTCTGATTGCATATAATTTACTTTAAGGAATAATGGTTAACACACAAACTAAGTTATTTTTTCATTCAAGTGAGTTTACGTTAAATTCGAATACTTTTAATCCTATAGTCGTTTAATTCTACAAGACCGAAGGAAGTGACAATAAAAGTAAGCGACGATATGACCATCCAATTTTGAATGCTTCATTCGCCGTGTTTAAAGATGAGCTTCTGGAATTTGGAGCTACCAACCACGAAAACATCAGCTGGCACAGTTCGGCGAAATTGGTAAGAAACCTGTAACATTTACTCTGAAATAATTAAGAGCGGGAAGGGGCGCATATACGGGGGGGGGAATGGGACCGGACCCCACCCCACAAGGTCGACAGTTGACAAGAAATTTTGTTAATCTCCTAATTTTTAAGCTGTTTTATTAATTTCACAGCTGTATACGCTAATACAGTAGTACCCCTTTTTTAAATAGAGGTCTAAAAACAAATTTATTACACAGAATATGCGTGTACGTTTGAAATATGAAATATAGGAAATTCAAGTAAGTCAATAAGTATCTTATGAACAATGTTGCAATAGCGCTTATTACTTCCATATTCCTTAAGGAAATGGAAGTATGGTGATGGCAAAAAAAAATCGTGTTCGAGATTATTGCAGATTTTGATTGTACTACACTCAAAACATGAAAAAAAGTCGTTTTTCGAAAAGTGTGTGTGTGTGTGTGTGTGTGTCTGTCTGTCTGTCTGTCTATCTTGTGTAGATTTTTTTCTATGGCAAACGATACCTGCACCTTCGAAGAGTTGCTAGGCTCAGTTGGGGAGGCTTCGATGGAGGCATTTGAGAATGAAGAGGAAGCAGGAGAATTCGAGGATGATAGAGAGGAGTTGGTGCCATCCTATGACGAGGTGTATGAAGCTCTAGAAAAGCTTAAAAATAACAAGGCAGCAGGTTCCGATGGTTTACCAGGGGAACTATTAGAGAGCGCAGGAGGAGATTTCATAAAGGAATTTGCCCATCTCATAGAGCGAATATGGCTGGAGGAGGTAATGCCTGATGAGTGGAACAATGGGGTGGTGTGTTTAATACATAAAAAGGGTGATCCGCTCATATGTAAAAATTATAGGGGCATCTCTCTACTTAATGCAGCGTATAAGGTATTGTCCAACATCATATTTTCTAGGCTGCTTCCCTACGCTGAGGAAAACATAAAAGAATATCAATGTGGATTCACTAGGAATAGGTCAACAACAGACCAAATATTTACACTAAGGCAAATCCTAGAAAAAACGTTGGAATATGGAGTGGCCACTCACCATCTCTTTGTGGATTTCCAGTCGGCATATGATTCAATCAACCGGAAAATGCTATATAGAGCTATGAAGGAATGAAGGAGTTGAATATACCATCTAAGTTGGTGCGTATGGTTGGAGTAGTTATGTCCAATTCTAAGTGCCAAATAAGAATACAATCAAATCTATCTAACTCCTTAAAAACATTGAATGGGTTGAAACAAGGAGATGCCTTAGCGTGTCTGTTGTTCAACATAGCTCTAGAAAAGGTCATCAGGGATTCAGTTATTCAAACTAGCGGACACATATTTCACAAGGAGGTACAGCTTCTGGCCTATGCCGATGACATTGACGTCATAAGTAGGTCTGAATCTGGCTTAAAGGAAGCCTTTCGGGAACTGGAGTTGTCCGCTAAGGCTATGGGCTTGGTTATAAACCAAAGCAAAACCAAATATATGGTTGTAGGTGCCAACACTCGTTCCCTGTCCCTGCGCATTAACGATTATGAATTTGAAAAGGTTAGCACGGCAGGTCCTTCTGCGACTGCACCCAAAGCGCGCCTCTTTAAGTGTTTGTTGAATTGTTACATTGCTGCAAACAGATTACTCAAGTATGAGTGTGTAGTCTAAACGAACACAACGAATGATTAAACAAACAACGCACACTACCTTGGACAGGCACAGAGACAGCGGAAACCAGCTACCAGGGCCTCTCTGATGTCATAAGCCAGTGACGTCATTTGATCAACTCAGACTGGTGACCAACTCGGACCGCCACAACGGGAAAGGAGTAGTTTAGCAGCAACGTTTTATGTTTTAACAAGGGTAATTTTTTTTATGACGAACGATAACTGCCGTAAATTCAAACAGAATCAAATACTTTTTTGCACACCTTCCTGAATTATAGAGTACTCACGGCCTATTGATTTTGGTGAAGATCGGTTAAGAGAAAAGGGTAGTTTACCTGCAACGTTTTATGTTTTAAAAGGGTAATTTTATTTTTATGACGAATGATAACTGCCGCATATTCAAAGAGAATCAAATAATTTTTTGCATACATCCCTGAATTGTAGAGGACTCCAGACCTATTGATTTTGATGAAGATCGGTTAAGGGAAAGGGGTAGTTGTTTACCTGCAACGTTTTATGTGATAACAAGGTTAATTTTTTGTATGACGAACGATAAACAAACTTTTCTATGCCGTAAATTCAAACATAATCAAATACGTTTTTGCATACATCCCTAAATTGTAGAGAACTCAAGGTCTGTTGATTTTGGTAAAGATCGGTTAAGGGAAAGGGGTAGTTTACCTGAAACATTTTTTGTTGTAACAAGAGTAAAGTATTTCATTTTGATAAATAAAGTATCCTGATAAGAAGATCTTAATAATCCACTGTAGAAACGTAGATGAAATATCTATAAATGAAGAGGATAGTTGAACGGGGTGGGGGTAATTTTCTATAAATGATAATTATAGTTGAAGGGGGAGGGGATAATTTTAATATGTGTACTACGTTATCGGCACCAAAGTAGTAGTTTGTTGTTAAAATTCCTTCCCGGGCTGTTTGGCCGTAGTCTGTTTTCTGCAAAACCAGACGTTTCGGCAGTGCCGTCGACTGCCATCATCAGTGAAAATCGAGTGCGATAACGTGTGGTGGTATACGTTAGTGACCACAGTACTGTGGTTAAGGCTGAAGCAATAAGTGGAAAGAAGTAGTTTCTATGGAAACATTTCATTTCGTAAATGATTTTAAATATAAATCTTAGAACATGGAAGTCATGTATGGTTCTCCATACCGATATTATATGTGTACTTCGTTCTCGGCAACAAAGTAGTTTCTATGGAAATATTTCAATTTGTCAAACATAAAACTGGATTTACAAGGAACACACCTAACTTGTTAGGAATTATGTAACCTAACTGTAGTAAATGATTTTAAATATAGGCCTAAATCTTAAAACATGAAAAGGCTCTCCATACGGATATTTAAAACGTCGGCTTAATGTGGACGGCTCTACAGATATTTTACAGCAAATGGAATTATATCGATCAACTCATTTTGCTACAGAAAAGAATCAAAGAGTTTTATAAAATGGGCCCTGAATAAACAAACATTTTCGAACCGTGCGCAAATTTTTTTGAAGCTAACGAACAAATCAGTTCACCGGCTCGAGAGTGCTGGTAAACGGCGTTCTGGAACCCAAGGCGTTTTAAGGTTTTAAATGTTGATTTGTTTTCAATATGAAAATGAAGCGCTTAATTAAAAAATACGGTAAAATTGTTAAATACGGATCGAGAATTTCCTTACAATAGGCACATCTGTGTCAGTTTCTAATGGCAAGCAAGAAAAAAACTGTTTAATGTAGTAGAAATATTTTAAGTTGATTTGGAATAAATTTATCACAAACCGCGTTTGATTCACTGCGGGCTGAATAAACATTTCATTTCAAATGATACCTCTTTGCAACCCGCTAAGAGGATACAACATCGAAAACTAGAAGAAAAATATAAACCATTCCTTAACCACCAGACTGTTAGCAGTGTTTACAGGAAGCGATAATTTTTTTTTTACTCGTTAGACAGAGCGTAAGGCAATTAAAAATATTCGTACTAACCTACTGTAACTACTAACTACTACTACTACTAACTACTTAGTCAAATTAATCAACTCGGCGTAAGGCTGTATGACTTCATTTTGGCGGCATGTTTTTTGTGCATTCTCTTTTTTCTGTATAACTCTGGAGGCGAGTAACCCCCCCCCCAAAAAAAAACCCAAGCGGGTAAGTACGGACTTTACGAATATTAAGATCATGTGGTTCGATCAATTAGTACAGATAGTAATTTCACATACATATTGTTATTAGTAGCCAAGTTACTTCGTTATTTATAAATTAATAAATTACCTTAGATCCGTCGTGTGACTTCGTTCTTTATTTAAGATGACGCGTTCCGGGACATACGTTCCGTCATGAGATTAATTCACTCAGTTGAGGTTGTTAAACGTTAAAATCACATTACAGTACTTTGTACTTGCACACGTAAGTAATTTGAAGCCTGGGCGGATACTTCAAATGGTGCGCACCCATACGGACGTGTATAAGTACAAAGTAATGTGATTTTAAAATTTAACGACCTCAACTGAGTGAATTAATCTGATGGTGGAGCATATGTACCGAAACGCGTCATCTTAAATAAAGAACGAAGTCACACGACGGATCTAAGGTAATTTATTAATTTATAGTAATCTCAGCAGTTCATCTAGGGCAGGGGTCTCCAAACTTTTCACTCGAGGGCCGAATTGAAAAACCTTGAAAGTCAGGCGGGTCAACAACATATATATTGTAACGCGACGAAATGGAAGACCTAAAATAAGATTAAAACCAACATAAAATACCCTTAATAAAATAATCACTTAGTTATAAAATAA
Source organism: Magicicada septendecula (assembly GCA_034769895.1). Taxonomy (NCBI): domain Eukaryota; kingdom Metazoa; phylum Arthropoda; class Insecta; order Hemiptera; family Cicadidae; genus Magicicada; species Magicicada septendecula. The sequence goes on from CM068372.1 coordinate 484,352,194, forward strand.
ATATATTATCAAATGACCACAATGAGTACGATGCAGTGTAGGATAAAATAAACTGTATGTTAAATTAGTAAGAAATAACTATTTATATTATTAATTATTATATGTGATCAGGACAATCAGTTATGAAGTGCAAAGATAATTGTGAGATAATAGTCACTAAATATACAGATAGGACTGTGAGTATTATTGGCCGTGTATAGTGAACAGAATACAATCACAACAAACCAAAAACAATGTGTGATTACATAAAAAGAAAATGTAGAGTGTAAAGGGACTGGTATTCAATATACCTTACGAGTAACCATTCATTTAAAGGTTTTAAAATGTAAAGAACTAAAAGGTAACATTAGTAGTAGTTTAAGTCAATTGTTTAATGTTCATAAAATACTCTTAAGTTTTAATATTGGTCACTAACGATTCCCTATTTTATTATTAATGTTAATTAAAGGGAAAATGCTATCGTTTGTTTCATTACAAATAATAAGTCCAAACTTGTTTATAGAAATAAGAAGTTATTAAACAAAATAGTTCTACAATTTATACGAAACAAATTATTATTGTTGTATAAATTATGTAACACGTTTTTATACACTAATTTGTTATTGTTTAGTGTTAATTAGAGTTTTAGCTGTAAGGGCATAATATTGTTTTAATGTTTGTTTCATGTTAATGTTTGTATGTAATATCATGGAATAATTTTAATTTTACTCAAAATGTAAAAGCCCAACAGGTTACATAATGTTATAAATTGAAACATTATACTATTAAGAAGTATTAAGTAATAGGCATAAAAATTACATAAAAATTATAGTAAATCTAAAGTAAACCACCACATTATTGTAAATTAATAAGAAATGATATAAATAACAAAATAGGCCTTAATTAAATGTTAACAAAAACATTTTAATCGTTTAATATAATTGTAATATAATTTGAGAAGTGTCAGAACTTATTTATTAATGATCTATAAGATAGAACTTTTCTAAATTTCTAAATTAACTATTAGGGCACTCACATGTATCATATGGGATGTCAAAATGTTTGTATTTTTATTAGGAATATCATTCTTTTAACTAATTTAAGGTTTATTAAATACTAAATAGGGAGTAAGTTAGAGTAGAAAATGTAAAAATTGTAAATTTTAAATAATCAGGGTCACATGACACTTAACCCCAACGGTATTGACCAATGGGAATTTTGCTAATTTTGGTCAAGCTAGTTGAAAGAAAAAGAAAAACTGGTTATTCTATAGACACGAAAGTATCCAGGTCATCTCTGTGCAGTTAAGAGGCTCAAAGTATAACAAAGAATAATATCTAAGTGAAAGAAAAAAGTAAAAATGTTATAAAACAAGAGAATCAAAATTAGATGGAAGAAATGAAGATAATATAAAATAAAAATCAATAAAAGAAGAATAAGTAAAAAAAAAATAATATATTAAAGAAGAAACCAAAAAGTGAATAAATAACTCTACAATTTGGTGGGACTTAATCTTTTAACCAGTAACACAGTTACAACTTCACAACACCAAGATTAAATCAACTAACACTTTTTTAACAGAACACTAGTGGAAAGAAAAGAAAACTAACTTAAATACAGTGAACATTTGGTATAAATTATTTTATTTGAAAAAAACTGGTGGTGAATACATTTCACATAGAGTTAGTTGGACAACAAGCGACCACCTTGTTTTTTGTTACTTTGGATGCTGGGTAGGACCACAATGCATTGCATTGACATTGGAATTAAATTATTATTTTGTCACACTTTATAAAAAAGAAATTTATTTGTATTATTAAATAAGAATTAAATAATTGTAATGTGTAGTACTTCGTTGTGGACATTTTTAATTTTAATAACAGTCTAAAGAACCCCGAACTGAGATATTATATGAAATTAATTTAGAAGCAAAACTGAAAGCAAGAATCGATACAGTCTATTAATAACTTCGACCATTAGAGTCGTTTAACTGAGTTAATGAAAATAAAAACGTTAATAGTTATTACTAATTAATGTTGAATGAGTTTTATTTATAGTATAAGGTAAAGTTAAAGGTTATTTGTTCGGGAAAATAAAATGGTATTCTTCGTGAAATAGTATTGGCGATTCGAACTTCATTGTCAATAAAGGACCACGAAGATAACCTACAATAGGCAACTCGAAACTACAATCGAACGCGAAAGTCAACAAACTCAATTCCGCCAAACAATTATTTTACTAATGTTCTTCAAAAACCATCAAACAAATAATTATTTATTTATTTTAAATAAATAATTTAAATAAAATCTCAGACACAAACCAACTAATATCTAATAGTAACAAATAGTTAAAGAATAACTAGTCAAAGAATCAAACGTTACAAATTGGCGCTTCCAACACGGGGCGTAAAAGAAATGTCAACTTATAATCAACTCAAAACAACTTCATACTTAAAAAAAAACACACATCACCCAAACCGTTTTATTACAAATTGGCGCCGGCAACGCGGGGCTTTACAAGTAATTGAAGTAATGGAAAAATAACATTCAAAGATATTTCTTATATATTTTTTTTTGGCTTTTTTATGTACGTATGGGATGTGTGGAGTTGCTTCTGACATATAATGTCCGTCATTTTGGGTCAAATTTTGATGCTCCTATCACTAGAATGGATTTCAAGTGTCGTCTGACAAATTAGCCCTGTACTTTGATTTTATATTTATTTCTTGTTTAGTTATTTAGTAAAATATTATAATATTTGAAGTATTTTGACGATATATTTAAAAACTGCACGTAGCATTGGCCGGATTACCGCGGGCCGTAGTTTGGAGATCCCTGATCTAGGGAATAGAGGGCTGAAAGATTTCATTGTCTCGGAGGAGGAGACGAAGCAGTCGCGTTGACGGAACGCCCGGCCGTCACTTTCGAAACCCTCAACGCTGCGCCCTTGAACTCTATACTAATCACCAGTTTAATTCCCGAGCTACCGAAAGTAAGAAGAACAATAACAAACTATTATGTTCTCTCTACAACAGAAGAAACATTACAAACTTATGTTGTTTTATCTCATTTTTCATGACGTGATAAATTTTAACGAGAGAGAGAGACAGAGAGCAGATTCCACGTGTTGTACTAACGAATGCTGTCCAAACTTCACACACACACACACACACACACACACACACACACACTAAAAGTGAGCAATGAATCAAAACGGGCCTCGCGCGTTACAGACTTGTATTCCCAACGTCGTCGACGACAAACTGTTGAATCATTCACTATAATAAGCGCCTTCTCGCGAACGCGCGCGTGCGTGTACGTCACCTGCAGCACCCTACTTTGTACACTGTTTCCCGGGTGTTGTGTGTTGTGATGATGCTCCCACGCATGCACACACACAAGCGCGGTCGCCACTCGCTCTCGGTCCCGTATATTTAATTTTTATGATTACAGGTGTCGGCGGGTTTTACGGTAACAATTTATTATGGTCGTTTGTGTTGTTGTATACAGTGTAAGAGCGCAGACAATGGGAAGTCGATAAATTACTCCGGGCCGAGATTACATTTTTGGCCAAACCGCTGACTGCTCTTGTAGTTGTTGGTTGTTGTTGTTTCAAAGTTAATTAATTCAAGGTTTCGGAAGCGCGGTGATGTGTGTGTGTGTGTGTGTGTGTGTGTGTGTGTGTGTGTGGCCTTGGATCAGTTTCGATGGTGTTGCCCACCGAATTTTCTGTTTTACTTAATATGTACGTCTGTTTTACTGTGATGATGCTTATCTGTCAAAAAAAGGACAGTGTCAGAACGTATTGAATAAGAGTGTTGTGGTAAGTCTGCATAAAATCTTCACTATACCTTGCATCAGATCAAAGTTATGGGACATATATGAAAATAAAGGTAGGCCTATACCACAACACTTAGTTCAGGCCATAAAGAGTTTATAGCCGCGACAATCATAGACGACGGAGAAGAATCTATCCCGACTGAAACAAACCAAGGCTTAAGACAAGGTTGTTGTCTGTCACCACTACTTTTTAACCTTTATCTAGATGATCTCCACAAAAAATGGAAACAACGATCCCCTGACGGTATTAGAATCCACCGAAATAAAAGCTTGAAAACCATTCTCTTCGTGGATGACCTAGCTATATTGGCCACTTCAGAAGACGATCTCCAGCGAGCAATATACATCTTACATAAAATAGGAAAAGAATATAACTGTAACGTATCTGAATCAAAGACAAAAGTAATGGCCTTTATAGGAGATGAACCGGTTCGGACCAAAATTTGCATAGACAACACATTCATAGAACAAGTAAGACATTTCAACTATCTTGGACGTGACATTACTTATGATCAAGATAGAGATATAGAAAATAAAGTGGAACGAATTTCACAAGAATGTGTGGAACGATTTGGAGAACGTTGGGAAATAAATGTAGACAATAAACCCAAAGAAATTTAATAAAACAATGGCAATGTGTACATTACTGTATGGTTCTGAAACTTGGGTCATAAAGAAAAAAAGATGAAAAGAAGTTACAAACAGCAGAAATGAAATTTCTGAGATTAGTTAAAAGGTGTAATAGACGAGATCATATAAGAAATGATGAGATAAGAAGTGATTTAGATATTTTTGCAGTTAATGAAAGCATTAAAGAATACAGAAGAAAATGGATTCAACACATAGATAGAATAGAAGAAAGTTGAATACCGAAGATAGCGAAAGATTACAATCCTAGAGGCAGAAGAAAAGTTGATAGACCTACGAAAAGATGGACTGTGAAATAGGAACAGGCCGCTAAAGCCTAAAACCGTTAAGAAGAAGATGATGATGATGATGATGATGACTATACCTTGCAATAGGTTTTATAGTTCTTCACCTTCACTCCACGGATTAGGCCCTAGTCGACCAATTGCGGAACCCATCTTCCCCTCGGTCTACCAACATCCCTTTTCCCATTAGGTTCATTTTACAAAGCTGCACCAGGTAAATCGGTTACTTGATATGCCAAGTGTTGGCACCATCCCCCTCTTATCGTCATTAATCTTCTTGATCAAAGATTCGATTTCTAGTTCTTGTCTAATATCTTCATTCCATTCTAATGTTCATAATAATTCTAAGGTTCAGGGACACTAGTACCAAGCCACACATTTTGAACGACCAGTTATTATTCAAATCTAATATATTGTATGACACCGCGTTGAGATACTAAGATAACAAGAATCAATTGTGGTTAATGCGCGGTGGGTCGCTGCCTAGTGTACACTGTTTGCCCGATGTGCATATTCATGTTACAAAAAATAATATAGTTCGTTATGTTAAAATGTGCTATTTGTGGTCATCATAACGCATGGATTTTAACGTTTGACAAGTATATCAGTGAATGATATGTGCTACAAATTTTATGCTTTGAAAATGGGACAAGTGTCCCGAAACATGTCGCAATAGGAAAGGACATCATATACGAGAAGTCACAGACGGTTAGTACAATATATTTTTCATATAGTTAATCTTCATTCCTCTTCCTCTGATATCTACAGTAGCGTATTCAGAAGCTTGAAACTGACACAGTGCATAGTAGACATTGAATAGCAACCATCTTTCGTTGGTTTGAAAGTGAGAAACTGACTTTAATAACAAGTCTTAATTTTTCAAAAGCTGCACACAAAAGTTCAGTATAATGACTTCAGAATACAAATGTAACAGTAACTTTTGTGCACAGTAACGTAACGTTTGTATTAGAAATTAAACGATTATCATAATTTGTTTCTGTGGTTGTGTGTAGTAATTCCTGCAGATTGTGTTTCGGTAGACATTTGTGTAGTTTCGAGTGACACGCGAACTCTCTACCAAAACGTCCGTACTATGGAAGTTAAACCCGATTGCGCTGGTATGGATACTGTTACGTCGCACGTATCGTCATCTTGTACAACGGAAACTGAGTAACTGACACCAGGCCCTAACAGTAAACAAAGACACTATATGAAATTTTTCTAGCAAAATTTGTCCAACACACAGTAGTAAATGTCACCTTATTACAGTTTCGCACTGACACAACAACCACTTTACCGTAAACCGCAAGTTACTCCGAATCGCATTGTAACACCGCTGGACCAAAACCGAACTGACTCCGGTTCTAAAGCCAGTAATTTATATCCAGTCTGTGTGGCACTGTAGTAACACAACAGGCCTGGATGCCGGTAGCAGTGTCGACCAATGTACGGGAGGGGCATCTCGAACTAGAGCAGTGGTTCCCAAACTTTTCAACCCGCGGACCCCCCCCCCAACGAAAAAAAAATTAAAAATTTCACGGACCCCGTCTGAGTTCTGAATTAAAACAAACAGTAAACAAATGATAGAAACTCTTATATTTGAATTATAAATGTACTAAAATTAAAATTATCTTAATTTGTAAATTATAATATTAATGATATCAAACATAGTTTAATGTGAACAATGAAGCTGCTTTTGCACAATTAGCTGTGCAATATTGGGTTTAACGTCTGATATCTTCAATATTAAGTAACTCTCAACATCAAGTTTATTTCTTAACTTTGAGTTTAAGTACGTGAGCAGGGAGACTGCGGTTTCACACAAATAAGTAGAGGAAAACACAGTTCAACACTTCAAAGCTCTTTTTCCGAGTTCTGGGATCAGGATAGTCAGTAATTACATATAACCAGAAGTCAGCTAGCTGTAATTGCGAAAACTGTAATTTTAGTGAACTGTCAGTTGAAAGTTCCGCCAATGAATCTTCTTCTTGTAGTGTAAGAGAGAGGTTAGTTGACACCACATCAGAAAATGGATTCCTTATCCACATGTCACTATCATCCGTCACTGGAACATATTCCCTTTAAGTGCAGTTGCTCTCCAAATGAGACTTAATCTCATTTGTAACAAATGAGATCTCCTTTGTAACATTTTCTCCTGACATCTGGATGAAATCTACCATGGAAAGGATTTGTTCGAAGATTTCAGAGTCTAATCTCTGAATCCACACTTTAATTTTTTTTAATCTACGCAAGCATCAATGGTTGCGACAGACCTCGAATGACCTGCCAAGACCGATACAGTGCGTTGCGCAGCCAGCGTTGCCAACCTCGGCTCTATCTTTCCAGCCACACGAGTCGAAATCCAGCTACTTAGGCGTGAAACGAGCTACACGGAAAAACAGTTTGCTTAGATGCAGACCTTATACGCGCGATACAGTGCTTGTACGTGGATACGTGGACTAAAACAGTGCGATCAGTTCTGCGTTGATGCGGCGCTGTTGACAAACAGATCTGTTACACGACATGATTTTAAGACAGTATTAAAGCCATTAGTTTGACATTACTTTTCCAATTATAATTAGTTTGAACGAAAAAAATACTGGATCTTCTAAAAATTGTTTTAGGATTCTAAAATTTAGATTTTAGTGCATAAAAATCGGAGAAAATTATGGTATTTAAATTTTTTCTATTTTTCCGCGGACCCCGGGAAACATTGTTGAGGGCCCCCAGGGGCCGCGGACCCCGCTTTGGGAACCACTGGTCTAGAGCATTACATAATTCTGCCGCATACACTAGACGCGCAAAGCGTCGCTTAGCCGCATGTCCTCAGCGTAGCAATATTTACATCGTGCTTCAACCTAGTCGAGTTTGCAATGTGATCCTGGAGCAAGAGGGAAAAGAGGAAGGCCGAAAAGATAATAGAGAGCTATAGTTAGACCACAATGGGGAGTAGAGGACGGTCCAGGTTTGGAAATACAAAAAATATACGGAGATTATAACAACTCGCTTGTGTATTCTGTGTGTGTATGTGAGAGAGAGAGAGAGAGAGAGAGAGAGAGAGAGAGAGAGAGAGAGAGAGAGAGAGAGAGAGAGAGAGAGAGTGAATAATCGGGGAAGACGTAGTGTAACAGTAGAGAAAGCGACAACGTACCAGAGCCCTGCAGAAGAAACTGGAGTAACCCGCTTTTGTCAAAAAAAGGATGTAAACAATTGAGTGCCTATAAAATTCCAAACAAGACTACGCCAGCCTTGTAGAATAGAATTTTATCTGAAGGTAACGTTTTGTCAGAATTACGTCAGAAATTGACCAGCAGTAGTAGCAAGAGTTGTATGTGTGTGTGTGAGCACACGTGGAATGTTACTATCGTTACTGTTGGTGTTGTTTACGAGCGGGCACACACCTGCATCGTATATTTACGACACTAACGCTTCGGGCCGGTCACACGAAATACGACCACCGAATGAACTGACTCACTATCTGATAGGGAACTGGTACTGACGCCTGTTGTTATCTGCGCGAGGCTACCAAATAATCTCTACTACGGACTCCGCCCTACAGCGGCGGTGGTAGTGGCTCTGCTTCATTGTCAGTGGTAGTAGTCGTAGTAGTAGATATAGGAAGAACCTACCTCGAGGCAGCAGTTGCGTGTCCGACCGAAACGAAACAAAAAGTATGAGAAGATAGCACACAGTCGTATCGTCATCAACAGATTGTATAAAAAATGACTAGGAATGTTTTTGTTGTACGAGAACAGTGAAAGTGCTAAAGGGATTGAGAGAGAGAGAGAGAGAGGGAGAGAGAGAGAAGTTGGTTGGAAAACAATGGACTGATAGAAATTCCAGGTAAAAGTATGAACAGTGAAAGGATAATTGTGACACAGTTACTAAACTTTTACTGATTTTTTTCTTTTCTTTTTATATACAACGTGTATATATTTGCTAAGTCGGTTTATTTTTTATAAGCAAATCAAATACCGTTCACGTTTTTAATTAATATTAACGTTAAAGATTAATAATAAATAATATTTTATATTTTGAACAAGAATATTTTTTTTATTATTATTTATTACAATGTTTCGACAGTGTGTTTACACATTACTGTAATCTTAATAAATAGAATGTATAAAAAATATAATGTAAAATATATTGTCGAAACATTGTAATAAAAAAAAACATATTCTTGTTGAAACATAAAATATTATTCATTATTAATATTAAATAACGTCAATATTACATGCAATATTACTAACCTGATCCAGAAAGTAAGTACCGTTTGGGCATTAAGAAAATGATACAAATTATTTTCAAATTCATTTATTTTTCAAAAATTCAGCATACCTTAATCTACGTTTCTACATAGTCACCATGCAAGTTGAGACATTTGTCGTATCTTGGCACTAATTTTAATATGCCCGCTTCAAAGAACTCGGCCACCTGCGACTTCAACCACTGCTGGACGTTTCCCTTTATCTCATCATTTTCAAACTTCTGGCCGGCAAGAAATTTCTTCAGATGCAAAAACAAATGGAAATCGCTAGCAGCCAAATCTTGACTGTAAGGAGGATGACTGAATTGTTCCCAACGAAATGAATCAACAAGCGCCGTCGTTACACGTCCGGTATGCGGTACGCTCCTCGTCGTGAACATTTTCTCTTCCATCGTTAAACGGCTTAACCCACTTTCTCGCCATACCTTCACTAATCGCATTCTGTCCATAAACTTCACAAATCTCACGATGAATTTCATAAGGACGAAGATTTCTCGCATTCAAAAACCTAATAACTCTTCTTATTTCACAACTGGGGGGGCGTCGATTTTTTTAAAAATGATTACCGATGTATAGTAAACGTAAATCGGAACGTATGCAAACAATATAGCTTGGCTACTTCGTCGTCGAATAGAAGGAAGTAACTACGCATGCGCGGTACCTTCGTACTACAATATGCGCGGGATATATGCGCAGACGGTACTTACTTTCTGGATAAGCCTCGTACATGAAAAGATGGCGGAACAGAAAACAAGATAAATTACGATTTCACGTGACCCATTAAGGCGTAAGCTTGTGACAGAGTAATTAGTAATGCAGATAGGCTACTTAGGAACAAGGCTTACAAGTAACAATAGGGCAGATGAAGAAATAGAACATCAGTTGGTGAAAGCAAGAATTGCTGGATGCATGAATAACCTTATATGGATTGATAAATACCTCGCACAAGAAGCAAAAACTAGGGTTTACAAAAGCGCAATACGTCCAGTAATATCCTATGCATCAGAGACATGTGCGTATACAGCAACAACTCAAAGAATACGACAAACTATAGAGATTACTATATTACGGAGGATCCTGGGAAAGACGAGGTACGATAGGTTGGCAAAGAGAAACGTGTAACGTAACAGATATTAATTCTTCAATTGCGAGATAAAAGGATATTGAATGAACACATAACAAGAATGGTTGACACAAGGCTAGAGAAAAAAGCAAGAGATTACCTAACCAAACACCAAGAGGAGAATTGGTCTGCCAAGGAACACGTGGAGTGACAGCATGTAGCATCCTTGTTATAGAACAGGACGGAGTCCTAACAAGGAAGTTAAAGAAGAAGAAGAGAATATTGTTATCAATTATGAAAATAATGTTAAAGAGTATTAACAAACTAATACGTTTCTTGTGCAAGTGAATTCTATATTTTCACCTTACGTACGTTTCGCAGAACTGATCTGCATCGTCAGAGGTTTAAGAGCATGTTGAAATAGAAATATATTAATTCATATTTATATATTCACGTCCATTCTTCTTCTTTATTATTATCGTTCCTTTCTTTTTTCGCTTTAACCATATACGGCCTGCGATTACGCAACTTCCGTCGCATCCTGAAGTCCTTTTCTCGTTCATCAGTATTCCTTCATTCTCTAGCTCGTTCTTCCTGCGATGACGACCTTTTGCTTCTCCTTAATTTTTCTTCGGACAGATCCTACCCCAGCGACAATTTCCTTTTATTGTTTCTTGTATTCTCTTTCCCGGTTCCAAATTTGTCTGAATCCTGATGAACTTTTCCGACCCCTAGGTACGTGTGTCTTTCGATTCTCCTGGAAGATGAGGATCTTGTCGTCGTCATCCATTACGGCTTAGGCTAGTAGCCTATTCCAGTCTCAATGGAAGTCATCCAACCATCGCTTACGGGGTCTTCCCACGCTTCTCTTGGATGATAGTCAAGGGCTCTTCTTGAAAATCTAGTTGGATCCAAGTTTTCAGCTATGACTAGCTCCATTCTAATATGATCATTTCTGATAAGATCTCTCCTAGTACACCCCTTTACAGCCCTCATTTCCGCTCCTCGTATTCTAGGTATAGACCTATATTTGGCCTTTGTAATCCAAGTCTGACTAGTAATATTGAGGTAATGGCCATTACATTATAATATTTCAATTTCGTCTCTTTCCTTGTTTTCATCTTTAAATGTTTAATGATACAGCCACAGATCGATTGGAAGAGACTAATTTTTCTTTCAACCTCCTTATCATCTTGGCATGTGATGTTACACCCTAGATACTTGAAATCTGGTACCTGTTCTACTGGCGAGTCCTGTATGACAATCTTTGTTCTAATATGATTTGCCCCATAAAAAGCCTTAACTTTCGTTTTGGATAAGGAAATGGTTTGATTCTAATCTGCAAAAATGTTAGTAAGATAAAACAACGACCTTTGGATGTCATTGTCATTCTCGTGGGTGATCACAAGATCGTCTGCGTACATTAAAATATTTAAGTGAAATCCTTTCGCAAAGTATAACCCTTTGGGAGCGTACAATTTCCATTTCCTTATTGCATCATCTATATAGGTATTAAATAAAACAGGAGAAAGACTGCCGAACGCCTTAGGTTATTCCAATGAGCTCTGACAATCTGGCATTCTGTTAGAAGATAATTGAATTTAATGCAGAGACACATCTTGCGTTTGTGGACCTCGAAAAAGCATTTGACAGGTTGGACAGAGCAACATTATGAAGGATAATGAAGGGAAGAGGATACCCTGTTCATTTAATGAGGATCTTGTTATTATTATTGTTGTTTTGGTTCCCCAGGTTTCTTTATTTTCGTTCTTCCCCTTTACGAGGCCAAAAGAGGCAGCTAAAAAGAGACGTTAATTATTTTGCTCAACAGGTTTATAAAAAATATCAACCATTGTAATACTCTGTCAATTCATCTACTACTTTCTAGCCGCATTCAGTTATCGTATAAACGTTTTCATCTTGGACCTTCCCGTTAGTCCTGTGTCAGTCTTTCCCTCCATACGTCTTGTCAGGCATATAGGCAAGTCGGTTGGCCCCCTCGTCCACTGCATGAATAATATAAGCCCCGCGATAAAGAGGGTTTTCAAGTTATTATTATTATTAAATTTATCATCGGAATAATGCTGGAGAGCGAACACCACTGGGATCAGCCTACATAGAGAAGGTACTAAGGCAAGAGAAGGAAGCCGAAGATGATCTTGCTAGGGCCGCTGACAGAATAGCAGAAAACAGGTAACGTGGATCCGCTGAAGGCTTAAAACAGATGAAAGTCCACAGGACGATGTACACATGGCACCACCACCTTGAAGTATTGCGAAAGCTGAGTCCCTTGGTGGATCCATGCCGTGGACTTGTGGTTTTGGTGGGTGCGATTCCCAGACACCGTAGGAGTGGGGACCCTCCTGCGGCGAAATTAGTTTTCCAGTCTCCCTCGTAAAAAAAAAAAAAAAAAAAAAAAAAAAAAAAATTTGTTATTCCCAAAGTTTATATTTAAACAATGTCATTTACAAGCTGTCTTTTATCTGGGTCAGGCAGAAACAATTTGAAGAACGCTACTTTGAACATTTACGAACGCTATCCGTAATGCATATACAAAGCGAACATTTAAAAACCGAATTACATTAAAATACGCCAAAGGCACCAAAGGTTAAAATATATACCAAAGGCACTATAATGAACATTTGGGAAATCTACACATACTGCTGTACAGTATACGTATATAAGCCTATTACAAAGCAGATCGAGATCCGAATGAATCTGTACAAATTCGACGCAATTTTTAAACAGTAAATACCGGACACACTGACGAAAGAGAAATATCCACCTAAATCCAATCACAACACCGCAGCTAACAAAGCCCCAGACCGGTAATTTTAAAACTAAATTCGGTTGTCAGGGCAACAGTCCATCTACGCGCTGTGCATACTGTCTTGCCCCCCCCCCCCCCGCTGACTTTAGCCCACTTTCCTGCTTCAAGCGAATGCGTGCGCGCGGCGTTGCGATCGGAATCTTAATGCAATTTGAAAATCCATTTCGCTTAACGATGCGTCCACCTGTATACAACACACGTTATATAGGCCTACGTAGTAAATAATCTCTTTCATCCTTATGTACTTAACCAGTTGCAATTTGGTGCACAAACCCTGTAATTTAAACAATATAATAGATGCAAGTGGATTTTTATCGCCATTTTTTCTAAATGGCAGTCATTATTATTTGCTCTATTTACGTTTTAAAATGTATTTGCTCCTATTATCGGCCGACAAGAGTGCATTTTTAACTTCCTTAAATCGGAAAGCGAAATACGAGCTGCGCTTGGTCGCATTTTTAATGTTGCAACAAGAAGAAACTGGACACTCGATTAAGGAGATCTAAATCTGCTGCTGTAATATCGTACGTAGCTGATACATATCCAGATCAGTTTTTTTTTTAGTTCGTCTGGTGGTGGAAATTGCTTAATTTTTCTTCGACATTAATCTTCTTGGTATGTCTGACCGATTTCTCTCCCCCCCCCTCATTACACTAACTCTCTTCCTTTTTAAATCTGTTTTTCTCTACTCTGTGGCTACTTCTTTCTAATTTACCACTTTTTCTTAATTAAATTTAACTCCCTGGCTGTTTGACCGTAGTCTATAGTTTGTGACAAAACCAGACGTCTCGGCAGTGCCACTGACTGCCATCTTCAGTGGAAACGACTTCTCCCTTTGTATTCCCACGGAGTCTCAGTTTCATTCCACGTTTTATCTGTGTGACTGGCGTTATGGCGGACAAACTTCCTCATTAGTTTTGCTGTCTCGTGTGTAGCATTCGACTTCCCCCTTTGTATTCCAACGGAGTCTCAGTTTTATTCCACGTTTTACCTGTGTGACTGGCGGACAGACTTCTTCATTAGTTTTGCTGCCTCGTGTGTAGCATTCGACTTCCCCCTTTGTATTCCCACGGAGTCTCAGTTTTATTCCACTTTTTATCTGTGTGACTGGCGGACAGGCTTCTTCATTAGTTTTGCTGCCTCGTGTGTAGCATTCGACTTCCCCCTTTGTATTCCCACGGAGTCAGTTTTATTCCACGTTTTATCTGTGTGACTGGCGTTATGGCGGACAGACTTCCTTATTAGTTTTGCTGCCTCGTGTGTAGCATTCGACTTCCCCCTTTGTATTCCCATGGAGTCTCAGTTTTATTCCACTTTTTATCTGTGTGACTGGCGGACAGGCTTCTTCATTAGTTTTGCTGCCTCGTGTGTAGCATTCGACTTCCCCCTTTGTATTCCCACGGAGTCAGTTTTATTCCACGTTTTATCTGTGTGACTGGCGTTATGGCGGACAGACTTCCTTATTAGTTTTGCTGCCTCGTGTGTAGCATTCGACTTCCCCCTTTGTATTCCCATGGAGTCTCAGTTTTATTCCACGTTTTATCTGTGTGACTGGCGGACAGACTTCTTCATTAGTTTTGCTCCCTCGTGTGTAGCATTCGACTTCCCCCTTTGTATTCCCACGGAGTCTCAGTTTTATTCCACGTTTTATCTCTGTGACTGGCGTTATGGCGGACAGGGTTCCTCATTAGTTTTGCTGCCTCGTGTGTAGCATTCGACTTCCCCCTTTGTATTCCCACGGAGTCTCAGTTTTATTCCACGTTTTATCTGTGTGACTGGCGTTATGGCGGACAGACTTCCTCATTAGTTTTGCTGGCTCGTGTGTAGCATTCGACTTCCCCCTTTGTATTCCCACGGAGTCTCAGTTTTATTCCACGTTTTATCTGTGTGACTGGCGGACAGACTTCTTCATTAGTTTTGCTGCCTCGTGTGTAGCATTCGACTTCCCCCTTTGTATTCCCACGGAGTCTCAGTTTTATTCCACGTTTTATCTGTGTGACTGGCGTTATGGCGGACAGACTTCCTCATTAGTTTTGCTGCTTCGTGTGTAGCATTCGACTTCCCCCTTTGTATTCCCACGGAGTCTCAGTTTTATTCCACGTTTTATCTTTGTGACTGGCGTTATGGCGTACAGACTTCCTCATTAGGTGTGCTGCCTCGTGTGTAGCATTCGACTTCCTCCTTTGTATTCCCACGGAGTCTCAGTTTTATTCCACGTTTTATCTGTGTGACTGGCGTTATGGCGGACAGACTTCCTCATTAGTTTTGCTGCCTCGTGTGTAGCATTCGATTTCCCCCTTTGTATTCCCACGGAGTCTCAGTTTTATTCCACGTTTTATCTGTGTGACTGGCGTTATGGCGGACTGACTTCCTCATTAGTTTTGCTGCCTCGTGTGTAGCATTCGACTTCCCCCTTTGTATTCCCACGGAGTCTCAGTTTTATTCCACGTTTTATCTGTGTGGCTGGCGTTATGGCGGACAGGGTTCCTCATTAGTTTTGCTGCCTCGTGTGTAGCATTCGACTTCCCCCTTTGTATTCCCACGGAGTCTCAGTTTTATTCCACGTTTTATCTGTGTGACTGGCGTTATGGCGGACAGACTTCCTCATTAGTTTTGCTGCCTCGTGTGTAGCATTCGACTTCCCCCTTTGTATTCCCACGGAGTCTCAGTTTTATTCCACGTTTTATCTGTGTGACTGGCGTTATGGCGGACAGACTTCCTCATTAGTTTTGCTGCCTCGTGTGTAGCATTCGACTTCCTCCTTTGTATTCCCACGGAGTCTCAGTTTTATTCCACGTTTTATCTGTGTGACTGGCGTTATGGCGGACAGACTTCCTCATTAGTTTTGCTGCCTCGTGTGTAGCATTCGACTTCCCCCTTTGTATTCCCACGGAGTCTCAGTTTTATTCCACGTTTTATCTGTGTGACTGGCGTTATGGCGGACAGACTTCATTAGTTTTGCTGCCTTAGTCGAAACGTCTTTAACATTTGTTATGTTTCATCCCCAAAAGCGCATGGCGAAATACTTTACATTTTAAATACTGATAACGTTTCTTATTGTTCGAGGTATAACTGAGTTTGTTAAATGGTGTCCACGCTAGTCTCACTCGCGTTTGGTTTTCATAGATCGATTTTCTTTGTTATTTACCGAAATTATGAGTATTCTGTGACTTTTGCTACGGTTTTATTAATTTATCATTCTTGATTTTTTTTTTATAGTTCATATTTAAGTCTGTTTTCCGGCTTCTTCGTCTGGCTTGTTAATGATAAAAGTCTGGTTCTTCTTTGTTGTCTGTTATTAATATTACATAATCGGTGTATCATAAGTAGTATTTTCCATTTATATGTAATACATACTTTTCCCAGATAAAACCATGAAGAAAGAACCTTCATATGCTTGGTTTAACTGATTTGATGAGGTTGCAATTGCATCGACTTGTGAAACACCTTGTTTTATTTTCACTACAGTCGAAGAATGAAACCTGCTAAAAGAAAACCCGTTTGCCCCCCTTCTTAACAGTATCCTATGTGTAAAACCATCACAAAGAAAATAAAGATAAATTTACAGTACAATACTAAAAACTATAATTACTTCCAACATCAAGATACGCCGTTTAAAGTTAATCATCATCATCTTCCTCAAGCATTAGGCCGTCGTACGGCTCCCAACCACGTGCAGTGTCGAAGTGTACGGTGGAGACGGGTGTTGTATGTGTTCGTGTCGCATAGTTAGTAACTGAGATTCACTTGCCTCAGACAAACTGTTGTATTGTCTCAACAGTAGGTAGACGGCGTTGGACTGAGTCGCTGTTGAGCCAATCTACGCACAGTACGATGAATGAACTCCATAAAAGCTAGTCCTCGTACACTAAGCTACCGCGTCTTAGTCACTTAAAGGTATGACAGAAAAAGTGTTAAGAGCAACCGAATTGGAATTTTTGAAGCGTCGAGGGTAAAGATCCAGACTAGAAAAGGGTAATAGAAAGCAAAATTATGGGAAGTATGCGTTACAGACTCCCAAAACATGCCTTGCGTTGGTAATTCAGAAGTCTAAGGAGATCAAACAGACCAAGGAGAAAATGAAGAGAAGGCATATGCCTGATAAGGATATAACGCAACGGAACTTTGAGAATGATTTAAGGAACGACCGAGAAAGATGGAGTCCGAGGAATTGGGAAAAGTCTATAGTCTACGTATAGAAGCAGTGTTGGCAGCCTACAGGATCGTTCGTATGAAGTCCACAAACGTTATCTTCAGTGGTATCTTGATCTACAGACAACGGCTCGTAGAGTTCTTGTCCGACGAGTTGTGTTTGCAATAAACAAAAACAAAATTATATATATCCGAACCGATGTAGATGGTGAATTCGAAACAGATATACGAGATACAAACAGGTGAAAGGAAGGATGAAAAAAAAACAGCTCAGTGTTAAATCCCCGGAACTGTGAAGGCGCAGAGATGTGACCGCGATTAGGCTCGAAACAGCGGGAGGCAAAGTGGCGGCCAGGTGTTGGAATCGTGGACCGAACCCGCTCGTGATGCGCTGACCAGATAACACATTTACATGTTGCTGGATAATATACACACTGACACGCACTGGAATTAATCTGGTGTGTGTGTGTATGTGTGTTGTGATTAAGTCTCTGTGTGTGCGAGAAAAAGAGCAGAGAGAGACGGAGAGAGAGAGGTAGACGTTTTATCTGTTTACATTTAATTTATTAAACGCACTGTTTATCTGTGCCAGTGTTATTGTATGGTTCTGAAACTTTGATTCCGGCGAAGAAACATTTGAAGAAGATAGTCCTACAGGTATCGGAGATGAGTTTTTTGCCACCTGTTAAAGGCACACACGAAGAGATAGACACTTCAATGAAGACATTCGCAAAGGGTTGTACATTTTTAATATCCAAGATCGTATTGCAGAGAAGAAAGATAGATGGAGTGCTCGTCTGAATAGGATGCCAGATGGCAGTACAGGTTGCCTAAGGACGTTTGGCAATACAAATCTGTTGGAGAGAGGAGTGTAGGAAGCGTTGGTGAAGTGGACCGGAACAGATTATTCCCTTAGTAGAAGAAACACGCCTTCTTCTCGACTGATAGAAGAAGAAGAGGAGAAGATATTCAATTTATTCAGTTGTGTTTGAAATTTAATATATAAAATGGGTGCATGGAGTCAAGAAGAACTGTACAAAACTGTAAAATCGGAAATCACACACATGTAAATGGGAAGGAAGTTTCGCATATTTAATTAAGAAAGTTGTGTTATTGGTTATAATCACAACAGAATTTCTGATTTTTTCCGATCTGATGATGAGCTGTGAAGCTTGAAAGCGCTAATCGGAATAATTTTTCTATAGTGGTGTGCAACAGTGTTAATTCTCGTCGCATGTTTATCTGCAGTTACACGCTAGCAGCGGTGTAGAAGGGTTCCCGTGATGGTCCCCCATTGAAACTGTGTCACTTCTTGTAAGGTAAGACACATTATAGACCAGGTATTCAAAATTACTGTGGTCTACTCCAGAACAGTACCACGTACAACAAGTTTTACTCGTATGGGATCAGCTCCATGAAGATCCATCACCTTGTTCTTCAATGTGAAGATCTGTAATCCGAAACATTTTTAGTTTCGATGTAATGAGTGTACAACCAACTGCAAGCCACTTTCCGAGTTCGACAGGATAACCTGGTCATAACAACGTGTTTTAGTTTCGTTGTCTGAAGCTAGTACGTAGATTGCTCTCGGCATCTCTAAACAACTGTTCGCCACGAAGCAAGCGATAGTCAAAGGCTACGCTATACACGAATGTAACTCGCAAGTTTGATCTATATTTGCAGTATTACGTTGAATGCATTCGTTTCCTTTGTACGTATTCGTGGTATCTCATTTCCGCCCGTTGTATTACAAAAGACAACTTGTGTAGTTGATGAAAGCGCCTGTGGGGACGTATAAGTTGTGTAGTCACGGCTCTGTGTCGAACCGAAACTTTGTGTGAGTCACTCCACGTGCCCCGGACATAATATTGCTGTATATTAGAAAACCTTCAATCCGTTTTGTAATTTGAATGGTAGGTTATTTTGTTACTCACATATATTCACTTCTTCTTCTTCTTCTTCTCTTCAAGGGTTAGTTTATATAAACCTGTCCCGGCAGCCATCCGGACGGCCCACGTTTCTTCTAATTTGCAGAGATGATGCCACCATTGTCATCTGTAAGTTGAAATAATTTCATTTATGTTCTTTACTTCGAGTTTTGCACATCATCTGAAACCTCTATATTTTTGTAGTGATATCTCGGGCTGTGTCACTCTCAATACTGGCGGTAGTGCAACCCAGGTAACTGAAGTCAGAGACTTGTTCCAAAACTGTTCGCTCAAGATCAACTTTTGATCTGACTGGAAACTTTCCCTCAAAAGTCATGATTTTTGTTTTCTGCGTTGGTATTCTTTAACGCGGGTTCTTTTGGTTTTTAGAGAATAGGACGGATATACTCTTGGTCGCGTTTAGAGATACCCTCCAGCTATCAGTCCAGTCCCCGAGCGAATAGAGCTGGCGCCGTAGTCGTAAGACAACCCGTTCTGCGTTACGATCGGCTGTAAATACAGCCGTGTCGTCAGCAAATAGGGCTATCTGGACTCCAGGCTGACGTAGACTGACGACATGAGAGGGTCAAGAACACTTCCTTGAGGGACGCCGGCAGTGATTCGTCTCTTTATACACATTTAGAACAGAGATACAAAAATAATAACTGTACTAGTACCAAGATTAAAACGTTCGTGCAGCGGGATACGTCGTGAACAGACACTCACACAGTGTAAAATGAAATAAAGAAGAAAACGTTGTCGTTGTCGTTGTCGTCGGCGTCGGCGTCGGCGTGGTGCGTGCAATGGAGATATCATCGGAATTGATGAATGTGCCGGCGACATACGTACTGTACTCTATTGAGATAACGGACATCGTTAGTTCTCGCCTGCGCCACTCGTATCCGACCGGGAGATCATCACGCACGCACCGCACCGCGTCCCGCCCGACCCCGGCGCGTGGGCGAGACACCGTGGACTTTATTGCGCTGTTTGCATTCTCTACACAGAACCACATGGGTCTCGGGTTTCGCGAGCGCCCCTTACACGCTGGCTGTAATTGATGACGGCGACCAGTCTTGAGCGTCGATACTACCTCTGGGTAGATAGTCCAGCCGGGCTGTAGGTTGGCCCGTCGGCAACAGGAATTAATGTTATTATCGTCATCATCATTACGGCAGGAACTGCATATTATGAGTATACTCGACAGGATTGCCCAGTATCGGCTGAATTGGTGGGAACATATTTGCCGAATGTATGACTGCCGCACCCCCAAACAACTATGGAACTATAAGCCGAGGGGACGGAGAAGTGTGGGGGACGTCCGAGGAAGCGCTGGAGTGACCAGCTGTAATCTTTGCCTATTTGAGACCGGAACAAACCATCCTTGATTTAATCCTTGAAGATGATGATGATCATCATCATCATCAACTTCAAGGACAATATCGTCAAAGTGCATAGCAATATCCCCATACTGTCCAAATAAATGGTAAAAATAGAATCATACACCTAGTTATGGAAGTGAAATACCCAGTGTTATGTTTGACAAGTAAAGTAACAACAAATAAAGAAGTTCTTATTATTATTATTCTCCTCTTCAACGATTACGTTATATAAACCTGTTCCAGTACCCATCTGATCCTCGGACGACCCACGTCTCTTATAGCAATGGCTTTATAGTTCAGGGCAATCGATCCCCTGTCATATTTTGCAGATGATCCACCGTTGTCTTCTGTAAATGAAAATAATTTCATTTGTATCCTTTACTTCGAGTTCTGCTCTGATATCCTCATTCCTTATTCTATCTTGCAATGTATAATTTAAAGTATTTCGAAGAAACAGCATTTCAGCACTCTGAATCTTGCCGCTTTCCTTTTTGTCACTACCTACGCCTCAATCGCATAAATCAACGTGGGTATTGCAATTGTCTTATAAAATTTAATGCTTGTGCTGTGTCTTGTTTTATTTCTAAGATTTCTATGAATCGTAGCACAAATATTCTTAAATTTATTTTATCTTCTCTCTTATATCATATTCTGGTTTATAGCTTACTGCACAGAGACATTTGAAACGGGTCAGTCGTTCTAAAGTGCTGTTGTTTATAACTATCTGAAATTATCAGTGAGTACTCGCTTATCAGTTCTCCTAATCGAAACATAGCCGTATGTAAAATAACAACTAATAAATAAGTTAAAAGACAGAATCAGTAAGGCCGAAAGAACACCATAGAGAAGCCACGTTAATGGTTTGGCCAAACGCACGTCCGAGGCACGATACCAGGTTAGATTATATAGATCAATAATGATATTAGTAATACCGTATGCTGCAGAAACAAGAAGTGGGACAGAGAAAACAGAACCAATAACAGAAACAGCAGAAATGAAAAATACTGTATGTGGAAGGACCGTACGAGATCGGGAGGGAAATTGGGACATCAGAGAAGGATACAAAATGTACAACACCTGAAATGGCTAATAAGGGGAAGAGAAGAATGGACTGTATGTATTGATAGAATTGAGGAGAACAGAATGATCGAAATCCGCAAAACAAGAAACGAGAACGCCAGAGTCAATCGTCGAGTTAAAAAAAAAAAATGTATAGAAAGATTCGTCTGGTTTAACAGACAACTCGTAGGTATTCGAGGAAGAAGGAGAAGAATCGTAAGGGTTTAACGTGATGCGGACCCATAACCACCGCCTGCTCTCGAAGTGACAGTTTGTACCTGAAATTCTTCTTGGTACACTTTATATTAGTAAGGTTCTGACCAAATGCTGCGAGTTAACAACCATTGTAAAATTTGAAAATTCCACAGTAACTGAAACTGGCCAAAGGAAATTAATAAATGTGTTTTTATACCTCCAAGTTCTATAATAGTTTGCACTTCGGTCACCTTGGTGACTTAAAGACGCTGATGACATTGATCTTGTTAGATCATTGAACGAGCGAAGCGAGTTCTCAGTTTTAACTCAACCGTTTGGAAATTGTCTATCTATGTGTTTTGGGTACTTCTCACAATAACTTTTGAATGCGTCAAGCAATTTCCTTAAAACTTGGCACGCGTTCCATAATTTTACCCTACTTACAGAAACCTATTGTTTTTGAGATTGGTCCCCATAAAAATGTGGGGCTGGAGGCAAAAATTGTGAAAAAATTGCAAACGTCCATAGTGTGGGATGTCAATTTAAAAGGAATTTAACCACCCTTTTAATATAATATTCGTTTTTGGAAATTTCAAAGTGTTCTTACTCCGGGGGCTCGAAAAGCGGGTAAAACGTTTTATAAAATATAAAACATTCATGTGAGGTATCAAATAGAGAATTTTAACTTATATCTGAATGTAGTGTTAAGTTTTGGATTTTTGAAAATTTTGGACGTCAGCGCCCAGAAAAGAGATCAGATTTTAAAAAAATATTGAGAAAACCCACCAGTGTGTCGGCCTAAAAGTAAGCTTAATGGGTTACAACCCAAATCCGAATGTTTCGAATTTTTACTTTTTATTGTATGACCGTGTGCTCTACAAATGTTGTATTACTACAGAAATATTAGAATAATCGAGATTTTTGCAATTTTCCCCACAATTGAAAAATTATCTAATATCGAAATACATGTAATAATAAATATACTTCGTTGAAAATAGTGAGGAGTTTTGCAGCTCACTGAGCATAATGGTTATTTGTTTATGCTCTGACGGCGTTTGGTCTATGGAAAGCGAAGAGTTGTTTTGTTGTATACGTATATCGGATACTGATGTCAACAGGTGTGGAACTTAGAGGCGGCCGTGGCGTAGTGGTGGAGCCACATAACCCTGTTTGTGTGTCGTAACCTAACTTGGCCCTAAATCCAAACCCCTGTTTGATGTCAGCCGCACGCTGTGCAAAGTGTAAAGCCCACAAAATAACCGCTGCGCTATAACGTCTTACCTACGTTATAACGTCGGGAACCAGTGCGTAATTGCCTCAGATCAATTGCACGGGCTGCCGTAGTCTTAATCAACTTTTTATGAAGATTTTAACAAGCAGTAGTAGTTAGAAAGAAAGGAATGTTGTTGGGGTGTTTCATGATTTATTCACTCAGTATTTTGTGTTAAGTAATGACATCTCTTTATTAGGTGCTATCCTTTATACTTCTACATGGATTTTTCTTTTTACCATAAGGTTTTCTGAATAAAAGTTTACAAAATATTTTCTGAAAGGTGGCCACAACAAAAGTATTGTTATGTGCTAGCTTTTTCCACGGATGCGGGATATTAACTTGGTTTGTAAGTTAAGTTATTATACTATTTGGGGGGGGGGGCATTTGAAGAATGGACTTAATTTAACCTCTAGTATCTGAAAAGCTTTATACTACAAGCAATAATTACTATTACAAATAATTTTAGTCGTATGACATAATACAATTTACAAAGTGACAATAATTAAAGTCTTTTATATAGTTTATTAAACTGTCTTTTGCAAACATTTGTTTTAATGACATTTAACCACGGAAGACAAGTCTCCGTGTCACCTGTGATATTGTGAAGTTTACTCCGGGTCCTGGTCCTTGGTCCTTGGGGTGTCCACAAATGGTTGAAGGTTATGGTAGTTTACTTTCCGGGTGAAGTTCCTGAAGAGATCCTGGTAATTATGAAGCTGTTATGCTGTTCTATGAAGTCTGGTAGCTAAGCATCTTTAGTAGTACAACTCGAGTGAAAGTTCTTGTTTCCCACAGAAGTTCACGTCACATCGTTATTTATAAAATGTTCTCACTTTTGGTACATTGTACCTTTTTAATTTAAACAAACATTGGAGATCTTACACTTAGTCAATAGAGATGTCATCCCTCTCACTTATTTATTCCATTTAATTTAATAGATTACATTTTTCTTTATAAAACACTACTTTACTGATACTTTCCTTTACACGATGTTATATCTGCACTTTTAAATTAAAATATCTTAGTACTTCGGGGCATGGTTCAAGGGTGTAGTGTTTACTACGAGAGCGTTCCATCTCGACTGCATTATTATTATTATGTCAGGGCAGGTAAGTTAACTGCGCGGAGTTTACGCATCACAACAAAATAGTTCCACCTTTATTCGCTATTTACGGTATTTAAAGTTTAACCTTTTTATTATCCAAAGCTATGCTTTACTTCAGAATTAAATAGTATACTACTGTATCATTGTTTATTTATTTGAATAATTTCAAGTTTTACCACTTTATTTGTTTAGTAAAAGAATCTGTATGCACGTTAATTCCAGTTAATGCATGTCAGTGCATGGTAAATTATTAACTAGTTTCCCTATCTTTACACTCGCGTTCCTTTTGTCATTAAACTTTTTATTAAATATTATTTTGAGCTAAACAAGGGAGGTAATATTAAATTTATTGTGCGATTTAAAAATAAATTTTACTCCATATTACGTTTCCTATTTTAAAATCGTCACAGCGCTAGTTGTGGTTCGTGGTGACCCTTCCTCCAACTACTTTTACAGATGGATACAAACAAACATATATATAAAGTCGCAAAACAGGCAGTTTGTGGTAATAGGCACACAAACGTGATAGAAGATGCGTGTTGAGAATACAGTGGCGTGGCGTGGGTTGCCGGTTGTGATAGGCCTATAACTTAGCTTAAAAATTAATTCGAATTTGTTCTTGTACCAAGTGTTCTTTTTAGAGCATTTTATGTCATTCGCTGGGAGAAGAAGAGGGTTCCGGTTCAACGGGATCTGACTCTCATTATACTTACACAGAATAAATCAGAACACAAATAATCGAATTAAAAATAAAAAAGACAAACAGAGAAACACATGACTAAACGAACAAAACACAAATAGGTACGTAGTATCTGCTGCACGTCAGTTCCGAAAACGAACATAGCGGCTAACTAAGCGTTTTGCCGGTTTATACAGCGGCAACACATTGGGTGGACGAATATGTCCCCCTCCTCCACCAGTTTGTACAGTGACAACTAGTAGGAGGTCAATGACCGTAAGCAGTAAAACATTGCCGATGTCTGAGCCGGCAATACAAGACGGTGCAAGCGCCCAGCAGTTCGAAAGTAATGCTACGCTTTTCTTCAAGTTCCCTACTAATGTTGTTTGGATTTCAAATTATTCAATAGCTAAAGTACTTATTCTGCGATATAATTAATATTATTTTCATTTATTTCCAGTACTGTTGCCGCCAGCAACAGCAGTTACATGGACGCCACGCTACTGGTTGAGAAAGATGACGGAGTGAAACTATGCAGAGGGGCGAATATTGATAATAAAATGGCAAGAGGAAAGCCAAGAGCGGGAAAGTCTGATGAATGTAGTAGAGAGAACAGTATGAAGGTTGGATAGATGAGAAGTCTAAAGAAGAAACTGGAGTAACACGCCACAAAAAATAGCTATAAAACTTAAAACACCGAATGATTACAATTCCCAAGCTGGAATGTAGTCTTCTACAATAGGATGCCGTATAAATTGATTGCTTCTGATTACGTGAATGAAATGCTGATCAATACATGACTATGGAGCTGATTGTGGTTCGACTATTATTGGAGTTATTCATGTCTGTTAACAATGAGCTTTGTAACAACGTTTGTTAAAAGCGTATTTGTGGACAACAACGCCACAACATACTTATTCATGAGAGACGGAGAAACAGCTGACTCTGTTATTGAACTAGGCGTTTCATTGCGGAGACCGCCGCTTGGCAGCGCCACTACTTTCTCCCCCCACCGCGTTTGTTTACATATACCGACTGTTGAGTGTGTTGTATTTTCGAATGGTGAATCCGTTGTTTTGTGTCTTGTGTATGGTAAAATTTATAAACCACGGGTTCGCGTCGACCTTTGCGTGTCGCGTACGAGTATTAAAATGATGACCGTCGTTACAGAATAAAAATCGGTGGTACCTACCAAATCGGTAACAATTTTTGTCACTGTGAAGTGAATTTTGGTGTTGTGTGTCGACTCATTGATTTTGGTGAGCACATCTCTCTAACCTTACATCCCATATGATGCTCCAGAAAGTTCTCAGAATTTCTATCTATTAATACAGTAGATACACATTCTTACACTTAGTGTCTATTCAACTTACATGAACACCTTTTAGTAAACTTTAGTTGAAACTAATCACAAGCTTAGTTCCAGTGAAGACAATCAAAAATAGTTTTCAGTTATAATAACTAAATAGTCTGAAGATTCAAACCAAACTAGGGATCTTTTCGGTTAAGTGGCAGCATGCAGTGAGCAATTACTCTACGTAGCAATCGCCAGTAACAACGCATTTCCCCCTCCACACGTAGCGATAACCAGCCACAGTTTGTATTTTTATTTTCATTTTGACATATTTTTTTATATTTATATTTTTATATTGTATTTGTATATTTATATAAAATGGTGCTCACACACTTCTCGCATGTATGAATTCCAATCCACGCATGTGAAGTGATTCATTTCCTACTCATCTTGACAGTATTGCCCGGTTGTGTACTCCTTACTCCAACAGTTAATGAAGTATACGGTTGTGCGGAAATCTAATCGAGAATTATTTAGTAATGTATCCTGTCGCACTTGTTTGGATTCCCGACAGTCCTTTGTAGAACATACCCGACGGTCTTTACCTGTCGTATACAGTTTCATTTGATCGCCGTTCGTACAAATTCTTGGGTTATGTAAAATATTTTTGTCTCTTATAAACTGTATCGCTGAATCTTTGTCGGGAATCTGTGCTGCTAACTGAAGGAAATTCATGATACGCAACGATACTACTACACTTGCGATTGCGGCATACAGAATCGCAGGGCACGCTGTCACCATGGAATAGTTGCAAAATGCGTTGGAGGGTGAAATGCGTTGTTACTGGCGATTGCTACGTAGAGTAATTGCTCACTGCATGCTGCCACTTAACCGAAAAGATCCCAAACTAGTTCAGTATCCTTATTGAGATATCACCAGCAGTCGAGGATAGAGTAAATCGTAATCTGTTAAATGTAAACTTTTTGATAAAACGGTTGGTTTCATGAAACGTTAAAATCATTATAAACAAACATTAATCGTGAACATTATTAAATTAGTGTAAATAAATTAAATTGTTAAATTAAGTTATTTAATAATTCACACACACACACACACACACACACACACTACCAGTAGAAAGTAGACCAATTTACTGAGGCATGTACACAGTTATAAAAGACGAACATTATATAAATTGATTTTCTTTCTAATCTTTTCCTTTAAAAACAATTTTTTATAGACGTAATGTACAATTAATTTGTAGCAAAATTATTTTATTCCTGTAAAGAGGTTTTTACATATTTTAGTGGTTGGAAATCATCGCTGTCGGTATGCTGAACTTGAAATCGATTCGTGAATGTTTTGGCATACTTTTGTAGACCTATAGTCTGTAAAGACGGCCCATACGATCAGCTCGTACAAACAGTAAGGTTTATTGGTTTATTATAAGTATAATTAATATCCTTTTTAGTAGCATACAACGTATATATAATGATAACATTCTTATAGGATTAAATTAATGGGTGGGTTTATGTCACACTTGAGGTAATGACTGTGACACTTCTGTATATGACACTTTAATAATTCCACACGCTTTTCCTAGTAATGAAATTTCTATTATAAAGTTGAAATTCAATCATAATGCATTCCGACACGGATGTTAGGAGAACCTGAGAGAGACTACTGCGAAATAAATAAGTATATATAATTTATATGTAAACGTATACCAAACGTTTCGGATTCAGCAACGGAGGCCATCTTCAGTGACAAAAAACACGTGGCCGATGTTCGCCTTAAAAAAAGCTGAGTACTGAGGCAAACCATTGTTTGGTTTCAACAAGACAAAATCACGATCTGTTAGCCCGGCATAATACTGCCGGCGGCGGTGAACTTAGCTGAGACTAGACTAGTGTTGATAAACAAACGTATTGCTGAGACTAGACTAGTGTTGACAAACAAACGTATTGCTGATACTATACTAGTGTTGACAAACAAACGTATTGCTGAGACTAGACTAGTGTTGACAAACAAACGTATTACTGAGACTAGACTAGTGTTGACAAACAAACGTATTTCTGAGACTAGACTAGTGTTGACAAACAAACGTATTGTTGAGACTAGACTAGTGTTGACAAACAAACGTATTTCTGAGACTAGACTAGTGTTGACAAACAAACGTATTGCTGAGACTAGACTAGTGTTGACAAACAAACGTATTGCTGAGACTAGACTAGTGTTGACAAACAAACGTATTGCTGAGACTAGACTAGTGTTGACAAACAAACGTATTGCTGAGACTAGACTAGTGTTGACAAACAAACGTATTGCTGAGACTAGACTAGTGTTGACAAACAAACGTATTGCTGAGACTAGACTAGTGTTGACAAACAAACGTATTGCTGAGACTAGACTAGTGTTGACAAACAAACGTATTGCTGAGACTAGACTAGTGTTGACAAACAACCGTATTGCTGAGACTAGACTAGTGTTGACAAACAAACGTATTGCTGAGACTAGACTAGTGTTGACAAACAAACGTATTGCTGAGACTAGACTAGTGTTGACAAACAAACGTATTGCTGAGACTAGACTAGTGTTGACAAACAAACGTATTGCTGAGACTAGACTAGTGTTGACAAACAAACGTATTGCTGAGACTAGACTAGTGTTGACAAACAAACGTATTGCTGAGACTAGACTAGTGTTGACAAACAAACGTATTTCTGAGACTAGACTAGTGTTGACAAACAAACGTATTTCTGAGACTAGACTAGTGTTGACAAACAAACGTATTGCTGAGACTAGACTAGTGTTGGCAAACAAACGTATTGCTGAGACTAGACTAGTGTTGACAAACAAACGTATTGCTGAGACTAGACTAGTGTTGACAAACAAACGTATTTCTGAGACTAGACTAGTGTTGACAAACAAACGTATTTCTGAGACTAGTCTAGTGTTGATAAACAAAGGTATTTCTGAGACTAGACTAGTGTTGACAAACAAACGTATTGCTGAGACTAGACTAGTGTTGACAAACAAACGTATTTCTGAGACTAGACTAGTGTTGAAAACAAACGTATTTCTGAGACTAGACTAGTGTTGATAAACAAATGTATTTCTGAGACTAGACTAGTGTTGACAAACAAAGGTATTTTTATTAAGCAATTTGTGGGCCATCTCGGCATTACTAATTAACGACATTTCTAAAGATTAGTGAAATTTAGAACTTGAAAACGTTCTCATTTCTAATCTGAATGTTTTCCTTAATCAGTTTATTATTTATTTATAAAATATTTTGAAAATAAGAGTGTGTTGTAACTGGTAACAGTATTTGTGCATTTTGTCAAATTTCGAATATTAACCTTGTGATTAGTGAGTGCATGCCTGACTGTTTTTTTGATTTTTCATATGTAAACAATGTATTCAGTGTCAGCTCTTTTTTACCTCCAGTACCTTATCTTAAAACAAAACACACGCGCGGGCGCGCTCACACACCTTCTTTTTTTCTTTCCAAAGCGTTTACAAACACATTCACAGTCCACTGGTGTACATGAATTGAGACGTTTGCTGCAAACACTGCACAAACACAATTAAAGTAGGTTTAACCTTTACAATTAATTCTCTTCAGCTTATCACAAACACTGCTGAATTTTTTTCAATTATATTTCAGTACTTTAGTACTTGAATATTTTAAAAATCCGATATAGTAAAAGCAGTACGTACTTAATAATTCTACACGCTGTTCCTAGTAATGACATTTCTATTATAAAGTTGAAATTCAATCATAATGCATTCCGACACAGATGTTAGGAGAACCTGAGAGAGACTACTGCGAAATAATTATCTGAATATCTGTAACAAAGGAAGATACAAACAGCGCGTTAAAATTAATGGTATACTATGGTATAGTATTAAAGACTACAAGATTTGTTTTATACCATATTTATATACATTTCGGTATAATGTGCTCTTCCGGCAACAAGTCTGAAGGGGGGGGGGGACTTTACTTTAAAATTTATCATAAAGCATGTTCGTGATAAATTTTAAATATGACAAACGATAGTTGATCAAAAATATAACAATTAATAAGGACTACAGGCCGGAAGGATACTATATTTTTGTAAAAAAAATATACACATTCTCATACGCACTTCTTCTTCTTCTTCTTGAGGCCTCAATCTGTGGTTTGGTTTTCCAGTTATCTCTATTTTCAGCTCTACTCTTCAATTCAATATAAATTTACACAATTAATTGTCATCTTCCATTCATTATCTGTTGTCTGTTTCGAGTGTTATCACATCTCAGTCGGAGTCAAACATTAATAACTGGGCTGTTGGGCCGTGGTTGATTACTTAATATGTTACTACATCTTTTGCTTAGCCTACTCCTCATTAGTGAGCTCCGTTCGGCCGCTCATTTTTCTACTGAGGATGGTAGAAAACTGAAACACTACCGATTTTAATGTTTTAAATAATATTATCTGTTGTTTTGATTAAAATTAACTTCCGGGCTTTTTGGCCGTGGCCCAAAGTTTCTGACAAAACCAGACTTTTCGGCAGTACCACTGACTGCCATCTTCAGTGAAAACGAATCAGCAGTACTGTGGTCCTAACGTACAACATCCCACGTTAGCGTTGGCTCGTTTTCACTGAAGATGGCAGTCATTGGTACTGCCGAAACGTCTGGTTTTGTCAGAAACTTTGGACCGCGGCCAAACAGCCCGGGAGTTAATGACACCGGCCGGGTACGCCTGCGTACAATATTATCTGTTGTGTTTACTTGAAGTAGAACCTCCTTTCTGTCACTTCCTTTGACACCGGCCGGGTACGCCTGCGTACAATATTATCTGTTGTGTTTACTTGAAGTAGAACCTCCTTTCTGTCACTTCCTTTGACACCGGCCGGGTACGCCTGCGTACAATATTATCTGTTGTGTTTACTTGAAGTAGAACCTCCTTTCTGTCACTTCCTTTGACACCGGCCGGGTACGCCTGCGTACAATATTATCTGTTGTGTTTACTTGAAGTAGAACCTCCTTTCTGTCACTTCCTTTGACACCGGCCGGGTACGCCTGCGTACAATATTATCTGTTGTGTTTACTTGAAGTAGAACCTCCTTTCTGTCACTTCCTTTGACACCGGCCGGGTACGCCTGCGTACAATATTATCTGTTGTGTTTACTTGAAGTAGAACCTCCTTTCTGTCACTTCCTTTGACACCGGCCGGGTACGCCTTCGTACAATATTATCTGTTGTGTTTACTTGAAGTAGAACCTCCTTTCTGTCACTTCCTTTGACACCGGCCGGGTACGCCTGCGTACAATATTATCTGTTGTGTTTACTTGAAGTAGAACCTCCTTTCTGTCACTTCCTTTGACACCGGCCGGGTACGCCTGCGTACAATATTATCTGTTGTGTTTACTTGAAGTAGAACCTCCTTTCTGTCATTTCCTTTGACACCGGCCGGGTACGCCTGCGTACAATATTATCTGTTGTGTTTACTTGAAGTAGAACCTCCTTTCTGTCACTTCCTTTGACACCGACCGGGTACGCCTTCGTACAATATTATCTGTTGTGTTTACTTGAAGTAGAACCTCCTTTCTGTCACTTCCTTTGACACCGGCCGGGTACGCCTGCGTACAATATTATCTGTTGTGTTTACTGGAAGTAGAACCTCCTTTCTGTCACTTCCTTTTGTCTGATTCACTTCTGTCAACAGTGTCTTGACCGAACACTTGTGATACAGGATATGACACATTAACATTCGTCTCTCACACCGTAATTTAAGTGATTGTAACCATATTTTTTTGTTATTCATTATCGTCCATGTTACAAAACCACACAGGCCATCCTTGAAACAAATTTTTCCAAAACCCTTTTCCTGCCTATCCAGCTAATATTATGTATAGTAAAAAAGATCTTGGTTAAGAGCTTGGTAAGCTTTTTATCTTGGTTAAAATCAGTTTCTGCGTAGGTGATTACACTGCTGCTTTCCTTCGTCCTTTTCCCATCCTTTGTGATTTTGCTTCTTCATCACCATCATCAACTTCTTAACGGTTTTAGGCTTTAGTGGCCTGTTCCTATTCCACAGGCCCCCTTTTCTTAGGTTTACCAACTTTTCTTCTGCCTCTAGAGTTGTAATCTTCCGCTGTTTTCGGTATTCAACTTTCTTCCATTCTATTTAAGTGTTGAATCCATTTCATTCTGTATTCTTTAATCCTTTCATTAACTGCAAAAATATCTAAATCACTTCTTATCTCTTCATTTCTTATATGTTCTTGTCTATTACACCTTTCAACTGATCTCAGAAATTTCATTTCTGCTGTTTGTATCTTCTGTTCATCTTTTTTCTTTATGACCCAAGTTTCAGAACCATACAGTAGTGTAGGTATTGCAATTGTTTTATAAAATTTTATTTGGGTTTCTTTTCTACATTTATTTCCGAACGTTCTCATAATCGTTCCACACGTTCTAGTAAAATTCGTCACTTTATTTTCTGTCTCTGTATCTTGATCATAAGTAATATTTTGCCTCATAAATAAATAAATTTCTAAACCTCCTGAAAAGTTTCAGATGCGAAGCACAGAAGGTTTCTTAAGTGAAGAACACTTATACCAAAAACAAATATTTTTCTCTCGTATTCCAGTTCACTTTAAAACATTTCTTAGACCGGCTGACAACTTTAATTCGTGCCCACGTGATGCAGAGGTACCGTTGTAGTTGAATGGAAGCCTGACATGAGGCTACATATCATCCTGTAGCAATCCCTGATAGAGGCTAACAACAACATTGTAGTCGGCATTCTATATATCCTCCTCCTTTCTATGATGCTACATCCTGTGGGTTTGACGTCATAGATAACCGACTAGAGGTGTCTCCTGTACTATAGACAACCAGTTCCTTATACTCTTGGCAACTCTTCTCCAGTCATAAATTCCATTATCCTCAAGCCTCCTTTACATGCACCAGTCATCTCTTTCTTGATCTTCCTCGTTTTTTCTGATTTTATATAATTCCCACAGAATTATTTTTCTAGTGTTTCTAGCCGGCTCCATTCAATTAACGTGAGCTAGCCACCGTATCCTTCGGGATTTTTAATAAGAATATAACTGTTTCTTAATTATTTATAAAGGCATTAAAGTACGTACAATTATATCCTAATTCACCGTGAACTGTCCTGTTCTAGTAGACTGGTCCATATGTTATTCTCGGTATTTTCTGTTTGAAGGTTCTCTACACATATTGAAAGGGGAAAATTGTAAGGTTTACACAGCATTCTGTGGTTAACAGAATTAATTGGTCCGCTATAAAAAAGCGCATACACAAAATTAGAACTTTGTGTGGTCTTAAATATTCTTAAGCAAATTCTGAGTTACTAACTGGCTGGTGAGAAGCGACACCAAGACAACCGGTGAATGTGTGCAGCGGAGTCAAATCCACAAACTGAAAATCTTCATTATCGTCCTCCATGATTTACACATTTCTGCCTGTAGCAACTACATTTGGACCGAATATCCTCGAGTGTCAGACGCTTCTTTTCCCTAATTATCTGTAATGTTTCAAAATACGAGGTGTGTTAAAAAAAAAAACACCGAACTACTTGTGTAGCACGTCAACCTGCACAATTATGTGCTGCTGGCGACAGGTTTTCACGCCGGAATGACGTCTTCTCCGTCCCATCATGATCGTCAGTCTTCGAGCTACACGCGCTGTAATGGAAACGAGTACACACCGTCCTCCGTCGGATTTACAACGAAGGAGAGAAAGCGAAGATCAGATCTTAACACAACGTATGATTATAAAATTATTTATGTGCTAATTTCATAAAATCTTTACGGAGCAATTTCCATTGCATTCCAAAGTTGTCATTACCATTTGTGTTGGTACGCCGTTGTTGATCGATCTCAAAACGAGTCCCATATTTCTGATTGTCAGTCAACAAACGCAATAAGAATTTTTCAATAATACAATAGATTTTAAGTTTTTTAATCAAACTTTAACTTTACGATCTTATATGGATGGTTGTGCATTCTCTCAAAAACTCTTGGCAGTTAAATGATGATTTACAATTATCACATGACGAGCTCTCTTGCTATGATCTTCGACATCGCTTTGATCTGGACCAACCATTGTTTTTGGCCTCTGTAAAAATGCTTAAAATAATCGTTCGGATCATGCAGACCTCCGCGTATGCTTAATTAAACAATCACAATGTCCCTGTAAAGATTTAACTTAGGCACACGTTGTTCTTCGAGCTCTTTCTTAATCACTTTGTCACTAATGAGGCGGCCAGCGTGCTAGCGTGCGCACGTCTCCACTCGATTTGATATACCTCAAATACTAATAAATATAGCGGAACGGAATAAATATCAGTTTATTGCCAAAAACCATCGCTAGACGCGCTCAAAGTCGCAGCGCGTGTTTAAGCGGGTTGATGTGTTATTCAAAAAGTTCTGTCTTTTTTTGAATACACCTCGTATATGGTAAAGTCTTACCAGTTTTATTTTCTACACACGAGATAGCCACTTGTTTCTATTTGCTTTTTCATTATATCGAGTTATAACGTTCCCGATCGACGTACATCTCTATCGTTTCACCGTGTATCGACATGTCGTCATCTAATCAACGCCTCTTAACTCTGTGAACTCTTTCTTGGCCGTTCCTGCTACCCATACAGCAAGTTATTTCTAAAGGGTAGGGCAATGGGAACACAACAATTTAAAACCATCACAACGGTAACTCGATGAATATGTTTAAGTCAAGTATAGTATAAATACAAAGGTAATAAGATCCCATTTTACTTAGTCATATTCATCGTTTGAAAATAACGTTTATGATGTGACGCCCATTGATACGCCTCTACATTCTTCAAGTCGATTGAAAAAGCTAATCATCGCCAGAATTTCTTCGATAATTCGCTGCGTGAGCTGATTTACAATTGGACCGAATATCCTTTATTTCCAGCTTGGTCGTGACTGGAAAACCTGAAACTTCAGAATTAGCCCCACAAAAAGAAATCACACGCAGCCAGGTCTGGAGACCGCCCTGGTCCAGGGTATTGCACCAAATCTTGAGATCAACCGATCTTCGCACACACAGGCCTCAACACTTATCCTTCCACATTTTCTGGCGAACGCACTGTTTTTACACTTCCTCCAATTGTTTTCTGTGTCGAGGCAGTGATTACAAATCTTCTTTATTTCCCATTTCGATATTGTTGAGCGATCTGGAATTCTTCCATGTCTACCAACGTTGAAATGATTTCAGAATAGTCTTTATGTTGTTATGTAGGAATGGTTACTTTTAGAAAACGTTTATACAGAAAACGCATAGGGATGTTCAACTCGCCATTGAGCCACGTGTACTGAAATGGGATTTGTTTAACTGAGGTTATAAAACCATCTGTTTATTTATTGTTGCCATATTAACCGAACACGTGCTAACACAAATTGTTGTGTTCACATTGTCCCATCCTTTATTGCTAAAAAAACGTAATAGCAACTGACAATGGTTTAATGTTTAAAACTAAAACCAGCGTTCGGAATAAAGCGACAAGTAAAATAAAATGGGAAGGTTATGTGCTTACGCGCGCCCGGCCACGCACACAACTATGTATCGAATGACTGCAGGAAGCGATCTTCGATATGCAGAGTATAAATCAGCATTGGTTGGTGGCGTGTGTGTGCATTGGGTCAGCGGAAACATGCTGTCTGTGTGTGTGCGTGTGCATTCACAATGATATGTAAATCTGTGCTGAACTTTGTTCGAGAAGAATGTTGCTGTTGCTGCTTGTGTATATGTAAGACGTACAGAATATGTAAATTGGCCGCAGAGGCCTCTTGATATATGATCTCTGTTACCCAGGTGTCCCATAATAAAGGATGAGGTCATTTTATTAACGTTTATGTATATATACTAATAGGAAACACCGTCAGATTAACAGAGACAGATGCTGCAGATAACAAACACAGCAAACAAGCTCATGTGTAAGCTTTTTATGTGTATCATGCATTTAAAGTCTTAATGCAAAAACTATTTCAGTACTAGTGTGCGTGTGTGTGTGTGTGCGTGCGTGTGCGCGCTTATTCGAATTGTTAATCAATGTACGGTTTCTGTAAAACTGGTATTTTATTTTTTAGCAATATTTTTTTTATACTGATATACACAATACAAAGAAAGTCTCACACACACACACACACACACACACACACAGTCATTGTGATATAGGAAGTTTAAAACAAACTGCAGTAATTTAGAATATAAACTATTTAGCCTGGAGAAATTTATAAACTATAAATTTATGGAGAAAAAATTATGTTCCCTGAGCTGTACAACTTGCTCACTGTTTTGAAAGAAGTACCGTACATTTATCCTTCGTATTGTTTAAATTAGCAGCCATCCTTACTATTTCTTTTATGAATTTGCTAACTGCTATAATTTTTTATTGTTCGACTAAGCTTTTCGTCATTACTGACATCTTCAGGTCTTAAACAACATCTTCAGGTTGTTTAAGACCTGAAGATGTCAGTAATGACGAAAAGCTTAGTCGAACAATAAAAAATTATAGCAGTTAGCAAATTCATAAAAGAAATCGTACATTTATCATTACATGATTTCGATATTAGATCATTTTTTAATTATGAGGAAAATTACAAAAATCTATATCACTCTACACTCAGATGAATGTTTGGTGTCGTAACAACTCACAGTTGTCCTGATGGTGGCAATAAATATTGTCCGTCCCTTGCTAAACTTTCTTCGCCTATCAGGGACCCGTTCCTGTCCCTAAGGAACGTATCCACTTCCCCAACCCTTCCTATGCTGTCCAACAACAGGCTTGTGTTGCCAACCTGCCATCTGGCATCTGGCATCTGCCATCTGCCATCTGGCATCTGTAAACACGGCGTATACAGTATACAACTCTTATTATAAAGTGGTAAAATTTGTTTGTATCGGACTACTGATCCGATAAAATAATTCTCTCACCATCGTGTTCCTTGAAGCTTGAGGATGATTTTAGACATACATTTGAACAAATAACTTTAATAATTTTCAAGAACAGAGATTTAAAAGGCTCCCATGTCATGAAATTGTTGTTAATTTGCATGTAGTGAAATTTTTGGCATGCGATTAACTTTTTTTATACTGATTGTAACAACCAAAAATTTAAAAAATTTTAGTGTGACTGAAAAGACGTTACATTCAGCATGACACACCTACTCAGCCCACGAGCAATAAATAAAGAAATGTGTGTAGAAGTGTCAAGTGAACGTTTACTTCAGACAATGCAAGTACGTTTCACATAGTTGTACAATAGGGCACAGGGTTGGCCGTGACAGACTCGTCTAAAACACGAGATTTACAGCCTGCAAATGTAAGATAATGGAAATTGTGTCAAGTACCAATTTAGAGGAGAAACTGTGACGGACACACTGCCGGGTTAATTTGTAAGAGTACCAGTAAAGAATAAAAGAGTGTAAGTCACACAATAGTATATACCCTATACGAGGACGGACATCGATACCTAAAATAATAGAATCGAACTTGTAAACAGCAGGGGAACGACTTACTGGCGACAACGGATATTTACGACAGGCAGTAGGTGTGCCGTTTGGAAACGACGTCACGCTGCGCCAGGATAGCGTTCAGGAAAAAGGGGTCAAACACAGCGAACAATAACAAGAGACGACACATTGTTTTCGTGAGAACTGCAGCGAGACCCGGAGTACGCTTAGACAATAGCATGATAGACGAGCATGAAATTTCTCCTGTTCTAGGAAAAGAGTATGGAGGCTTTCGACGCGAACCCGTGGGGAGACAGGATATCCAATAACAACCCAGCATCTACCCAGAGACCTGGTGGAGAGGACCGTCGCCAGCATAGCAACGGGAACGTCGAATGGGAAGTGAAGAACGACACTCTGGCTTAAGGGTAGGAGATCTTCCGTCCTATCATGTTCAACTTGAGGCGTGTTTTCCAGAAGGGTGCATTGTGGTACACGATGTTTGATAAAAACTGCTTGCAGAGCACGCGGGAGGACAGTCTCTCATAATTTTTCAACCATATACTTTGGACAGTCTTTCATAAATTTTTACTCATATACTTTGAGCAGTCAGTCGGTCAGTAGAACAGTCTTTATAATTTCAACAGTCGGTCGTCAAAGTTCGATTAACATACGGACGGTAGTGGGACTTTGAAATTTTGCCACGCGTCATATAACTAAGAGACTTAGACATTTCGATATTGGCGCGTATCCGGTAATAGTGTACTTTCAGTGTCTAAAAACATGCGACATACGCCAGTGCTTAACAATTATAGAATTCTTCATTATACTCTAATTCAGAATTGAACTAACCAGTCACACTTACATCAATAATCGACGCGTAGAACTATCGTTGTTGTAACACCGGACGGCGAAATCATAACATTATACAGTGTTGCGGTGCGATACAATATCATGTGGAACAATTACACCGCGGCATCAAAACACTAACAGTAATGAACATATCAAACGTTGAACAATAGACAGACATATATATATATATACACCATAGTTAACGATGAACTTATCTTCACGACACATAATTTCATGACTCGAACAATAACAGCAGAATCAACACAATACGAACACACTGCGCGAGTGAATCTGTTTCGCGTGTGTTAAGTGTCAGTGACCACAGCTTCCCACACATGATCCAGCAGAGAGGAGTTACGCCGATGGAAATATCGGATAATTCACCTAAACAAGTAATCTTTATGTTATTCTTATTATAAGGAGCTCTACTGTCCTGTCTCTTTTTCAAGAAACACCCCTTGAGCATTTAAATTAAACATGATAAACATAATTTAACGCCATCCATCTGAGGCATACGATGAACGCATTAGTATAGGATTTATTGTTTGAATATTTGTGTTTCTATATATCGATTACATTATATATATATGTGTATGTTTTCAGCAAACAACGTATTGGATTTACCTTGTAATTTGATGTATAAACATGTGTTCTTTTATGTTCTTTTCATGAGTTTATGAATGTATGTATTTACAGGGAATCATCCATATTTTATATATTGAATTTAATGAATGATACAATGTTAATAAATAAGTGTTTATTTTATCAATATGCGTTCATCATTGTCAAATTACCTCAGAACGAGAAAGTAATGACATTTGAGTGATTTATGGTAGTTTATTTTATTTTCTTTATTAATGCAACAACTAGAGTCTCCATGCAATAGTTATGCTAACGTAAAGTAATTAACGTGTTATTTATTGATTACACGAGCTCATTATGCAAATTAATATATTCAATAATTACTTAATGACTGCCCAACACGTGGCAAGTGTAGTATTTGGCTCTCAAAGAACGTAAGGATCGGCAATCACAGATTAGTTAATTCAGTAGCGTAATAGCATAACACCCCACAGTGTTGTATTTGCCGCCCAAAGAACGTGGGGCATTACAATTATCAAAAACTCCCAATATAAAGAAAACCTTGTATTTGGCGCCCACCGCACGGCAAAGAGCAGGCAGTAGAGATAGGATAAGCGTATTTCATGTTAGTAGTTGTAAGAACAAATATTATTAGTGTGAAGCTAGTTGGACTGGGACTGAATGTTAACGCGTAGTAAAGCAGCAAAAATGACGACCAGTAGCACAGATTCCATGAATTTTGACATTAATAACCAACAGGGAGTACCTGGTGTCGAACGAGAGGAATCACCAACTTATTCACAAACGACCGAGGAGACGTCAGACGTCAGAGCGCGGGGACAGGAGTCCCAACAACAACCGCAGGAAGAGGTGACGTTGCGCGCATTAATGGATTTTATGAGTAAGAAATTTGAAAAGCAGGATGAAAAATTTAATGAAATTAATGAAAAATTCGAAAAGCAAAAGGAAGAGATTAATGAGAATTTTAATAAAAGATTCGAGAAATTAGAAGAAAAGTTGGAAAAGCAGAATGAAAATTTTACACAAATACGCGCAGAAATGCGTGAATACATAAATAATTGTGATAAGAAGATAGACGAGGTTCAGAAGCAGCAGAACGAGATCGTCAAAGAGTTAAAGGAGGACACCGACAAGAAATTCGAAGAGGTGCGTGAAACAAGAGAATTAGACCGACAGGAACTAAAGAGTGTTGCCCAAAATACTCAAACGAGCATCAAAAAGATCCACAACAGAGTGGAGACACACGCAAAAGAAAATCACAAGAAACAAGAGGAATTGAGAGTCGAACTATTCCAAACAGTAAGACAATTACAACAGGAACAGGGAGACGTAAACAATACAATGCAACAGAAAATCAATGAGGTAGATGGGAGACAGAAGTCGGCGGAACAAAAACTGGACGAGAGCACCAGAGAGAAAACCACCCGTATTAACGAATTAAAATCCCAGATAGAACGACTACAGCGTCAGCTGATTGAAGGTGAGTCTGGAATAATCAGTAGAATTAACGGACACACACATACAGAGTTAAAGTATAACGGCACTGACAGGTTCCCAATGGAGTTCCTGAAGGAATTGTCAGAGATCCAGGAACAGTACTACAGCAACGGTGACATTAAATGGATCGGAAGACACTTGGAGATGGACGCTGGAATATGGTGGCGCGTCATAAGGAATCAAATCTCCACGTACGAAGAATTTAAAGAAGCTTTCACCTTGAAGTACTGGGGTCAAGAACGCCAGGACAATATACGCGACAATCTGGAGTACGGCAGATATGAGTGGACTGGACCAATCACAGCTGTCCAATATGTAGAACGGATTTTACTGGAAAGTCGGCAACTGTCACCAGCATTAACCGACACTCAGCTGATACGAAAACTAGCTCGCCACTTTGGTAAGGACTTGCAGCTCGCCGTGGTCACACGTGGTCACACGTGGTATCACGAGTATACCAAATTTCGAAGCGCTGATTACGGAATTCACAAGTATACAGTCGAGCGGAGATAACACTCGCAGACCACATTATAGACCTTACAACGAAGGGAGGAACAATCCGAGAGAAAGGGAAACGCAATACAATAAAAATGAAAGTGACCGACAGCCAACAAGGGGTCGGTATGACAACAAACACTACGTCAATACAGTACAGTTTACACCAGCTGAAGCAGGACCCAGTAGCACGGTCGTTAACACTACCCCAAGGGCGAACGGTAACAGCGACAACAATAACAACAACAAAAATACGTCGAACGAGGGGAGGAGATAGAATTTCTAAGCGACTCCTTTCCGAGTGAGAGTGTAAATATATTGTTACCTGATTTACGAAAGGACCTACTAAAAGAGGACGACGAGATTGTAAATAAACAAATATTGAAATGTCCCGAGATTACTATTAAATTTAATAATGATGTAATTGTCCAAGCCTTACTTGATACTGGTTGTATCGTTAACGGGTTGTCGGAAACTTGGTTTAATAACCATAAGAAGAGTATAGAACCATATGAGACATTACCCGTAACGAATACATTTATAATAAGTGCTGTAGGAAGTAAATCCAAATTAGTTAAGAGACAAATATTGTGTGACATTGAGATTGATAGTATCCGATATGAATGTGTGTTTTTGGTAATACCAGAATTAGTGAAACCATGTATACTAGGAATTAGTTTTTTACAAGAAGTTGGGTGTCGCATCGACATCGGAAACAAAGTAGTTAGTTTAAAAAACGATACTGTTGATGAGGAGCACATTATACCAATCATGAATATTGACGTGATAAACAGTGAAGAAGAAGAGGAAGTACTGCGATGCATCGATGAGAAGATTGGGAGCATAGACTGCGTGGATAAAGGAATACTGCAACGCCTGAAGGAGATTTTGGTAAAGAACCGGAAAGTTTTTAGGGAGTGCCCGGGAAGAATAGAGGGTTACACGCACGAGTTTCACGTTACGGACAGGACACCTTACTTTCAACGAGGGTGGCCTGTGCCGCTTGCCTACAGAGACAAGGTGAACGAGGAGATTAACCGGATGTTACGATATGGAGTAATCGAACGTTGCGCCAGCCCGTACGTCAACCCAATCGTGACAGTTATCAAGAAGGATGGGAGGGTTCGCCTATGCCTTGATGCAAGAAAAGTGAACAGCGTGACCGTGCCCGATTACGAAGGAGTGTCCCCGGTAAATGAGATATTGGCTAGATGTGGTGATATGCAGTACTTGTCGACAGTCGATTTATCTTGAGCTTCTGGCAAGTCCCATTAAAACGAGAGTGTAGGGATTTCACTGCGTTTATGCATGAAGGGAAGTGCTACCGATTCACAGTGACGCCATTTGGACTCAGCACCAGCTCTGCAGCGTTGACACGTGGATTGGATGTGGCCCTCGAGGAGGAGGTCAAGAAGAACACGATCATCTACGTGGACGACTGCTTGTGCTACTCCAATAATATACAAACACATTTAAATCATTTAGAAGCGTTGCTAAACAACCTCAATAAAGCAAATATAACTGTCAACCTCACCAAGTCACAATTCTTCAGACGAGAGATCTCCTTCCTTGGTTATCGCCTTACAACAAAAGGGATACAAGCAAACGATGACAAGGTAAAGGCGATTATGGATTTCCCAGCACCGAAGAATACAAAACAACTCAAAGGTTTTCTTGGTCTTACCATTTTTTATAACAGATTCTCGAGTAAATACGCAGAAACAACGCAACCTTTACATGAACTGCTGAAAGGTGGACGAAAGTTTTCATGGACAAGGGAAGTGGACGAGTGTTTCCAGAGAGTCAAGAATTTATTTATCGACACAGTAACTCTACGGTTCCCACGGCCGAACCAAAGATACTATATTCAGTGTGACGCTAGTAATTTTGCGTATGGTGGCCAGCTTTACCAGATTGATGAAGATGGAGAAATCGGCGTCATCGCTTTTACAAGCAAGACATTTAAGGGAGCAGAACGCAATTACTTCACGACGGAGAAAGAGCTCCTGAGTATCGTTAGATGTCTGGATAAGTTTCGTATGTACATACTTGGCCAACCACTCACGATAATCACCGACAATAAAGCATTAACATTTATGCACAAGTGTCACTTAAATAATTCCAGAATTACAAGATGGATTCTCGCCATACAGGAGTACAATTTCGACATTATCCACTGCAAAGGAAAGGATAATGTCGTTGCGGACATACTGAGTAGATACCCGGCTGACACGGAACAACACGAGACAAACGAGGAGACGCACGAATATTTGATTAATCACCTAGTTATTAAAATGAGTCAACAATTAGGCAAAATAATTAGAGGTATCGGCAAATACCAAAATGAAGATGCCAAACTCGGAACGCTCATAGATAAGATTAAGAATAACGTTATAGATAGTAAATTAAGTAAATTTTATAAAATTGTTAATGATAAGTTGTACCGACGACGACGTGGCGAATGGAAACTATACATTCCTGACAGCGTGTCGAAGGATCTAATTGCAGAGATACACCAAATGTACGGACACCTAGGCCCGAAAAGGTGTATAAAAATGTTACAAGAGCACTTCACGATCGACAGCTTGTTCAAGAAAGTGAAGGTATACACCCAAACTTGTGACTCTTGCCAACGGTACAAGGATACGAACAACAGGATGCTCTTTGGCGGAACAAAAGCCATGATACCATCAGCCAAAGGTGACATAGTAAGTGTTGATTACTATGGACCCTTACCAACAGGTATAGGAGGTGTCAAATACTTACTTGTCATGGTGGACAACTTCACAAAGTTTGTCAAACTATTTACACTAAGAAGAGCGACAACCACCACGACACTACGACGGATCAACGATTACTGTACGAAGTATGGACGACCGAGAGTCATTTTAACCGACAACGGCACGCAATTTACCGCCGAAAGATGGGTTAAAGGTCTCGAGGAGCTGGGAATACAACCAAGATATACCGCGATAAGGAATCCTCGAGCGAACTTAGCGGAAAGGATTAACCGCCAATTGGGAAATCTATTCAGGATCCTGGTACACGACCAGCATAGCAAGTGGTCAAGATACGTCGGAGTAATTGAAACATGTATCAATGAAACGTACCACGAAACAATAGAAATAACACC
The DNA here is from genome assembly GCA_034769895.1 of Magicicada septendecula. Lineage (NCBI taxonomy): Eukaryota > Metazoa > Arthropoda > Insecta > Hemiptera > Cicadidae > Magicicada > Magicicada septendecula. The sequence continues at coordinate 484,396,252 of CM068372.1, forward strand.
CCACGAGGCACACTTAGGAAAGAAGCCGACCCGCGCATGGGAGAAGTGGCTGGACAAAGACGTCATCAGCAATGAACACAATCCTAATATTAATGTGTTTGTAAAGATAAAAGACAAAAGAGAGAAATATGCTAAACGTATCAATGATGGTAAAAATATTACTAAATTTGCTACCGGCGATAAGGTGCTGTTGAGGAGCTACCACCAATCCGACGCCGCAATGAAAAGGATTGACAAGTTTTTCGAGTTATACACCGGACCATACAAGGTTAGTCGCGTCCTTGGTAACGCAACATACGAGCTCGGTGAGTGCGATAGCAATGGAAAACTGAGGGGTATTTTCAACGTACGATTGCTGAAGAGATACTTTGAGACGAAATCACAAGTCTCAAAGGAAAACGAAAGTGCATCGACAATCAGTTAGACTAGTGTATTAGGAGGCGGATCAACACATAAGGTGAATGTCCCGCGAAAACCGGTCCAACTAGCTAATCGGTATGATGTATATCTTATTAGTGTATAATGTAAAGATTTTGTACAAGGAGTTCTTAAGTCACAATGTGGCAACCTAACGACATTAATTACATGTGTATAGCCAGTGTTAGTGGAAATTTAAATAGAAAAGACAATTATGATGTGAAAAGTTCAATTGAATGTGCAGCAATAAATTGCGAAAAGACGTTATAACGAGTTTTATAGACACCCGATGATGTTAGATTAATTAATCAAATCTGAGTGATATAAAACAAAGTTATTTATAATCATAATGATCTCAAGTGAATTGTTAATTGTTCCTGAATAATGTATATAAATTACTAATCAATATAATTAGTATAGATGATAGTAACACGTATTGTGAGTGATACTCAATAACAGTTAGTGAATGTATCAATGTGTATTTACAGGTCGTAAATTGTATTTTAAATGGTCAAGATGGACTAAGAACATTAGCTATCATAATGATATTTAAACGATACATGAATAATTGTAATTCATGTCGAAAATCATTATTTCATGTGTTAGATAATAAGCGGACGGCACAGCCATCCACAGCTATTATTATTGTACATAATCCCATATCTAATTAGATATGCAAATATGTAAAAAATGCGTTCATCTTTCCTCAGATGCGCGGCAATAAATTCCCAGAGGTAGTTTACGACCAAATATAGGGAATATATATCCATATACCCCAAGCAGAGGAAAGTAGGTCATTGACCGCGACATTATCATGGGGGACTCCCACAACAAACTCAGAGCGCAGAAATCGGATTAGAGTGTCTTCCGCTAATCCAACATCAAATCCGATTTGGGGACCTATGTAACAACCAAAAATTTAAAAAATTTTAGTGTGACTGAAAAGACGTTACATTCAGCATGACACACCTACTCAGCCCACGAGCAATAAATAAAGAAATGTGTGTAGAAGTGTCAAGTGAACGTTTACTTCAGACAATGCAAGTACGTTTCACATAGTTGTACAATAGGGCACAGGGTTGGCCGTGACAGACTCGTCTAAAACACGAGATTTACAGCCTGCAAATGTAAGATAATGGAAATTGTGTCAAGTACCAATTTAGAGGAGAAACTGTGACGGACACACTGCCGGGTTAATTTGTAAGAGTACCAGTAAAGAATAAAAGAGTGTAAGTCACACAATAGTATATACCCTATACGAGGACGGACATCGATACCTAAAATAATAGAATCGAACTTGTAAACAGCAGGGGAACGACTTACTGGCGACAACGGATATTTACGACAGGCAGTAGGTGTGCCGTTTGGAAACGACGTCACGCTGCGCCAGGATAGCGTTCAGGAAAAAGGGGTCAAACACAGCGAACAATAACAAGAGACGACACATTGTTTTCGTGAGAACTGCAGCGAGACCCGGAGTACGCTTAGACAATAGCATGATAGACGAGCATGAAATTTCTCCTGTTCTAGGAAAAGAGTATGGAGGCTTTCGACGCGAACCCGTGGGGAGACAGGATATCCAATCACAACCCAGCATCTACCCAGAGACCTGGTGGAGAGGACCGTCGCCAGCATAGCAACGGGAACGTCGAATGGGAAGTGAAGAACGACACTCTGGCTTAAGGGTAGGAGATCTTCCGTCCTATCATGTTCAACTTGAGGCGTGTTTTCCAGAAGGGTGCATTGTGGTACACGATGTTTGATAAAAACTGCTTGCAGAGCACGCGGGAGGACAGTCTCTCATAATTTTTCAACCATATACTTTGGGCAGTCTTTCATAAATTTTTACTCATATACTTTGAGCAGTCAGTCGGTCAGTAGAACAGTCTTTATAATTTCAACAGTCGGTCGTCAAAGTTCGATTAACATACGGACGGCAGTGGGACTTTGAAATTTTGCCACGCGTCATATAACTAAGAGACTTAGACATTTCGATATTGGCGCGTATCCGGTAATAGTGTACTTTCAGTGTCTAAAAACATGCGACATACGCCAGTGCTTAACAATTATAGAATTCTTCATTATACTCTAATTCAGAATTGAACTAACCAGTCACACTTACATCAATAATCGACGCGTAGAACTATCGTTGTTGTAACACCGGACGGCGAAATCATAACATTATACAGTGTTGCGGTGCGATACAATATCATGTGGAACAATTACACCGCGGCATCAAAACACTAACAGTAATGAACATATCAAACGTTGAACAATAGACAGACATATATATATATACACCATAGTTAACGATGAACTTATCTTCACGACACATAATTTCATGACTCGAACAATAACAGCAGAATCAACACAATACGAACACACTGCGCGAGTGAATCTGTTTCGCGTGTGTTAAGTGTCAGTGACCACAGCTTCCCACACATGATCCAGCAGAGAGGAGTTACGCCGAAGGAAATATCGGATAATTCACCTAAACAAGTAATCTTTATGTTATTCTTATTATAAGGAGCTCTACTGTCCTGTCTCTTTTTCAAGAAACACCCCTTGAGCATTTAAATTAAACATGATAAACATAATTTAACGCCATCCATCTGAGGCATACGATGAACGCATTAGTATAGGATTTATTGTTTGAATATTTGTGTTTCTATATATCGATTACATTATATATATGTGTGTATGTTTTCAGCAAACAACGTATTGGATTTACCTTGTAATTTGATGTATAAACATGTGTTCTTTTATGTTCTTTTCATGAGTTTATGAATGTATGTATTTACAGGGAATCATCCATATTTTATATATTGAATTTAATGAATGATACAATGTTAATAAATAAGTGTTTATTTTATCAATATGCGTTCATCATTGTCAAATTACCTCAGAACGAGAAAGTAATGACATTTGAGTGATTTATGGTAGTTTATTTTATTTTCTTTATTAATGCAACAACTAGAGTCTCCATGCAATAGTTATGCTAACGTAAAGTAATTAACGTGTTATTTATTGATTACACGAGCTCATTATGCAAATTAATATATTCAATAATTACTTAATGACTGCCCAACACGTGGCAAGTGTAGTATTTGGCTCTCAAAGAACGTAAGGATCGGCAATCACAGATTAGTTAATTCAGTAGCGTAATAGCATAACACCCCACAGTGTTGTATGATGTACACACTTGTACACAATCTCTTTCGTTCTATAAGAGATATCTATACGGTGTCAGCGAGTGAAACATAGAAAAGATTACAATTTTATTTTGGTTTTTGTTTCAATAAAATCCTCCTTTTCGTTTTTGACATACTGGCGGTTTTGTAAAAATTGTATATGTTGTGTCGGTCCCATGTCATGAAATTTCTTCGTTGTCTACAAAATGCGCGCGCATGCGAATTGAATACAATCGGTTGCATAGTGTAATAGGCTACATTTGCATCAATGCCTCATAACGAGTGCGTGAAACTAAAAGTTGCACGAGCAGTTGCAAGGCTTGAAACTGTCTTGCAATCGATTGAAGACCATGCAGCTGATTGTAATACTCTAGTGTAATACTCTACATTTAAACCACTGTCCCACAACTTTTTTTGCAATCGGTTGCGTAGTGTAAAGAGGCCTAAAGGTGTACAATGTCGGTAAAATAAACAGTCAAATCATAAAGCGAGAATTAGTATCAGGTGGTGTAAATAACAGAATCAGAAAGTATAAAGAAAAGTAGAGAGGTAATGTCGAACGAAATTCCAGAAAACAGGTTGCACAAAACAGTAGAACAATATAGGGAAGCTCTTAGAGACCTAGACCTAATCCTGCCAAGAACGTCTCTTTCCCATACGTCAGAACTGGATTAACAGTTAGTATGACTAAGGAACTACGTATATCAAATTGTTACGTGGCCCCTGTAGATTGTTGAATTATACATGTAAGAATGTGCGAGACTTACACAACAAAGGAAATGTCAAGTGTCGGTGATTGAAAATCAAACACATGGACTGATCTGCTAAACTAAGGAAAATAACAATAGTAGTAAAAATAATAAAAACACTGGAATTTTCCATCACCGTGAATAGTCAGAGGACCTCTTGTGGGAAACTACGTGTCAGCAAGTTTGGTTTCTTCTTAGCCTCCGTTTTTCCCTGTCCTTAGCGATCTATGTCCATTGTTTTATTTTAAATAAAGTATTAGCTTCCCTCACCACTGCGTCAATCCAGCGATGCTTGGATCTTCCGACAGGCTTTCTACCCTCGATTTTACTAAACAGTGCCTTCCTAGGTATTCGGTTGCCTTCCATCCTAATGATGTGTCCTGCCCATTGTAATCTATGCAGTCAGATGATGGTGGCCAAATCATTGTCTTTATGTAGCTTGTATATTTCCTCATTGTGACGCATTCTTCATATGTCATTGACTTGGATTGGTCCATATATTCTCCTCAAAATTCTCCTTTCAAAAGGATTGACTATGTTAGCGGCTTGTTTGTTCAGAGTCCATGTCTCGCTGCCATATATTATCACCGGTCTAATCATAGCTTTATACAATGTGACCTTGGACTGACGGTGGATATTCCTTGTCTTGAATAGTTGTTGTTAACGACGCGTATGCTCTATTTGGACACTGTATCCTTTTCCTTATTTCGTTTATTTCTTCATTATCTTCTGCCATCTAACATCCCAAATATTTAAACTGATTAACTACTGCTAGGTTTAGTGGTTCGATTCAAACTGTTAAGGTCTCCTGGTTTTCCTTCGAGTGGTGATCATAACCTTTGTTGTATCTGTATTAACCTGTAATCCTATCTCTTCTGCTTCACCTTTGAGTTCGTGGAAGGTCTCTTTTGCTCTTCCTTGGGATCTTACCATAATATTAATATCATCTTCATTAGCAAGTTTGGTTTACACATGTGGAAGTCTTGGACACGAAACACCTGTCCCTTCTTACCTTCCTGACTAGCAATCAACGACTAATTGAAAAGTGGAGGAAAAAGCCAAGAGGTGAAGGACAGGAGTTAATAAATAAGGGTACGACAAGGAAGTGAGGAGAGTTTTTGAAGAGAATTCAAAGATGACGGAAGAATATGATAGCATGGACGCCACAACAGAGTGTAAGAAAGGCTATTTTTCAATATTTAAAAAATTTTAAAGGAGTTAAAATATAAAGAAATATAACGTAATACAAATATCATATATCATACATCATACAAATACAAATATCTCTTGAAAAAAATAAATATCAAATTATGGATGAATAATAACATGCCAGTTAATAAAAAATGGTAGACTAATAAAAAATATTAAGTGATAAATGAAATAATGGTAGAAATTAGACTTAAGGCATGTATATTAATCTTTTCAAAATTTGACTTATTATTATTCATTAACTTCTATTTCTCTTTCTAATTCTAATAAAAAAAACTATTATTCTCTTTCTAATAATTACTGTTATTCACTACTAGGTCTAGTTCAGATTAATAATAAAAATAAATATCCTCTCATAAGCCAAGTAAAATTATTTTTCAACCCCTCAAACCACCATATCTTACATACATTATTACAATAGATCGAGTGTGATCGCGTATTGATTGATTCGATCGGTGTGTTGGCGCGGCAGTGTGCGTGTGTGCGTGCTTGGAATTACCTGACTGTCTAGTCGGTATGATCGTCAGAGAAAACTGTATGCAAGGACTAACGAGCGCGTCGCGAGATTGTAGCCAAAATAAATTGCTCATAATTGTTTCCTTTCGACGGGTACAACATTCTTTTATTATCTGTTGCTTCTCGCCTTTCCTGTTCGTCTTAAAATTATACAGTCCGTTTCCTTAAATATAAAAAATTCTTCTTCCGTATCCGAAGCTTTTCATTATACATGAGAGAGTGAGAAAAGAGTGTATTGGAGAAATTATGACCATGATCAGGTTGTAATTCATATATGTATTCATATAAATGTATTTCATATAGTACAGCTATGGCCGATTTCAAGAAGTACACATAAATTGACAATCGCAAGAAAATATATAAATAAAAAGTAAGAAGGGGACCTCCACAGAACAACTTAATAGAAAAAACGTAAAACAATGGAAGGACAAGTAGCATTCTGAGCGGATATTAGGCGCCAGCAGACCAAAATTCGCGACATGTTGAGAGCATGGAAATTCAGAGTGACTTCGGGAACACAGCTTAACAAATCTATTTGTATGGGTTCCCTGCTATATGCGGATGACATAGTTCTTATTCAAGAAAATGAGGATGATTTACAAAGAGCTATGTTTCAATTACAAGAAGTGGCAAGAGAGTACTCACTGACAATTTCAGTAAGAAAGACCAAAATCGTTCCCTTTACAGGTAAATATCCAGTGAGGACTAAGATAGTCATAAACAACAGCACTTTAGAACAAATGAGCCGTTTCAGATATCTCGGCTGTGCAGTAAGCTATGATTCTGAGTATGATATAAGAGAGTACATAAATAAAGTTAGGAATATTTGTGATACGATTTATAGAAATATTAGAAATAAAACAAGACACAGTACAATTGCAATACCAACATTGACATATGCGAGTGAGGCGTAGGTCATGACAAAAAAGGAATGCAGCAACATTCAGTGTGCTGAAATGCAGTTTCTTCGAAATATTTTAAATTATACATTCCAAGATAGAATAAGAAATGAGGATGTCAGAGCAGACTCGAAGTAAAGGACATAAATGAAATTATTTCAATTTATAGAAGTCAGTGGTGGATCATCTGCAAAGGATGACAGAGGATCAGTTGCCGAAAGCGGCACTGAACTATAAAGGCATTGGTAGAAGAGACGTGGTCGTCCGAGGATGAGATGGGTGCCGGAACAGGTTTACACAACCTAATCCTTGAAGAGGAGAAGAAGACGAAAACGACTGCCAGAAAGACAGAGAGAGACAAACAGACAGATAGTCAGATAAGAATTCTGTTTGCGACGTGATTCAGGAAACAGGTGAGTTCCCAAGTCGTCAGATCGTCTTGTTGATCGTCCTCTATTTTAAACCCCGTAGTCTTCTTAACAGTAGAACAAGCACAACTTAGATGGCTGGGACATGTAATGAGGATGGGGGAGGAAAGACTGGTAAAGCAAGTGTTTGAATCCAGAGAAACAGGTAAAAGGTAGAGAGGACGACAGAGAAAGCTTTGGAAGGATGAAGCCCGCACAGCTGCAGAAAGAAGAGGAGTAAAATGGGAGAAAATAAAGGAGCTCGCAGGAGACAGAAAGAAATGGAGGGATATGTGGAAAAAGGCGACATCAGAGGACTCAACTCCAACATAGCTTTACACCGAAAGGTAGAAAAGCTAAGGATTAAGTAAGTAGGTCTTCTTAACACTTGTTACTGGGACTGAGAAATAACCAATAAATAAAGGCTTGATCTGCTACTTATCCCCAACATTTTATATAGGCCTACAAATATGTAAGCCTGTTTCTTTTGAAACTCTCAAGGAATGCCAAAACAAATTAACGTGATTGACTCCATTCAATGTAGTTTACTATACCTACCCGTAATTTCTTTTTTTCCTAAGTTTGGGATATTTTTCGTCAATTTCACCTTAAGAAATTTAATTTATTTTACTTTTATTTGTGAATTTTACTTTCATTTGATGTATGGAGATGAAGTCAGAGTTATGGCAGAAAGAAACAAAGCAATAATTCATTCAGCGGAGATGACATTTATGAGAAGTACTCTGCGCTGTACCATTCTCGATAGAAAGACAAATGTGGGTACAAGGACAGAACTGGTACTGTAGTCGACCCTGTAATACACTTCGTGATAGGCCTTTGTGAAAGAGCTAAATTAATCATTTGCATATTACGTTGGCCTACGAGCATGTGAAAAGCAAGTTTTACAAACTATTTTAATCACTGGTAATATTAATAATTTACTTAACAGTCTACAACACTTACTCCAGTGTACCGACTCTTGATTGTACCTCAGGGCGCCAGTAATAATAAACACAAATTAAAGTATATTAATCAACTTTTAATGAACCATTTGCATTTATATATTACAAAATTTGTTAATATGACTTGGATCGTTTTATCTTACAATTTGAATATTATTAAATAGCAATGAGTTCTTTTCTGACAAATTGAGTCACTACGTTGAATAGAAACATATATGTTTATAAAACAATATAGAATCAAATGTTCATTTATTCGTTACTTGGGTGAAGAATCCTTCCGAAGTGCGTAGTCCTGAAGATGTTGCGTAGTCGTCAGCAGCCGTTTGTTGCGTGTTAATCCAGGTTATGATGCACTAATTTACTTGATCACAGATGCACACTACACTTGACATATTGATTATACATATACTATGTCGTATAATTATACACTCTGGTTACAACGATTATTGAATTGACCTTAAGTGCATCTAACACAGTTCGCGTCGCGTGCGTTCCGATTATCTCACACCGTCGTAACTTTAATCCGAACTAATCCGCTTTCTTCCGTGATTTCACCACAACGTATCGAATTGATGGAAATTTATACGTAATATTACTTCGTGTTGATTGTTATTACTCCGATCATTCACTCATTTACTTATTACTGTTTAAGAAACTTTATAGCTTTAGTATTAGTAATTATCGCGTTCCCGTACTTCTGTTACTTATGCGAATTAATTATTCTTTACATTACTTATTAAAATTTATAGTCAACGCAAAAACAGTGTACGCGAGTCTCTTCCGTATAGTTCGCCGATTTAAAGAAGACTAACTTATTTCTTTACAAGTTCATATTCTATACTTGCTTTGAATTTCCCTTACCTACATTCGATAGAAAAACGTTCCTATAGGTTTAAACTATCGCTAATTACGAAATCACCCGATCTGCTTCGCTAAAACCTCCCGCGCAACACATGACGCTTTTTCTGATTCGCCCAACGTTTCTCCGCGATCCACGTGCTTAAAAAACTAGCGTCTATAGTTATCTCGCTCACACAACGCTCTCTCTCGTTTACAACATTGGCAAACACCCTTAATATCCTAGCGAATAATACATTTTATGACAGTTGTGTCCCAAAACGTGACTTAGCCTAAAAGTACCTGCCTTATAGTCGTCAGCCCCAGGGCCGGCGTTATTAACCAACCGCTCTGCTCTACTGCTTTTTTACAAGTTAATTTCTTTCAAGTAATGCCGCCTTACGGTTCAGGCGTCACAATACCTCTCCGCTTTCTAAAACACACCCATTTCTTTGCGTTCAGCATAGTTGATTGAGTAAAATTAGCAATTGATCAAATTTTGCGTTACAACCCGTTGTTGGAACAGCTAAGAAGCAACAAACGAAGATGGTGTGAACATTCGGGAAGACAGGATTCCAGTGCTAGCAATGGAATGTATACCGGTGGGGAAGAGAGATGTAGGACGGCCGAGGGCGAAGTGGGTCCCGGAACAGGTCCAGGATGAGCCTAATCCTTCAGGTTGATGATTTATTTGTGAAGGAGCAAATGGTCTCGCTTATACCGAGTCTGTGGGGAACCTCTAACGCGTATATTTTCTAAAGGGCTTGTGTTTTATGTTTGCTATAAATGTATCTTGTAATAATGCAATTGTGATGAAATAAGAATATTATTATTATTATTAACCGTGTATACATTTGTGTGTGTTTCAGAGTACGACGCAGGATCTGTTCGAGTTGCTGGAGAGAGTACAGAGCAGCAGACTGGACGACCAGAGATGTGTGTTACCGCCCTACTTCAGCCAGGTAGGCAACCATCCATACCGCTGATCTTGACCCACATCTACGTTCCGCTCTCGCTTCGTTTTTTTTTTTTTTGACATCTTTTTTCCGTCATTGTTGTGCTGGAATTTCTTTCTTCTTCTTCTTCTTTGTCCTCCCTTCACAAAGTACTCGCTGTGTCGGTTTCTCTGTATTTATTTCGTTGTATTGTGTGTGGAACGTTGTTTTTTAAATGTTGAACATTCTGAACTGGTTACTGTACGCGTTACAGTTAGGGTTATCGGTACGGCGATCGATGGACCGTTACTCTGTGCTGTGACCGCACAACCGTATTGACGTAAAGAGTACGCAAAATGAAATCGGAATTGTCTCGAATTGAAATAAAAACACCAAAGTTAATTGTCATTTCTAAATTATCATCATCATCTTCTTCTTAATGGTTTTAGGTAGGCTTTAACGACCTGTGTTTCTATTTCACAGTCCACATTTTCTTAGGTCTACCAACTTTTCTTCTGCCTCTAGGGTTGTTATCTTTCGCCATCTTCGGTATTCTATTTTCTTCCATACTATTGATATCCATTTTTTTCTGTATTCTTTAACCCTTTCATGAACTGCAAAAATATCTAAATCACTTCTTATCTCTTCATTTCTTATATGATCTCGTCTCACACCTTTTAACTGATCTCAGAAATTTCATTTCTGCTGTTTTTATCTTCTGTTTATCTTTTTTTCTTTATGACCCAAGTTTTAGAACCATACAGTAGTGTAGGTATTCTCATTATTTTATAAAATTTTATTTGGGTTTCTTTTCTACATTTATTTCCCAACGTTCTCCAAATCGTTCCATACATTCCTGTGAAATTTGACACTTTATTTTATTTCTAAATTATAAATACTAGTTTTAGAGAAGTAGAAGGATCATTAAAAGAAGGGAGGAGTCATTTTTTGCTACTGCAGTGTTACAGCTCTCCTTCTATGTCGTACTGGAGTCACGAAATATTGCATGTTCATAAAATCTCTTGACTGGTGTGTGAAAGAATTCATTTATAGTGAGAATAACACTTAGAAAGATCATATAGGCTAAATTTAGAAGAACACCGAATGGGAAAGGTCAGAAGACTTTTGAATCTTTTGAAATTGTATAAAGTGATGGCAGTGCCATGCGGCCTTTATGTCAGTGAGACTTGGACACTGAACGCAAAGACCTGAAGCCGGATACAGGCTAGTGAAGTGAGATTGTCACGATCAGTACTAGGAGGAACCGGCTAAGAAATGATGATATAAGGAACATCCTTGGAATGTACAACCTAAACTAAAGGAAAAAATCAATATAGACAGGATTGGACAGACCATGTTGAAAGGATGCATAAGAAGAAGATACCAAAACAAATTTTGGTTTATAATCCGAAACGACGGAGGAATATTAAAAGACCAAAGAAAAGATGGTCTGACCAAGGAGTGCGCAACGGATCGTAACGTCCACAGCCTGGAGGAGGAGGAGGAGGAGGAGGAGGAGGAGGAGGAGGAGGAGGAGGAGGAGGAGGAGGAGGAGGAGGAGGAGGAGGAGGAGGAGGAGGAGGAGGAGGAGGATTAATTTGTTTACGAATAATTTTAATTTTTAAGACGATAATTTACACTTGAGTACTAACTTATTTCCCAAAAGTCCAGTCTGTTAAGATAGTTTCCTCGTTAACGTTCTCGGATAACGTAAGCAGCGAATGGTAGATTTTGTGCAAAGTGATGCTGTGTAAAACCGAATGACGATCACTAAGTTTACGATCAGCTATAGTAGCTGTTTCTGTACATAATACACATTGAACAACGAGAAGCGAACGAGTTATTTGACAAAGTCAGGAAAAGTAGTCACAAAATCAATCTGGCGTTCTGAATATACCGAATTTTTAGATAATGGTTTATGATAAATATACGCCGAAGCTGTGATAACGACATATTTGTTGTGGAGCACAAAACTGTCGATCGAACGGAGGGATGACGTGTCACGTGCTCTACTCGATGGGTTGATCTTCATTTGAACTCTCTCACTCTCACTCCTTCTCACTCCCCTATCCTCTCCTCTCCACGGCTCTTAAAGACTATGCAAATTCCAACACGGAACAGACTCTTCTTCCAAATCTTTCCACACTTTCCAAACTATTCCTGGCCTTTCCGTAATCGATCTCTTATTTTTAGGTCATTACTCTAGTATATTAGACGCGAATTAAACGTTGTATCGTTGAACCAGAAGATTGAAGACCACAGAAGGAGATGATGTGAACACTTGAACCGCATGGCTGATACCCATCTAATCGTGGCTGCCTTGGGTTGTCACCCTACATAACCCTATCGTTTTTGAGATTGACTCCCCGCATTCCACTGTTGGAATTGTGAGTTGTTAATTGAGACCACCGTATAGGACAACCGACTCTATGCCGGCTATTTTTTTTTACCGACCTTCTCTGGTGTAGATCCGTCGTGTTCTGTTATAGGACTACCTCGAAAAGGGTGTGGCTCTTCGCCACGTACGACGGTCTTGAGTAGGTAGAGGCTCTGGTACAAACGGCTCTATATTCGTGCAACAGATGAGATCATATAAGAAATTCAGATAAGAGATCAGATAAGAAGTGATTTAGATATTTTTGCAGTTAATGAAAGGATTAAAAAATACAGAAGAAAACGGATTCAACACATAGATAGAATAGAAGAAAGTAGAATCCCGAATATAGCGAAATGTTACAACCCTAGAGGCAGAAGAAACGTTGGTAGATCTAAGAAAATGTGGACTGTGGAATAGGAACAGGCCGCTAAAGCCTAAAGCCGTTAAGAAGGTGATGATGATCCCCGCATTCCACATTGAATCTCCCGGCAGGAGGCAACAACAAGAAGGGTCAAAATTTTGATAAAATTGCAACATCCCCATAAGGAGTATCAAATGAAACAGAATTATAATCACTTTTCGCTTTTGGAAATTTTAAAACTTTAGGGCACCGGGGTCCAAAATCTGTATCAGAATTAAAAAGAAAAACGCAATATTCCATGTGGGATGTCGATTTAAAGATAATTTAATCTCATTCTGAATACTTTACATTTGAATATTTAAAATTAAAAAATTTAATATACATATATATAATATTTAAAATTACAAAAGGAGAGCGGGGCACTTTGAAACAAGGTGAAGTGCTGTCATCATGGTAGTATCTCATTTCAACAGTATACTTACTCATTCGTGAAGATTTTTTTGTGTGTTAGCAGCGTGCGGCCACTACGAAGTCTTGTTATAATCACTTGATTTTTCTGGACCCTGTAGTAAACGTGGATTTTTCGTAAATATTTTGCCTCACTAGGAACAGCTTAGTGGGCGATGACTTAAAAAAAAAATCATTCTTCATTCCAGCATTCCAGAGTTTTAGATGAATACATTTGTTATAAATGATAGTGTGAGAACCATCACCCTATTGTTAAAAGAAAGTCTGATTCAATAAACAGATCAAATTTAACAATTTTAACTATTTCAGAGACCCCAAAATGTGCAATACGTGGTTCAAAGAAACAGAAAAAGACATAGAAAAACTCCAGAAGATATTGAAGAATGCCTGCAACTCAAAAAGAAATTAAAAAATGCCCATGGTTTTCAGGAAAAGCCCAAGAAGAGAACAGGTGCCATCTTGACTGACGAAAGGAGCGAGAGACATCGATCAAGAATGAAGGAAGAGGAGAAGAAGGGGGGAACCAGTAGAACCAAACGTAGTCCATACGCAAGGAAAAAAAAAAAAAAATTTCTCTAGTTTCTATAAAAATAGGTCGCGTGCGTTGTGCGTGTGTGACCTTCTAGAATCAGTAACTTCTAGAACTGAGCGTAACGTAATTGTAACGTAGGACGGTCACTGAAACCCACACCGCTACCGTCACCCGACCGGTACTTACCGTGGGTCGACACAGCAAAGGCGAGCAATCGGCCTACATTTGCCCGTCTTTGTTTGTACCGTACTGTAAATTAAAAATATCCAGTACGGTATTGCCGGCGCCTGCAAACTGCTACTTATGCAATAACGCACGACACACGTGTAGAGAGTGCAACTCGATGCCGCGTTTTACGCGGCGCAGCGCGTCCACAAAATCGTTTTAGATTTTTTGATTCTTGAACAGATTTTATAACAGAGTAGTAGTGCGTCAGTCAGTGTCGCTAGACGCGGCCACTTTAGTCCTTGTATTCTGATGGAAATGACAACGTTAACATCTTTATAAGCTGTAAAAAAATGTTCTTTCTTTTCTTTGCCTATACATTCCATTATTACTTGTTAGCCCAATAATCCATGGACTATATTCATTTTGAATTTATCCAGTAGACCTGACAAAGATGTATTAAACAGGACAAGTCACGGCGTTGTGATATATCGTAAGTTCCTCGATTACAGAAAAAAATCTGAGACTAGTTGCGCGGCATATTAAGTTTTCCAGTTTTTATAAAAGACAACGCTAGGGCTATAATACTGTTATTACTATACGGAACGGAAAGGTGGACAATAAACGTACAGAATCAACAAGAGAAGTTGTTCATCATCATCTTCTTCTTAACGGTTTAGGCTTTAGCGGCCTTGGTCCTATTCCACAGTCCACCTTTTCATAGGCCTACCAACTTTTCTTCTGCCTCTAGGGTAATCTGTAATCTTTCGCTATCTTCGGTATTCTACTTTCTTCCATTCTATCTATGTGTTGAATCCATTTTCTTCTGTATTCTTTAATCCTTTCATTAACTGCAAGAATACTCCTCTTATAAATAATCACTTCTTACCTCCTCATTTCTTATATGATCAAGTCTATTACACCCTTTTAACTGATCTCAGAAATTTCATTTCTGCTGTTTGTGTCTTCTGTTCATCTTTTTTCTTTATGACCATAGAAGTTTCAGAACCATACAGGAGTATAGGTATATATAGGTATTGTCATTGTTTTATAAAATTATATTTGGCTATCCATTTCTACATTTATTTCCCAACGTTCTTCAAATCGTTCCACACATTCTTCTGAAATTCGTCACTTTATTTTCTATATCTCTATCTTGATCATAAGTAGGCCTAATGACACGTCCAAGATAGTTGAAATGTCTTACTTGTTCTATGCATGTGTTGTCTATGCATATTTTGGTCCGAACCGGTTCATCTACTATAAAGGCCATTACCTTTGTCTTTGATTCAGATATGTTACAGTTATATTGTTTTCTTATTTTATCTAAAATGTATATTGCTCGCTGGAGATCGTCTTCTGAAGTGGCCAATATAGCTAGGTTATCCGCGAAGAGAATGGTTTCAAGCTTTTATTTCGGTGGATTTTAATACCGTCAGGGGATTGTTGTTTCCATTTTTTGAGGAGATCATCTAGATAAAGGTTAAAAAGTAGTGATAACAGACAACAGCCTTGTCTTACGCTAGAGATGTTGTTATCAGCAGAAACTCCAAACGTAGTGAATTTATCGAAATAAATAAGTTAATTCATTTATCCAAATGGATGATGTTTATCCACTGTTAAATGAATAATATTAATTGCGGACTGAGAAATTAACTTTCAAATGTAAACTGGGAACGTGGTCGGAGGTTTGGTGATTCTCGCGTTGTTCTGTGATCGTAAGTAGAATTATATAATATTCTTTGTGGTCTGCTTTTCTTCGGGTTTGAAGACGCTTTATATTGGAACGCAATTTCCTTATCAGCATGTTGTGTTACGTCCGTCAGATAGCGCCGCTATCTCGCGCTAATACTGTAAATCTCATCTCGTAATGCCACTTTTACGAGCGAGAAGTAGAGTACCCTCTGCATTGCATAGTGCTTTGTTGTAAAATTGCATGTTTTTTGTCATTATTTCGCATTAAACGTCGTGTGTTTTAGTATTCGGTTGCAGATTTAAAACTGAGATTTTATTCCCAGAAGCTAGTCTTCTTCTCTTCTTCTCTTCTTCTACAGGCGTTACAACCGGGTACGAGTGTTCTCCACTCAGTCTTCGCGTTCATAGTCTTCTCCATCTTCCTTAGATCCTCCTCACCATCCTCGGTCCATCTATTCTTTGGCTTTCCTCTTGATCTCCTACCTGCTGGTCTTCATTCTAGAATTTTTCTGCGAATCCTGTGTTGTTCCGTACTCATTGAGTGTCCCAGCCAGGCTATCCTTCTGCTGTTTATACTCCTTACTCCCAGAAGACAATACAGTTTAGTATACAGAATTGGCCACAGGTTGTTTGATTTAGTGAGTGATGAAGGATTTTATGAGTTTCGCATGTTAACTAGACACATTTGTATCGATGTTTCGACACGGTGTAATGTTATAATCAGGATCTCTATATGTGGGCAATATGTAAATAATATACATATCATGAGTGTTTGTGTGAATGTGGTGTGTGTTCGTATTTAGATAAAGAATAACAATAACTGTTTTAACATTAAAATTAATATATCTGTATTTGTTTTTATAATTCTTTATGTAGCATACTTATTTTAATAGTCGAATTTGAACCAAACCCGACATACCATTTCTTTTATGGCATATTTGCTACATGATGAAATAGAAATACAGCATTGTTTTTACTTGAATATGTGCTAAATTTCATGCCTAGTAATTACCTGAAGCTAAAAATTCAACAAGAACTTAGGCTTTCTAGAACTGGGAATTTTGTAAAAATGAATCAAAGTGCTCTACTTCGAAAACGGGTTTGAAAACTGACATACTCCTTCTTGATTAAAAAAAAATGAAGGAACAGCGAAGTTCAAGTAACATAAAGATTTTATTACTTATATTTTGAGAGCTTGAATACGTATTGGTACAAAATTTAAACTATCTTTATAAAATAGAATAAATATTCCATAAGTATTACAATTTTATTATTATTATTATTCCGGCTGTACAATGTTTACACATTTTCCGGAATTAAAGATTACAGAATTGATTGAATTCTCACCTTCCACTGCTGCTTGTCCATCCAAAGATCTTCTTCAACTTCTCGTTCCCTCAATATAGTCTGAATTTCTTCTATGCAGGTGATAGGTGGTCTTCTCCTTCTACCTGGTGGGGTCCATTCCATAACTCTCCTTGGCAATCTTCCCTGTGCCATTCTTTTCGTGTATCCATACCATTTTAATGTTTTTGTTTGGGTAAATTCAACAATTGAATTTTTCACATTCATTCTGTACTTCATAACTTCATTTCTAATTTTCTCCCGTCTGGATACTCTTGCCGGACGTCTCCAAAAGTCCATCTCTGCTGTCATTAATTTTGTTCTTGTGTGTTTATTGGTAGTCCAAACTTCTGAGCCGTAAGTCATGATACTTCTAACAATGGTTTTAAATATTTTCGTGTTAGTTTCTGCTGTAATTTGCTTATCCGACAGGATTCCATTTAATGTAAATACAGCCATCTTTCCCAAATTAATTCTGGATTGAATTTCTTTGCATTACTTCCCACTGGCCGTAATTTTCACTCCTAAATACTTGTGTTCCTCTGTATATGAAATCTTCCACATGTCTTCCTCCAATATCAAGTCTTCCTGAAGGTCACCTGTTGCCATGTATTCAGTTTTATTCATATTTACCTTTAGTCCGCATTTCTGATATTCCTGTATCAATTTTCTAGTCGTGTATTCTATATCTTCAAAACGTTGAGCCAAAAGTAATTGGTCACCAGCAAACTGTAATGAATAAACTGTATCACCATCAACTGGAATTCCCATTAACATTTAGGCCTATTCTACATATGCATTAGTTATGTTTGCATTGCCCCTATACAGGTCCGGTTGATGACAACAAGTTCGGACCCAGATAAAAAAACAAAATGCTGGAACGTTACCAAAAATGTTAAAATTTTGTCTGGTTAATGACGGAACCACACAAAACCTTTCGTACTTCAAGTTGCCAAAAAAAATAACATTTTTGTCAAGCAACTTATGGTTGATTCTGTTTATTACCATGATTTCTCTATTTTCTTTTCTTTACGTCTTTCCATCTTAAGTTTGTTAAACTGCAGTACTTATATAAGGAATTGACATTACCGTTGACAGCAGACCCTCTCCCCCCCTTTTTTTGGATTTTAGTACATTTTCTAAGGATATGTTTGAATATCGTGGTAACACACAGACCCGGATGTCACATGCAATCTATTTTAATCTTTAACAGTTTGAAAAATTATAAACAAAAACAATTAGTAAACCTTTTTTGAAGAAGTTCGTATAGTTAATGTTAAATTAGATTTTTTAGTTCGTTTCTACGCAAGATGAGGTTTCGTGTTTAACTTCCCAGAGAATTTATCTTAACAACAAATACAGTATTTTCTAAATAGATTATCATAATCCACTGTATTGTAATAAAAGTAGAATCCGTACTGAGAGACATTCCTTATTCATTATTTTTTAAAGTACATTTCAACCAAGACTAAGAAACCGTGTCCTGCTTTCTTTATAAGATTAAACTATTACGTTGCACGACTATGATCAGAAACACTTAAAAACGAAACAAAAAATGCAGTACAAAAATTTTGAGAAACACTTGTGGGTTGTTTACACGTCATAAGTGGTTTAAGTACGTTTAATTCAAAAGATATTTTATACATTTTACTTCCATGTTCCGTAAGGAAATGGAAGTATGGTGATCGCTAAAAAAATCGTGTTCGAGATAAGGGCTGATTCTGATTGTCCTACCCTCAAAACCTGAAGAAAAGTCATTTTCCGAAAAGTGTGTGTGTGCGTGTAGAATTTTTGGTATGGTGAACGATAACTACCCCAAATTCAAACAGAATGAAATAATGTTTTGCATATGTGCCTGAGTTGTAGAGGACTCAACGCCTATTGGTTTTGGTGAAGATCGGTTAAGGGTGAGAGGGAGTTTACCTGCAACGTTTTACGTTTTAACAATAGTAACGTACTTAATTTTGATAAATAAAGTATCCTGAAAAGAAGGTCCATAATAATCCACTGTAGAAAGGTAGATGAAATATCTATAAATGAAATGGGTAGTTGAAGGGGGAAGCGATAATTTTCTATAAATGAAAATGATAGTTGAAGGGAGAGGGGATAATTTTTTATATGTGCACTACGTTATCGGCAACAAAGAAGTAGTTTCTATGGAAATATTTCATTTCAATTTGTCAAACATAAAACTCGATTTACAAGGAACACACCTAACTTGCTAGAAATTACCGAACCGAATTCAAGTAAATGATTTTAAATTTATATCTTAGAACATGGAAGTCATGTATGGTTCTCCATACCGATATTTTAATGTAGATCTAGGCTGAATAACTTTATTTTAATGCTGTGTTTTTGTGAACAATACGATAGTCATACAGAATAATTAGGTTGACTCAATTAGTAAGAGAGAGAGAGAGAGAGAGAGAGAGAGAGAGAGAGAGAGAGAGAGAGAGAGAGAGAGAGAGAGAGAGAGAGAGAGAGAGAGAGAGAGAATTTTAAATTTATATCTTAGAACATGGAAGTCATGTATGGTTCTCCATACCGATATTTTAATGTAGATCTAGACTGAATAACTTTATTTTAATACTGTGTTTTTGTAAACAATACGATAGTCATACAGAATAATTAGGTTGACTCAATTAGTAAGAGAAAGAGGGAGAGAGAGTGAGCGAGAATTTTCTCTATTTATTAAATCATTGCTTTAAAAACAAACAGTAAACAGTGTGCCGTGAAGACTCAGTAACTGCTTACTGGCGTTAAGTATTCCATATCAACTCCCCCTGTACCACCAAAGATTGAATTATCCTCTTATCGTTGCACTGCGCCTCCCACTTCAGGTACCCAATTGCGATTATTGGCATATTGACACTGTTGGCATTAAAACTACAGTGGAACTCCCTTATAACGAGAACTCGGATCTAACGAGCAAAAGTAACGAGATTTGTTTGGTTTTGTATCTTACTAATGATAATTAAACTCGATTTTAACGAGTAGGAACGCATTACAGACTTGGTTATAACGAGCAGGCTTGTTCGTGGATTAAGGTGTGACAAACTTTCGTTACAATAAAGCATTTTAAACGTTCGTTTAAAATCATTAAGGTAGTTTAGCGAAACTAGTAATGTAAGTGATGAATTCGCGGAATGTTTAAATAAATTACAAAACTGTTTCGATATCTACAGATACAGAATTACTAAACAAACAAAACTAGATTACTTTTTTAAGGTTAATTTAGTTGTGTGTGCGAAATATAATTTTGACGATTCCATTTAGAACGAAGAACAAAAAGACAAATAAATTAGAGTTTAATTTTCTTGTAATTTAAAAATAAATATTGTACATGTGGCATGGAAAGTGTTGCGTTTTTTACCAGATAGCCGGCTGATTTTTGGTAAGTTTTTACTACACAATTACTTTTACGATATTTCGCGAACGCCCTATACATCAATATTCAGCAAAGAATGTTAGCGTCTAAAAAAAATGTTTTAAAGTTTAAATTTCACTTTTAAGAGTAGAAACGTGTCAGAATTTTATTGTGCAAAGCCACTTCTACAGGTATAGTAGACTTTTCTGTTGTATGTTCGATAATCACGGTATAAAAATTTAGGCTTGCGAGTCGACAACTCGGATGTAGCGAGCACCCGGTTTTAACGAGCACATTTGTCCTGTCCTTTGAATCTCGTTATAAGCAACTTCCACTGTAGTTTAGAGTGATTGACAGCTGATTGTATGATAAGTTTGCGAATTGTGTGAAATACATAAAATACCAATATGTATGCTGTAACTGTTTGTACAGTACATTTGTGTGTGTGTGTGCGCGCGCGCGCGCGCGTTCTGTAGAACAATTCTAGACATTCTTCACTTTCGGTTTTACAGCGTACGTAAATAACTTTGTTAAATGGATCGGTTGTCTGCAATGAAGAGAGCCATTAAACGCGATCCGAATGTTTTTCTGGAAATACTGCAACGTGAAAATTTACTACCACCTCGAGCCGTATGTTGTTACTGGGGAGCTAATAAAAACGGTTTTACTACAATACTACTGGCTGAGAACGTTCTGTCGGGCGAACGTATTCGTGGAACAAAGCGGAGAAAGTGGATGAGTATAATAAACACAAATATACTTTCGCTCACGACTCTAATTAAAATTTTAACAATCGTAACATACATTGCAGTAAGATTTGTGCTACTAATAGAATTGTGATATAATAAATTTGATTTTATAACACGAGTGGTATTCCTATATCACGCGGCGTTAGAATGAACAATGCACGCACTCTAGTGACGAAACATTGAACTGTAATGGCAGTGACGTAGTTTCCAGAATACCTCATAGAGTGCGTGACGGTGGCGCGTACAAAAATGTAAAGCTGTTGAACGTGCTGGCGTTTGTTTTCAGCATTTTAACATTATTTTAAAACGAAAACTATTTGATTTCTTTCCGGCTTATTATTTTAAATATTTTTTAAATTTTGTTATGAATTGTGGCAATGAAAAAGTTATTACGAACTGGACATACTTTTGTGTAAACATGATTTTAAAACTGTTTAATATATAAAAATAAATCTACAATAATTAAAATCTTCAACGGATGAAATGACATTTGTAATTTTCTTCATCTTTTTTAGGTGTTTTTAACGGATTTGTTAACTTGCACAATATTTTTTCTATGTATAAAATCATATATTAGGCCTAATATTCACTTGTAATAAGCCAAACATGTAGTGTTTAAATAAAAATTTTTTATAAGACATGGTGTCTTCTGATGTTATAAGATCTTAACGAAATTTCTCCTCCTCCTCCTCCTCCTACTTTTTCTTCTTCTTCAGTATGAGTTTTAGGCTCTTCAACGATTATTCTCCATTCAGCCTTCTCATTACACAGTGTTCTCCATCTTCTTATTACCATATTCCTCATATCCTCCTCAACATCCTCGATCCATCTCCTCCCTGGCGTTCCTCTTGGTTTTTCCATTCTAGAATTTTTCTGTGAATTCTGTGTAGTTCCATCCTAATCGTGTATCCCGGCTAGGCTATCCTTCTACTCCTTACTACGTCAGCTCCTTGTATTAGACATTTATTGCGTGATTTCTTCGTGTTCTCCTTGAGCTATCGTTATTTTGCACAGGTCCAAACATTTATTTCAGTATTTGTCGTTAGAATATTCTTAGATACTGTTTATCTTTTTGCTTCAATACTCAGGTTTTACATGCATATGTTACAACTGGTCTAATTGTGCCTCTACATATTTTTAATTTTGATGATTTGATGATTTCCTTCATTAATTCTGAATAAGCGTAATAACATCGGCTTGTTGATTACTGCTTCTAAAACCAAGTATAGGGCGACCCACAACAACAGATCTAAGAAAGTCAGATAAATAAAGCGATCGTTATTCCATTAGAAATGTCGTCGTCGTCATCCTTTACAGCTTAGTGTAGTAGCCTGTTGCAGTCTCAATGGAAGTCATCCAGCCATCGCTTACGGGGGTCTTCCCCGTTGGATGATAGTCAACAGCTCTTCTTGCAAATCTAGTTGGATC
This sequence comes from Magicicada septendecula, assembly GCA_034769895.1. NCBI lineage: Eukaryota > Metazoa > Arthropoda > Insecta > Hemiptera > Cicadidae > Magicicada > Magicicada septendecula. The sequence continues at coordinate 484,418,860 of CM068372.1, forward strand.
CTTTCTCTCTACGTGTAACTGCCGCTCCGTTTTGTATCGGGAGACTTTCTCATTTAAGCTTTCAGCTATCCCTAGCTTCATTCTAATATGATCATTTCTGATAAGATCTCTCCTGGTATAACCCTTTACAGCCCTCAAGACACTCATTTCCGCTCCTTGTTTTCTAGGTATATCTTTGGCCTTTCTAATCCAATCTCACTACCATACAGTAGTTGAGGTATAGCAACTACATTATAATATTTCAATTACCTTGTTTTCTTTTTTAAACGTTTAATGATACATCCACAAAGTGACTGGAAGAGATTAATTTTGTTTTCATCTTGGTATGTGATGCTACACCCTAGATACTTGAAACCTGGCACCTGTTTCTATTGGCGAGTCCTGTATGACAATCTTTGTTCTAATACGTATGATTTGCCCCAGAAAAAAAGCCATAACTTTTTTACTTTTGGATAAGGAAATGGTTTGATTGTATTCAGTTAAAATGTTGGTAAGATAAAAAACAACGACCTTATTAGAAATGTATGGTTTTAAAATAAATAAACCGTACCGTCATTCCACGTTGATCGTTATGCTACGAACAAGGTTCCTCCACCACAAGCTCTACTCTGTGCAGGATTGTGTAGATACTGTACCTTTACCGTTCCTGCAGTCATTTTCAATATTTCGATTATGCGATTGTTTGGCTTCGATCTTTAGTGATAACACATAATTTTATGAAGGTAAAATAATTATACAAATTTTAATTTCGTATGTTGCAAAATAGTTGGCTGGCGATTGCAGTTGGTGTTGTTAGTCTTTTTTTTAATGAAAAATTATTGTAGCAGTAGTATATCACAGTTGTGACGCCAAAAGTTGATGTTGTTAGGTTAACTTGAGAACTGAAATTACACATGGAAAGCGATACGTGTGTAATGTAAAACTTGTTTTTTTTTGCGGAAAATATGATAAAACCCAACTCGAAAGTAAGGCGGGATGGCCTATTACTTGCCTACTACTATACATGTCTCCTTTTTGACATGATAATGTCTTTTAGCTGGACATCGTTTGAAACTTTCTGTAACATTTTATTTACCGTCACGCTGTATGACGTCATCATTTCCACACTTTCGATTCCCCACAGTCTAGAAATCTTATTCTTAAAGCCTAAAAACATTATCATGCTTCGATGTTTCAGTTTCGTCGAAATTATGATTTCTTTTTGTGGCAGAACTCGTTTCTGACTAGAACTCATTTTCTCATTAATACTCCTTCTGTGAATATCACTGAAAACCAGCGAACTCGAAAGTAAGGCGGGGTGGCCCAAGTACATGTCACTTTTTTGTGGCTGAACTCGTTTTTTTCGGTAAAATTCGTTTTGTGGCTAACAAAAAATAAGTCCATTATGTACAATATGTAGAGCGTATGTTGTCATTCCTTAATACATTGTTTTTTGTGTTTTCCACTAACAATAAATATTTGTATTTTCCAGTTTTTATTTGCTGTTGTAGTTTTGTTAATATGTCAACTCAATATCGTTAGGTTCTTTAAGTATTACTGTGTTATAAGCATTGTATATATACTCATTAAACGTTATGTTTTCCTCAGCCATAACTTTTATTTTTATAAAGCATAACCATGGCCTTTATTTATTTCAGCACTATACTAAAAACAAAAAACCATTGTCACCTAGCCTCACAAATGAAAACAACACGTATTTTCGCTTTGCTTTAAGAAATAGGAGAATTTACAATTAGTACACTTCTTCTTTTCCACATCGTAATATGTCGATACAATCGCATATTAAAAACATCGAAAGTGTACTGCAGGAACGGACAAAGGTACAGTTTCCTGTATGTATCAGACCAGTTGGCACCGACATTCGGCAGCCAATTAACGGTACGTGAGCGCGCTGCGGAAATCTTAAAATATGTAGAAACATGAGTACGTATGTAAAGTTATTAAAATTTACCGCGCGTGAACATTTGCATATCCATTAAAATGTCAGCTGTACGGTTTGGGAACGCCCGCCCAGTGTACGTTTGTTTCCCTTTGACTATTAGCCTAATGTTTTGACAGTGTCGTTGCAAAAGCAAGCGCGGAAGTATTATGTGTCCACGCACAGCGAAAGGTTAGAGTATTTTCACGTACAGTATTTCTCGAAATCGTTCAGTAACATACTTGTATTGCCCTTATTAGGTATTCGGCAATACCTAACCAATACTAGCAATACCTTTTTCCAATACTAGCTATACTTTTCCCCTACTTAATATAATCAACGGGCTTTTCGAGGTCGTAGAAGTTTTAAAATGGTTGGAAAAAAATTAACTTCGTTTTACGAGATCTTAGAAGAAATTTGTTAGCGGAATTACTTTGGTGCCCTGATACGTGCATTGACCAGATCATAACACGAGGGATCAAAATAAATGAACGCTACTTTTAAATACTCGACATAAATCGAGGATTATGTGTGTGGGGGGTTTCAAAACGTGTTTCGGTGTTTTCCGTTTCCTAATCCTGTATCTGCTTCTTTCTTTCTTTTAGCTTTCATCATCCCGTCTATGGGAGTAAACCTCTTCAGCTTCTTCCACGATAGCTTCTTCAGTTCATCTACACACTGATCTCGCCGTTCGAATTACGTCATCAATCCATTTACGTTGTAATCTATCTTGTTTTCTTTTCCCGACCGAAGACGCCACTATACTCTCTTCGTGTTTTATCGGCTGCCTGTTATGTTTGTTGATTTTGTAACCTTAAAAAAAAATAACCTCCACTTAAATGTTGTTATTGTGTCAGCTACTGTCTAGCCACCAGTTTTCTTCGAATCCTCTCTTCTGTATTAAATCCATTTCTGTAACTACGGCTCCTCGTAGTAACTACGGAATTCTACGTTTCCTCGTTCCTTTTTAGTGTCCAATCAGAGGCGGATTAGAAGCGCGGAATGCCCTATGCTGCCCCCCCCGATACAAAATCCAACCCTTTATCCATTATTTACACTGATAAATGGCATACACAATTTCGAAAGTTAACAATTATTTTGTTAAACTCTCAAATTACCACAAATATTTAGCTAAATAGTGATTACAATGAGCATAGAAGTACTTAAGCATATAAAATACTTCTCGATCCATTTTTTCTTCGTTTTGCCTTAACGAAGTCTTCCATAATTTCTTCTAAATCGAACGATTCAAGTATCTTGCTTTCAATATTCAACCTTGCTAACGAAGATAATCTCTCGTCTCCCATAGCTGAACTCAACATATCTTTACTGCGTTTTAATACAGAAAATGATCTTACGGATTCGCAGTTAGCTATTGGAATCGTAAAAAGCAGACGATAAGCAATGTATGTATTCGGAAATACATCAATAATTTTACAATCAATAATCCAGTTTAATACTTTGAGCGGACAAACTGTACTATCATGAAATCTATCATCATTATTCGAACGATTTGGAAAAAAAAAACTCTTTCTCGCAATTTTACTCGTGGTACAAAGTGTCTCAATTCTATTAGAAGATCGTTATTCAAATCGTCCGAGTAAACTTCTACAAGAGCTTTCGTTTTCCAACTCGACACTCTTCACGGTTAATAACTGCGTAAGAAAACCAAACAGTTCCGTAATGTGATCCATAAGCTTTGCTTCGCTTAGTAGAATATTGCCATGGTGGCCGGTGCTGCAGCATACCCTAGCGTTATGGATAATCCGCCACTGTGTCCATTGTAGGATTTATGTTTGTAATCGCTGTTTGATAATCTCCACTATCTTCCAGATTCTCTCATTCCTGATCCTGGCTGCAGCTCCCATCGAAATATACATTTTTGTAGCATTTATCACAGCTTTAATATGGTATTTCGTATTAATGTGTTTTTCGCTCATCTTCTGTTGCGTTTTGATATTTGTGTGTCCTGTAGCGTTCAGATTTCCTGTGCTAACAACGGGTCTTTGTGCGTGTTTTCCTCTAATGGCTGGCTGTACCTAACCTAAACTTCTGTCTGTGTAACTTAAATTCTTACGTAGCTATACTTAATACGCTGTGTTTGACCACTGAGTTTAAAAATAAGTCCTGTTGTTCTCTAGCAGTAAACATGTTCTGTAATAAGGACAAACATTTGTTTGTGGCTAACAAAACTTCACTATCGCTTATCAGTACCCATGATATTATTTCTGTACTTTGTTGTTTATACCTTTCAGTTTTTTCTAAACATTCGATGGGAATAATTTGGCTGTTAAAGTTTGTTTTCTCTAATTATGGGTAGCAGTGAGCTTAGTGTTGGACTTTATCTTGATATCATAGAGATTTAATCGATTACATTTCAAGACGGATTTATCGATACCGAATCTAAACCTATTGTTTTCTTTCGAAACAAGTTTTGTTTTCACGTGTAGTCTTCTCAAGTAATTATTCTAAAAATAATTGTAATCGTTTTCTGTATTGTTTTTCCCGTACCGGGAATATTAAAGAAAATAATATTGTGAATAATTGTACGAGCTGTTTGTTGCTGCCAGGAAATGTACTTTCTATATGTTGTGATTGTACGTACTGATAAAACATTTGTGGTGACAAGTTTGCGTCCACTTATTAATTTAACGGTAAATTCACTTATTGTTCATGGTATCGGCACTTACAACGACATCTTTGTTTTTATATCCATTGATTACACACGAAATGCATGGCGATTACATATTCCAAAAACATCAGCTGTTCAGTTGGCCATGGAATCGACGCTTGCAATTAGTTCGCTTGTGCTCTGTAGATTGCCGAATAAAGAGTTACTGAAATTGAAATGAAAGTCAATTGTTCCCGTGACTTTTTAAGAACTTTTCCTTGTTCCTACCGGATTACAACTAAGTGATGCTGGGCGCTAACACGTGACATTTTTGTTCGTAAGTCAGCTGTTCGAGAAAACCAATTCGCTAGTATGCATGCTGATATTGACGTCTTAGCTAACAGCTGCCACAGGCTTACTGTTAACTGTATTTCAAAGTCACGATACTGTCAGCTGTAAACACGACATGGACGTGCGTTTGATTCCTGTCAATAAATAAACTGTGGATTAAGTACGTCGACGAGCATGCCAAGCCCGTGTTCATAAGACCTTCATGTTGGAATACACGAACAGAAATCCTAAATTTTTAGTTTTACGCTTCGCCATGTGCTGCAAAAATAAATAATAATGAGCAAGTGTCGGAGCCGCGACGTGTATTACGTGTTATTGGTCGCAGAAAACACATACGTATGTAACCTTTCAATCGGAAATCAATATGTAGCCCCATTTGTGGAAGTATGGCGCCCTGCGGGGCTGCCGCGCGCTCGCGTGTTTGCACGTTTCAGTAAAAGAGAAAACGAGGAGGCAGACGCACACAGACGCACACAAAAACCTTTAGAATCCCCAGTGAGGTCGTTATTAATTATTGTTATTATTATATTAAATAATACTGGCTGCTACAATATTCGAGAGGATTTAACCCTTGGCAGGTCATTATTTATCATGCCGGAGGGAGAGGGGAGTATTAACGGTAAATGGGAGAGAGCGAGAATGCGGTTCGGCCTAGCTGCTGCTGCTAATTTTACTATACCGAAGCCGTTAGTAGGCGTCGAAGAATAATGGCGTGATAGAATGTATAAGCCGTACTTGTTAGTTAAATATAAATGGGCGCAGAATATTGCCTCCATTAATATTGCTTATGGTTGGATAGACGCGTGGGCGTGTGAGATGAACGCGTGACAGTTTTTTAAATAAACCCGACCTGTTATGTTAATGTAAAAGAGATACTATGATAGTCGTTATTATATAGGATAGGACTAGAGTAGAGATTTGTTTCTGTAATGTTGAGTGGGCTGTGTGTTTTATTGGTTGCAAAGTAATGGTGGACAGATTATATATTTATTTAATTTTCAACCTTTGTTTTTACTTAATAAGTCAAGTTTTATCTTGCTAGTAGTCTATCGTATAGTATTAACTTCAGGATAGACCTACATAATATATAGTATTACATTCTACTGGCGTTACAACCCAGTACGGGTTTTAGCCTCTACGGCGATTTGTCTCCATTCAGCCCTTTCAATTACTATAGTCTTCTCTAGCTTCTTACCCCCGTATTCCTCAAGTCCTCGTCAGATCCAGCTCTTCTTTGGCCTTCTTCTTGATCTCCTACCTACCGGTCTACATTCTAAAATTTTCTGGGAATTCTGTGTTGTTCCATGCTCATTGTGTGTCCCAGTCAGGACGCGCTTCTACTCTTTATAAACCTTACTACGCTTGTTACATGTATTGCATTAATTACTTCGTGTTCTCCATGAGCACTCGTATATAGTCTTACATTTTTACTGCAAAAATTAACAGCTGTTTTTAACTGCGTGTTGGAGACAACCAGACACCGTGTGGTTCCATACGACGGACTGTTAATCGTAATTACAGTATGTTTAAACTCAATGGCGAAATTGAAAACAGGAAAAAGAAGACGAGATAAACGTGTACAGAAACGAGTCGTTAAAAATTTAGGTCAAAGTTGTATATAAACATAAACCGAGAGCTAACGCGAACGCGCGTATTTTGTAATATTGCTGAAAAACAAACAAACAACTTTAAAACTGCTGTAAACGGTTCGTGTGTGTGTGTGTGTGTGTGTGTGTGTGTGTGTGTGTGTGTGTGTATGTGTAAGCAGGGGAACACGGTGGTGCTGGATGTCAGTCATAAACCGAGCCAGTCAGCAGTGTTTGTTGTGTGTGTGTGGGTTCTACGTGTCCGCGTGTTAATGAAATGCGTCTATAATCGGTTATTTATATACCTATGTGAGATGCGAGGCGTCCTATACAGAAACATAACCGCGCCTCTGTCTGCTAGGTGGTATACATGGGCTCTTAAAAATGGACATCATCGGCCAGTTTCTATCGTAAACCGAGGCATACATCTTACGGCTATAGATTGAAACCATGTTGTAACCCAGCCGTTCTCAACCTGGTGCTCGCGAGCACTGTAGTGCTCGCGTAACTAAAAATTGTGCTCATCATGGATGTATAAAAAAGTGCTCGCGAGCAACAGTGACCCCTAATTTTCAATTATGAACTATATAGCGCGGCCGTACAGCTGTTGTCCACCAACAACTGAGTATAGTAGAATACTGTTTGGAAACCTTTGTTACTTCTAAGGGCACTACTTGCAATGGTTTCCGGAATTGTCCGTAGTTTACAAGCCGATACCGACTCTATTGTTTGCAGCTTTAAAAGGCAGAGACAGCCTACGAGGGGTTTATTACTGTAGGCGCCTGGTTGTCTCATCTTGTAAATGGGCTGTTAAACACGTACTAGTACCCTCAAAAGAAGCGGTTATTCAAAATATTTTAATTTTATTGCCTCTGAAATCCCTAAACTTGGCAGCTTTAAGCACGTTCTCACAGCTAAAAGTCACGTAGCATTTTACACTTAGCTCAACCAATCAATTTTCAGATTTTAAATAGAAATTTCGAAATTTGCCAATGAGACCTTAAGAGCAGCCACTACCATAGAGGTATATAGATAGAGGTGGTGAACTGGCTGAGAAACCGTCCGGCTGGAAAAGAGAGATGGAATCACGTAGGGGTCATTTCTGTCCTTGTCTGCCTCTAACGCTGAACTGACGCTGAATCAGCTGATCCGCGCGAGTTCCACTCTCGCGCATGCGTCAGAAGACAAGGATAGAAATGACCTCTATGAATGTTTCTGCGTGGACATTTCCACTTACACGAGCGACATTTGTGACTGGAGTGACATAGTGTAGCGGTGTACACCAGTTTTGTGACGTATTTTGGTTGCAGTATTGCTGTTCTGTTATTTGTGAAATACGCGTAATTATTGTCAGTTTGCAATTTTCCTTTCGCCTCGAAGTGTGTTGTGAACGTTCTTAAAAAAGAGACATGGATAAATTTGTAATACGAAAACGTAGTGAAGAATCGATACCGAAGTTACCTTCTTCATCAACCCAAGATTCCAACAAAAGTAGCGAAGCAAAAAGAAAGAAACTGTATTCTTTTCAAGGTAACTGGGAGACAGATTTTTTGGTGGTCACTAATGACGAGAATACCGGAGTTATTTGCGTTTTGTGTCATGCATCTTTATCGGGTTTCAGAAAAGCAAATTGTCAAAGACATTATGAAACTCATCATAGTGTGTTTTCTGATCAATATCTCACGGGATCAGATGCAAGGATACATAAAATCAAAGAGTTAAAATCACAACTCCAACGTCAACAGAAGTCTTTTTCATTTAATGTTAATAGTTCTGTTAACAAACTTTCAACCGAAGTGTCTGTATCTGTGTCTAATAAACTTGTTCAGCATGGGATGCCATTTACAAGTGGAGAAATTGTGAAGGAGTGCATAGTTTCCGCAGTGACAACTCTCGCTGAAAGTATACCTGAGAAATACAGAAGTGTTTTGATTAATGCGGCAAAAAATGTGCCACTTAGTAATGACACTGTTGCCAGGCGCGTTGACCTCATCGCGGCTCAAATTAAACAAAAAGCACTCCAGAAACTTTCTGAATGTAGTTATTTTTCTCTTGCTGTTGACGAATCAACAGACATTGCTTCTGTAGCACAATTGGCGTGCTTTGTACGTTGTATAGATAATGTGGGAATTGTAGAAGATTTCTTTTTAACAATTTTACCGCTCCCGGGTACAACTACGGGGCAAAACATTTACAACGCTGTCGCGAATTTCCTGAAACCTAATGGCATTGACTTATCAAAGCTCGGGTGTGTGGTTACTGATGGCGCACCTTCCATGGTAGGTAAAAATAAAGGATTTGTCGCTTTTCTGAAAAACGATGAACATTTTCCTCCCTTTGTTCACTATCATTGTTTAATTCACGTTGAAAACTTAGCCAGTCATCTTATATCTGTTCCTGAAATTTCAGAACAGTTAAAACTGATAGTTAAGTTGATCAACTTTTTGGTTTCTAAACCCCTGAATAAACGCTTACTAAAAGTCTTCTTGCATGATTTATCAGCGCCACATTCAGAACTAATCCTACATGCGGATGTTCGTTGGCTAAGTCGCGGGGAAGTAATTACAAGGGTCTGGAAAGTTTTCGAAGAAATCAAAGCATTTATTTCTGCCAACGATTATGTCACTAAGTTTCCAGAAATATTCGGGGATGATTTCAAGATCAATCTTGCTTTCATGGTAGACCTATTTCAATATCTCACCGAGGTGAACAAACTTCTTCAGGGTCAGAAAAACACAATTTGTGAACTGAAAGAAATTATATTTTCCTTTCGATCAAAGTTACAAAGATTCCTCGGGATGGCAAGTAAAAATGACTTGGTTCATTTTCCTGAACTGGCACATACACTCTCGAGTCTTGGTCGTCCCCACTCGGAGTGTCCTAAAATTGTCGTTCTGGCAATTCAAGATCTGTTGAAAGAGTTTGCTACACGTTTTCATCTACTCGAAGAAAGTGAGCCGTTGTTTAATATGGTGCTCAATCCATTTCAGTTCAATGTGGACTCTCTCAGAAAAATTCAGATTATTCAACAGCACAATCTTGCTCGCGCGGAACTTGAATTATTAGAGCTCAAAAAGTCCTCTCAAGTCTTAAAATATTTTTTCGAAAAGGAAAGGATCACAGATTTCTGGGGTGCAAATGATACAATGAAATTTCCGACATTGCGAAATGCTTCTCTCAAATGCTTGGCGATGTTTGGGACAACCTACCTGTGTGAAAAAATTTTTTCATTAATGAAATAACATCAAGAACAAAACACGATCAAGATTAAATGACTCACATTTGGAGGACTGTTTACGTGTGGCTGCAAGCGACTTCTCCTTAGATATTAGTGAAATTCTGAGTAACATTCAGGGCCAAGGATCTCATTAGCCTGGTGAGTGTATTTATTATTATTATTAAATTTTCATGGTGCTCTCCCACTTGCCCCGGAAAGGTTGAGAATCCCTGTTGTAACCCATCGAGTGGCTGCTAGGCTACAACTGTTTGTTGACGTGGTTCCGGAGGTGAATTTGAATCACTGATAAGAACTGTTCTTCTCTGAGGACAATTTATTGATGATTAGCAAAATACAAAACTTCTACAATTTCCTTTATACAATTCTTCTTGAAATTAATATAATTCAATTACTTTTAAACTCTTAAGTACCTTTACTTACTAGTACTTAGTTCAACAAAATAATGTAACTACTTATAGTTACTCTTTAAAAAGTTACAAAGACAAAAAACATGACCGTTGCTGATTATCAGGTTCTCTCAGAACTCCTTCTAACAGAGATCAAGTCAAAGTGAGACAGAAAGTAAGTTCTCTCAGAACTCTTACGATCAAATCTGGCTTCTCCAGCAATTGCTTGAGTTTTTATAATACACTATCATGGGTGTAACCCTTATTCTTAATGGTGGGACTGTTCCCTTCTCTTAATTCTATAACCTTAACTATGATAGGCTAAAACTAGTTGAAGTGAGGGTAGTTTCTTACAATTTTTATAAGACTTCCTATTATTCTTCAAGGACTGTATCATGTGACCCTACGTCATGATTTGGTGGAGTTTTACTACTTTAGATTAAAAATTCTCACGGAGTAAAACACCTGCTTTCACCAATGTTCACACGGAGTACACCTGCCTTCATACTTGTGACCCATTACTTGACTCACCCCAAAAGGATATCAACTTTATAGCGACATTTATGTGTTCCGTCTGGACCTTGTCACCATTAATTCTTATTTAATGTGTCTCGCCAGATTTCCTACGATTATCACTTCCTTGACAGTCACGCTTAGTGAGAAAGAGGATGAGATTCCATTCACGAACCCTGGGGAAATTCCCTAAAACTGTTTTAGTTTTAGGCTGATTCACTTTAGCCTAAGACCTGTTCTACGTAGCCTACTACTAGTAGGTACTTTATCTTTTCTTTATTTATTTTAAGATTTTTACTTTTGTAACTTCTCTCTCCAACACAACAAACGTTTCCTTAAGATCTCTCTCTGTTCGAAGAATCAGCGCCACGCCATCAGCGTACGCATCGCATTGAAGCACTCGATTTTTTCGGTAACTTCCGTACTTCGGTAACTTCTCAATCATCAGATCGAGAGAGTCGTGGATATGCATCCCCTTGACTTAACCCCTTGTGTGGAGTCTTAAGATTTTTTGTTCAAAAGCATTGATGTATGACGAGGTCCCCTTTGTATTGTTCAAACAATTCAGATTGTTGGTAGGTGTATACGTCCGATTCAATTCTTATCTTGTGGACATCTTATATGGATTCTTAGATTTTTTGTTCAAAAGCATTGATGTAATTCGAGGTCCCCTTTGTATTGTTCAAACAATTCAGATTGTTGGTAGGCGTATACGTCCGATTCAATTCTCATCTTGTGGGCATCTTATGTGGATTCTTAGATTTTTTGTTCAAAAGCATTGATGTAATTCGAGATCCCCTTTGTATTGTTCAAACAATTCAGATTGTTGGTAGGCGTATACGTCCGATTCAATTCTCATCTTGTGGGCATCTTATGTGGATTCTTAGATTTTTTGTTCAAAAGCATTGATGTAATTCGAGGTCCCCTTTGTATTGTTCAAACAATTCAGATTGTTGGTAGGCGTATACGTCCGATTCAATTCTCATCTTGTGGGCATCTTATGTGGATTCTTAGATTTTTTGTTCAAAAGCATTGATGTAATTCGAGTTCCCCTTTGTATTGTTGAAACAATTCAGATTGTTGGTAGGCGTATACGTCCGATTCAATTCTCATCTTGTGGGCACCTTATGTGGATTCTTAGATTTTTTGTTCAAAAGCATTGATGTAATTCGAGGTCTTCGGAGATGAGATTCCAGTTTCGCTTCCGTGTGTTATTTATTATGTTCTTAATATGCTGTTTCTAAAGTGTCGCAGCGAGAGACCCACCGCACATTTACTGTGATTTATGTCCCACCAACTAGGCAGTATCCCACAATAACAGGCATAATCGACTCCAATACATCAGTCGACACTTACTTACTAACGAAACAGATAAAGCTGGCTGTGCTAAAATTATAGAGAAATAGGCGCGGTAGGGGTGGTCGTGTCAGACAGATGGCCAGAAGGACGGAGAGACACACTTTACACTGTTTCACGGTCTGCGTCTGCAAAATATTTTAGGTCTTTTTAATAAAATACGCGTGTCTATCGTATTCCTAAACATTCCATATTTATATGTATGTATGTATATTGCAACGAAACAAAGTGAATGCATAGACAGGTAATAGTACTAATAATATGCAACAGAGTCTATTATCTGGCCGTAGGGCAATTTAGTAAATTAACTCTCTCTCTCTCTCTCTCTCTCTCTCTCTCTCTCTCTCTCTCTCTCTCTCTCTCTCTCTCTCTCTCTCTCTCTCTCTCCCCCTATACGTGCGCATAAAGAATTTCGACGAAACCGAAACATCGAAACATGATAATATTTTGTAAACAAAAGATTTCTAGACTGTGGGGAATCGAAAGTGTGGAAGCGTCACATTTTTCGATAACGCATCACTCATTTTGTGGAATGACCCCCAGCCTAAAAACATTATCATGTTAAAAAAAAAAATTATATTTTGTCTGTAAGTTTCTTCATAAAACACAAAATGATTTACTGAGTTACATGTCTTTAATGTGCAAATTCAATGTTCGTCTTGAATAATTTGTTTAAGTGTTACTTGTATGAAGAATTCCTTAAGTCCTGTGGATCAGTTGACGGCAGCTACGGTAATACGTTGACCGCTGGTGTCATATCGATACACACGCCCACGCCGTTTATCTGCTCGTTATCGTGTTTATTGATAATCTCAGGTTTAGAACAGCGGATTAATTTATAAAAAGATATGTGTATTGGACTAACACCTTCCAGCTATCTTAAAGTGTTCACGCGTTAATACAGGAGTATTCCGTTGAATACTACTGGCAATGAGGAAATCTTGTACTAACGCGGATTAGGACTGATCAAAGATCATTGCAAATTTAGTTAATTGCTTCTATTAACCCTTGATACAGCATGCGGGAAACTCGTATCTAACATCTCGGACTGGCGTCACCTTTTAGAAGAACTTGTTCTGACACGAAAAACTCGCGCAGGGAGTACGTCTTTACGGGCCGAGTTTTAGAAGCGGACTGTCTGATGTTCATTAGTCCAGAGACGAACCCAAATGAAAATTGGAGTTCCTGATTGGCAACACGTGATAGATTTTCACAAAGATTAGCTTCAGATCATGTATGATTCCGCTAGAATTTGCAGAAGCATGTAGAGACATTATCTAAAACTTTTATGACTTACTTGAAGGTAAAGGATTATAGAAAAGTGAATTCAGTTAAAAAACATATAGTAAAATTGTATGTTTTTGCCTTTGACATACAAGAAATGTAGCGCTAAATATGACGCATACGCTGTCCAAGTTTCATTTCGAAATGTTTATTAATATAGGAGTTATTCAGTTAAAATTCGAATAACACGCGCACAGACGCACTCGCGCCTGTGCTGTATACATGAAAGAGAATAAATTTATGAATTTATGGGCATTTTGATATATAGCACGTAGGCCTACTTACCCATCTCTTATTTCACAACTTATAGCTAATTTACAAAAAAAAGAACAAAAACAATTTTAAACCTGTCTTTTAACGTCATAAAACGTGTAACACTCATTTATTATGGCTTTTTACTGCATTTTTTGTTGCAAAATATATAGGCCTACTTTTTTTTGTCAGCGCGGTGTGACGTTTTCGACCCAATTCACCAACCAGGCAAAGGCAACTTATATTTTAAAATTTATTTTAAAAGACCTTATTTGTTTTTACAAGCTTTTTAATAACTCCTCCAGTCTGTTGACTGAATGAAATTTTGTAATCAATTAAGTTTTCCACTAATTTCTTTATGTTAATTCTACTCTGTGCAGAAATCCAAGCAAATCTATGGAGAAACAGATATCGTCACTGACATAAATAAAAGTAGAATCCGGTGGGCAGGGTATTTTCAGAGGACGTCCACATTAAAGAATATTTTTACGGGGAGACCTGGTGGAAGAAGAAGGAGGGGTTGGCCCAGGAAAAGACGGTTGGATGACCTTGAGGACGACCTGCGCAAGCTCGGTGTAAGAAGATGGAGACTGAGAGCAGAGGATCCAGACGACTGGACGCGAACTTTCCAGGAGGGAAAGGCTCTCCAAGAGTTGTAGCGCCAATTGAGAGAGAGAGAATTCTACACTGCGCACGTTTTCGTGTTTCTGATGACTCGTAGACTACAATATTCACAGTTAATGTGTAAGACTACCGTACGCGAGCCCCCCCCCCCCACTGACAGAAGAGTCTCTGATCCTCCTGGTAGGGTGTTGTGCAACAGATCAGTAATCTGTTCATGTAAAACATTATAATACTTGAAGTAGGCCTGCCCCAAGCAGCCTCGGAGTAAGGTGTGGAAAGCATTGGTAGAAGAGACGTGGGTCGTCCGAGGATGAGATGGGTGCAGGAACAGCTTATATGACCTAATCTTTGAAGAGAATAAGAATTTACTTAATTTTTATTTGCGGAATTGACATTGTAAAAAGAATTTCAATATTTTTAATATTGTACAAGGAAAAAAACTGTGGGATGCAAAGGATAAAATGGGTAGTCAAAAGGAAAAAGAAGGGAACGTGATTTATATTCACAGAATAAATATGTCCTTGCTGCAGATGTTTGTATAAGGAGAAAGTTATTCAGTTATTTACATTAATTGAAGCAACGAAGTGAGGTCATACTTTTACCCTATAGGACCCTATTGTTCTTGAGATTGATCCTAACAAATAGGCGAGCGAGAGGCAAAAATGTGACAGTGTCCAAGTTTTCATAAAAATCGCAGAAGTCCATTTGTGGTATCAGATTAAATGAAATTTTAACAGAATTATGAATTTAGTGCTTATTTGTGAAAATTCAAAATTTTGGGAGGCTGATTGGGTGAAAATTTTGATAAAATCGCAAAACTCATGCTGCGTATCAAATTCAAAGGAATTTTAACTAAAGTCTGAACGTAGTGTTAATTTTTGGAAATTTCTAAATTTTTGGACTCCAAGGCCCAGAAAATGGGGTAGAAGTTTGATAAAATTCAAAATTCCGTGTGGGATTCAAATTAAAGAAAATTTTAACCAAAATCTAAATGTAGAAAACAGTCTGGAAAGTTTCAGAATTTTTTACTCCAAAATGGGATCTAACAATAGTAAAAATCGAGCCGAGCGCCAGACTAAAGGGAATTTTAACAGAAATCCGATCGTTTGGAATGTTTAGCGTTTATTGTATGATTGGTCTACGATTGTTACTTTACTGGGCTAAAAGTTGTAGGGTGTTCGGGATTTTCGTAATTTTATGATCATTGATACTTTATCTAACTATCAAAATTTATCTAATAATGAAATATGTCCTGGAGAAAGTAGAGAGAATTTGGAATGAAAAATTAAAGGAATGCAAAAGATCACCAATCATGTTGGGAAGAAGGAATAAAGGTATTGAAATAAACTGTTTGGCATTCACAGATGACTTTGCTATACTTTCTGAACATCTGACATCTGCAGTAACACAAGTTAATTTTTTAGAGGACGTAGCCAGTAGAACAGGTTTAAGAATTTCTGCAGAAAAACCAAATTTCTTACAAACATTAAAAACGTGCCAACATTCCTGGTAACAGATATTGCTCGAATAGAGAGGATTCGATTCGAAAATTTAAGTGTCTAGGAGAGATAATTCAAGAGAATGGCTTGGAAAAATCTGCTAAATATGGGAAAATAAGGCATTACAGTACAGTAGTGAAGCCAGAATGCCTGTATGCAAGTGAATGTCTAGCATTGAATTATTATTTAGACGAACTAGAAATATTTGATAGACGAATTATTAGGAAAATATTAGGCCCACGAAAACTTCAGAAGGTTGGAAATTAAGAAGTAATGGTGAAATATATCAAAGTATAGAAAATATAACAGAAACAATGAGAAAAAGAAGACTATTATTTTTTGGACATTTATATAGAATGGACGACAACAGGTTGACAAAGCATATCTTCAAATATCTGTGGGGGAAGAAGTCAACATCAAGTTGGAGTAAAAAGTCCAAAAGGATTTAGAAAAAAATAATAAACATGCAGAAGAAGCAATTGAAGGAGAGGTTTTTTGGGCAAAAATGTTAAAAATGGAGTGAGTCCAGTGTAATACACTTTTAATAGGCCTTAATAAAATTTCACGTTACAATTATTCATACTACACTTGGCCTACGAGCATGTGTAAAGTAAGAGTTGATCAAGCTAAATTACTCAATGACAATATTAATATTTATCACATACTAATTCTCAGCAACAGGATGTCACACTTACTTTAGTGTACCGACTCTTAAGAATTATCCCAGGGCGCCAGTAATAAATAAACACAATTTGATTATTATTAAGTTTTAATAACTATTTTGAATTTACATAATACAAAAATTTTAAGTCATTACTTTAATAATTTTATTATAAAATTTGTTCGTCCTTATTCTTGGCTATGGATTCTTAGACTTATTCAGTCACCAAATATGATTTACATACATTTAAAATTAATAAGCAATTGTAAAATGAGTGTTCATTTATTAGTTACTTATATGTTGATCTCATTCTGCGATGCGATGTCATCAATTCTGCTGGTTCCAGGATGGTCGTCCGACGTTGATCGTTGAGCAGTTATCCTTGTTAGTTTGCACTATTTTTACACTGGTTTCACATGTATTACACCATTCACTTAAATAACTTAGTGATAATTACACAGGTGCCGTATACTAATATACTAATACATATAATATACATATACTAATACACTTGTTGAATACTCAGTATATCCTTATTAAGTGCGTCTAACACCGGATTGATAACTAATATCGACCGACTGTCCCGTACTGTGATATGTTTACACCTTAAATTTCGCTATGTAATTCGACATTCGATTGATGTTGTACTAAGTAAAACTTGGATATATTATTCGATTTTAATTTATCTTCTCTAATTACTCTGAACATTATTCTTGTAAACGCTTATTAAGTGTTTGATACGTAGCTTCCACAAGGCTTAATATCGCGTTACCGTACTGACTTTTCTGTTGCGATTGAAATATATTTATTTAATTTACCGACAAATTTCTTAATACACTAAATACGAGTCTTCGAATTGTAATCTCCCCGTAGACTAACTTAACTTCTTACACTTCGTTTTTTTTATACATTGCTTCGAACTACCCTCACCAACTATATACAAAATACACGCCGATTGGTCTGACATACCGCTAATTTCAAATTTACCCAATCTGTCTAGTGAACACGTCCCGCGTAAAAAATGACGCTTTCCGTTATTCGTCAACTATTTGCGCGTATAAACGTAGTGGGAAAACATAGCGTCTATCTCCATCTCGCTCTCATCTCTCTCTTTGTCTAACCTAACGGTTCTTTTGTTAGATGCACTTAACTTTTTACAATCTTAGGGAAGTCTTCTGACACCCTTGAAAATAATACAATTTTATGACGGTTCGTCCGCTATGTTACCTTTTCATATTTTAAGCCGACTTACGGGCGTCAACTCAAGGTCGTCTTTATGAACAACTACCGGGCCTTACTACAACATTTTAATATTTCTTACTTTGAAGTACCACCGCTCTAATCGGTAGTTTTAGTTTTATTTTCTCCCCGCTTTCTACGAATTTATATTTCTCCCTGGGTATAACATGACTTTGTCCCCGTAAAATTGTTGAGAGTGCAAATTTTACGTTATACCAGGGTAGGAGAGAGAAAAACGCAGCTTCGAAGTGGACTGAAGACAGGAAGAAGAGACACAGTGAGAAGATGAAAGAATATTGGAAAAAGGAAAGAACAAAGAGTAAAGAATTGAAATTGCCATGTGGTCGTTAGATGGCCGATACGGAAACAAATGTACTTCGTTGAAAATAGTGAGCGAGTTTTATAGTTCACGGAGCACACCAGTACGAGGGTAGGCTGAAAAGTAATGCACACATGCTTGTAGAACACGAACGAAAAGAAATAGCGAGATGCGGCAAAAAGTAAATAAAAGTACATTTACTTAGCTTCAAAATTATATATTTATTTTTCAACACAGTCGCCGTTAAGTCTAACACATTTCTCCCAACGCGTAACAAGTTTTTTTTATCCCGTCACTGAAATATTCTTCCGACTTTTCTCGAATCCAGGACGCGACAGCTGCCTTCACCTCATCGTCCGAGGTGCAATGATTACCCTTGAGGTCTCTCTTGAGTAGAGGAAAAAAAATAGAAATCGCAAGGCGCGAGATCAGGGGAGTAGGGAGTGTGTGGAATCGGTTCAAACTTCAGGTTTCGCAGAGCCTCTTGGGTTGCGCGCAAGGTGTGTGGACGAGCGTTGCCATGTTGAAAGATTATTGGCGCCAGGCTGCCTCTAACCCGACAAACTCGACGTCGGAGGTGTTTTAGATCATTTTGAATCAAATCGTCGACGAGTTTGCGATGTTCATCGTCTGTGGCAGTGATCGGACGTCCGCTGCGTTTTTCGTCATCAATTACGGCTTTTCCAGGCTCGCAACCACGAAATTTTATTACCCATCGATTCACAGTAGACCTATCAACACCATCGTCACCATAAACAGCCTTTAAACGACGATGAATCTCATTAGGAATCACATTTTCAGCTGTTAAAATTCGATAACCGCACGCTGTTTAACTCGCGTTGACATAGCACTACAATACGTCTCCGTACTTCTGCTACTTAAAGCGTATTGTTGTACGAAACTCCTTCAAACTGCGCATGCGTTTGGAGGGGGAATGTTACTCCCGAATGCCACCAGGTGCGCTTCTGTCGGTAATTTTGTTCGTGTCCTACCAGCATGTGTGCATTACTTTTGAGCCTACCCTCGAATATTAAAGAACAATAATATAAATATAATAATATTATAGTATTATAAAATTAATTGTGTGGATATGGTATTAAAAAAAATCTACAGACACACACACACTTTTCGAAAAATGACTTTTTCAGGTTTTGAGTGTAGTACAATCAGAATCTGCAATAATCTCGAACACGATTTTTTTTGCCATCACCATACTTCCATTTCCTTAAGGAACATGGAAGTAAAAAAATTGCTACCATTGTTCCATAATCCACAGTAAGCGATTCAAGTGTACACCTCTGTGAGAGTCAAGTTAATGGTTGAAGGAAAAAACAACAAATGAACAAAGCCGTAATAACTGGAGACAACGGCGACGCGACGGTCGAGCACAAGACAAATTAAACTGAAAGGTAAACAGTTATGACGATGACGTCGTTATTGCAACTTGCGGCTGTAGAGAGTGTAACCGACATACAGTGTACAGAATGTTGATCTCAGTTAGTAAACGCGGTACCTTAATAACAGTCGGTGTGAAGTTTGTGTCGTATAGGTAGTTCTCCTCATTAACACGTTGCAACTACTGCACTATATGTGATACCGTTGAATTGGAAAATGTATGAGCAAACCGCAACAAAACCAGTGGAGAGAGGAAAGAGGTCCGTGAAAGGAGGATGTTTGAAACTGGACATTACAGATTCGAGTAAGGAGATTTAAATATTCAGGAGAGTTATAAACAGTCAAAATGACAGAAGGTTTTGAATTAAAGCATAGAATTCAACAATCTTGGACGTGACGTTACTTATGATCCAGATAGAGATATAGAAAATAAAGTGGAACGAATTTCACAAGAATGTGTGGAACGATTTGGAGAACGTTGGGAAATAAATGTAGAAAAGGAACCCAAATGAAAGTTTATGAAACAGTGGCAATACACCTACACTACTGTATGGTTTTGAAACTTGGGTCGTAAAGAAAAGAGATGAACAGAAGATATAAACAGCAGAAATGAAATTTCTGGGATCAGTTAAAAGGTGTAACAGACGAGATCATATAAGAAATGAAGAGATAAGAAGCGATTTAGATATTTTTGCATTTAATGAAAGGATTAAACAAATACAGAAGAAAATGGATTCAACATATCGTAGACTGGAAGAAAATAGAACACCGAAGATGGAGAAAGATTACAACCCTAGAGGAAAAAGAAATTTGGTAGACCTAAGAAAAGGTGGTCTGTGCCGCTAAATCCTAATGATGAGAATTCAAGAAGGGTCTGACGCATACTACAGAAGTAATTACTACAGAAGATATTATGAGAAGTAAGAGAATTGGCAAGGTTAGTTAAATGAGGATACAAAAGAGGAAAGGCTGACAATATCGAGTTGTTAAATAGGGAAGTTGAAGAGAAATTATAGGGAGAGGATTTATGTTGTGTTTTTTTTTTCATGTATTTGTATGTATTTATAGTACTGTAATACTTCCGTTAGAAAATCTGAACCTCTCGTTGCCTTACTATGTTTTCTCTTCTCTTTACTATTCAGTTTCCAATGTTGCCTACTTCGTTTGTTTTTCCTGTATTCGCATTTTGTTCCCTTTATCGTATAATCTTTCCATAAATTTTCTTAATTCTTTAATTTTTCTCGTTTATGTGTTGTTAGTTTTTTGTCTTTACTGTCTCATTTCTCGTCTGTGAAAATGCATCAACAAATCGGTATATGGAATTTGGCTGTCGGGCCCAGTTACTTCGGGTTATCGACTGTCTACTACTACTGTACCTCCCTCTCTTTCAGTGTGTGTGTGTTCAGGTGTTGACTGAAACGTTTTTCCCCTGTTTCAACAGATAACGTGTAGCCCGAGAGACAACGAGCAGCGATAAACTTAATGAATGCGAATTTAGATAAGATATCGGAAGTACAGACAACACACGCGCGCTGTACGCTTACACCCGTTGGCGTCATGGCAGCCGGTGCGGTGCGCGCATGGACGTGTTTCGATGCTGGCACTCCAAACAGTCATATAGGCTACGTACACAGTTTTCGATGTGTACATTTTATTTTATAAAACAATACAAAATCAGTTGCAAAGGTTGTCACGACTGGGGTCAATATTACTAAACAATTTCCTGGCCGTTGGTCCGCGGTAGATTGCTTACAACGTGATTCGGCCGCCAACCGGAGGCGTTCTTCAGTAGGAAAGCATTCAACGAAGGATTGTGTGTGCGCGCGCGTGTTTGTGTGTCATGCAAGCAGTATATACATGTGCTTGAGGTGCGTCCGACTGGCCAGCCGTCCTTTGTTGGACGCGTTTCTACGTCTCCGCTGGACGGCCGAACCACCACGGTCCAGCAACACGGCGCGGTTTCCAATTTTAATACCAACTCAAATTAATCAATTCGAAAATTTCAAGAGTTTCGTACATAAACCTGTCCCCACACCTTCACAGTGATTACTGTACGTGCCTCCACCTTCTCAACGCCCGGCCTGCTCTGGCGTGGGAAACCTAATGTGCTTGCCCCGGAACAACCTAATAGGGACCCCAAAAAATCCCCATACCTAGATTTCTCGGTGACCTGTCAAGGCTGAATTTTGGGCATTATGTATTAAACTGAGCGGGAATGTCTGCAGACATTCCTTATAGTCAGATATTAAAACTGCAACATCAGCGTAACACAGCATAGTGACATGGTCTCCTATCTGGTAATCATTCCTGTTATCTAAATCTGCAATCGCGCTCTTCATAACAGAATAAACAATAGCGAACTGAGGGAGTGTCCGATGCGCAAAGTAAAAGTCAGTAGAATTATGAATTACTTAATATACAGTACATAATACAATATATCGCGTTGGGCAGAATGAGTCGAGTGCAACAGACTTGGCCGGTTGCCTGTGTCTGCCTCTCATTCACTCGACACGCCGAAAACGTTGTGCAAATATTTATCGTTGGCGCCTCGCATCGCATCCGTAATTTAGACCCGCGACGTACGTACATATGTGTAACAGAGTGTGCGTGTTGAGCTCGTTTGTCTTACCTCGGTACGTGAATTCCCGCCTGCCGAGGTGGGATCTGTTACAGGAATACAAGGCCATATGCATTTTTGCGGAGACATCAGTGGCGGCTCGTCCATAAGGTTCAGTGGTTGAGTTAACCCCCTAAATAATTTAAATGTGTTTAAAGATTTGTTGAGATTATGGTTTCACATTTAAATAACAAGATTCGTGAGATTAATCATGTTGACTGAACAGTAATGGATTCGCGTATTAGGCGAATTGCTCGCTACTATTGCTTGAGGTGCAAAACAGCTCTCAACATATTCTAGACTATGTAGAGAGCTTTGGAGGGAGAATTCAGTATACCAAAATTACATTAAACAGTCGCTAATCCCGAGTGTTATATAGTTCCGACGAGGGCCGAACCGCACCGACCGGGAATTTTAACATTTTCATAATTCCGCCATTCCCCATTATTATGATTTTTACCACATGATTTGTCCGTTTACCTTCAGTTTTGTGTCAGATTTCTCTGTTTCATTTAGAATCCAATGAAAATGTGTGCAGTAAAGCCTTAAAATCAAATCAAATAGTGAAGTAATTGTATTCCGAAAATAAAGTATGTTCAATGTACTCATTAAACAATTACAGTAACGTTAAGCTGGCCGAAGCGTGTATAACCTTCAAAGTGTTTGCTGGTGTTTTTGTGTGTTAAGTGTTCAGGTATTTCTTATTTTTGTGTTCAGTTCATTGAATTGGTTAAATGAGTAGTGTTCAACATATTTTTAAAACAACAAATCTTTCTTCTCTCTCTGTTAAAGATAAATGCAAAATTAAAGAACTCTGTAGACAGCTTCTCGTGTATTTAAATATTAAACAGATCTTTTCGTTTCAACTATATATTTTTAGAATAATTTACAAACAGCATAAACACAACTTAATATTAAGCCTACTTAAAGTTGTCAATAGTTATGTCTTCATGTCGCGACCCACCTCGTGTGTTATTTGGAATGGGATAATTACTCTTACCTTAGTAGAAACATTCAGACATTAAACACCCAACTGTCAGAACTACGAGTCACCATTGGGAAACATACTTGTAAAGTTGGCACACTAAACAATTGCTAATGAGAAATAACAGAAATTGAATGTTGTTGTTCAAGACACAGCACAAGGATTAAATTTTATAAGACAACTGCAATACCCACATTGACATAGCCGAGTGAGGCATGGGTTGTGACAAAAAAGGAATGCGGCAAGATTCAGAGTGCTGAAATGCAGTTTCTTCGAAATACTTTAAATTACAAAATTGCACGATAGAATAAGGAATGAGGATATCAGAGCAGAACTCGAAGTAAAGGACATAAATGAAATTATTTCAATTTACAGAAGACAATGGTGGTATCATCTACAAAGTAGAAGAGACGTGGGTTGTCTGAGGATGAGCTGAGTGCTGGTACAGGTTTATATAACCTAGTCCTTGAAGAGAAGAAGAAGAAGAAGAAGAAGAATGTTGTTTTAATATCTGACAGTTGTATATTGTTACTAGGGTAGCTCAGGATACTAATCTTAGTACGATGGAAATGCTATTCAAAACGGAAAAATTCAAACCTCACGGTTTTCATTAACATCATGTTAAGACAGCGCGTTGCTTCTTATGTGGCAGTTTTCTTTACCTCTGTCGAAGTCTCTCTCTCTCTCTCTTCATCGTTTACGGACCACACATTCCCCTAATCCCCCTGCCTAATCCCTTTTGTTACAGGTATATTATCTGATAATTCGCCATTGGCTTTTACACTAATTGAAGTGTTCGTGTAGATCCCTTTTATTAACTTTGTGATGTCGATTTATAACAGTTGAAGAAAAAAAATAATAATTTCACACCAGAGAAATCGTTACTCACAACTTAATAATATTAATTCTCAATAAACAGAGACATTCGTGTTCAAAATTTTCCAGCGCGGTATCGGAAATACAATTTTCCGTACACAGTAATTAACAATTAGCTAAACCAGACTACTATCCAATAAGACACACTGAATCGCAATACTAAACTGGGCGTCGCTTCCCAAACACCGCTATTTATACTCAGCCAAGTCGCTGGTGTGGCGCAGTAAGGTTACGAGATGATTCTCGATGCGTGGAGGATAGTAGCTCAGTGGAAGAGGCAGCAGGAAGAAACCGCTAGAACATTCGAAGTGTGTGATATAGCCTACATGGTAAGCATCCCTGTAGACCACGACGCAGAAGTCTGCCATGCATGTTGCCTGTCTCACAGGGGTGTAGGTCCTTATCGTGCACAGAAAATGTTCAAGGAAAATCGGTTCCTTTCCACGTGCAAATTGTCCGGTCGTATTATTAGATACGACTGAACTTACCGTTCGACTCAAACCAAATTACCGTTCTGTTAGTTGATAAAGGGGAAGAACTATAAGATATGCCATTACTAGTAACTTTTTGTGAGTTACCGGCCGCCACTGCCACTGCGGACTCAGGATAGATTTCATCGGATTCAGAGCTGTCTTATGCGCGTAAGTCAGTGGCGGCTGGTGTTATGGTTGCAGCTTTGCACAACCACCAATATAGAATAACTAAACTATAAAATAATATACGAAAACATTAAGAAGCTGAAAGTGTCATAAATTTAAACGGAGAGCGTATTAGATTCTACGCGGGATGTTCTTCGCGTACAATTCAAATGTGGCGCGCAAGCTGGTGGTTGTAAGCCGCTTGCAACTTCAACAGTAAATGGCAGAGCTTACTACACAAACATATGAGAGGACGTTTGGCCCATGTTCCCAATGTAAGCTTGGTGGTTGCAAAGTTTCTGCAACGCTCCGCTAGTAGCGTTGTAGCGCAACTTTGTGTCATGAAATCAGCACAGCCTTCTTGATTTATAAGTTGTATCAGGTTTAGTGTTTGCGTTGATTCAAGGTAAACGTTATAGGTTGTTTCAGATTATAAAATTATAGTAATAATTTTGTATAACTGTGATTATGACATGTCTTTACATTAAATTACATTGCATTGCATAATATGATTATGTTTAACCCCCCTCGCCCATCTACTCAGCCAACTACTGCAACCACCAAAATTTGGAACCACCAGCCGCCACTGGTTTTTAATTTAATAGACAAACTAACCTTCTTCAATCCGCCTTGTGAATTCAAAGGTTGAGTGGTCGACCAAACGTGGGTGCGCATCCACTGGTGCAAAATGATACTGGATTTTTAACCGATGACGACCTCCTACGAGGGATATTTTATGATCCGATGATGGAGCACATGCTTTGAAACGCGTTATCTGTGTAAATAAATAAATAAATAAGAATAAGTCACAAGGCGGATTGAAAAGGTTAGTTTTTCTATCCATACAATTGACTTGTAAACATGCGTGTTTAATTTAATGTTTAAATTTGTTTAATTTTCCTTCCTTATCTCTGTTTCAGGTACGATGAACATAATTTTGTTCAGTATTCAGAATCATGTTTGAAACATTGGTAAGTGATGACACGTCTGTTCATAAATATCGCATTTATAGATTTTAACGATGGAAGGTCTAGCGAGGATCGGTCAATAAGTACAACGCA
Source organism: Magicicada septendecula (assembly GCA_034769895.1). Classification (NCBI taxonomy): domain Eukaryota; kingdom Metazoa; phylum Arthropoda; class Insecta; order Hemiptera; family Cicadidae; genus Magicicada; species Magicicada septendecula. The sequence continues at coordinate 484,444,269 of CM068372.1, forward strand.
AGTTTTACATTATTTGTGTCCATGTTTCGACAATATTTATTGTCATCAGGACCTGTGTACGGATTCAAGACAAAATAAAAAAAATAAAATAAGCTCAATTAATTGAGTGAATGTGTGTGTGTGTGTGTGTGTGTGTGTGAGAGAGAGAGAGAGGGGGGGATACAGAGGAAGGGAGTTGTCACGGTTTTACATCACCAATATAATTACATTTCTTACACATTGTTTTAATTAAATACATAGACAAAATTATAATACTCGAAAACAATTAATACAATATTAGATATATATATATATATATATATATATATAATTATAATATATACTCATAATATACATGTATACAATACAATTATACATATAATAGGTTTTATCAATTAATTAATTATACATATAATATATTAATTATAATGTATAGGTTTTACCAAAAAGGTTTAAAGTCGATACAACATGAAAACCGTTGATAAAATAGTAAACAATTTATTCACAAACTTTTAATCTTAATTAAAACAATCTGTTACTAAAAGTGCTCAAAATAGCAAACAAATTAAATACGTCAATTTCACCTACACAGGTTGAATAAAGTACAAGATTTCGAAATTATTATAATATTAAAAAATAATATTCAAGAACAAAAGTACAAAAATATCATATGTGTAAAAAAATAACACTGACGTTGGTACACTGAAACCTAATAAAAGTCCAGTAATTTGAAATAATACCAGAAAATTCTGGTTACTTATCCTTGTAATTCTGAACACATCTAATAAATAAATATATATATATATATATATATATAACATCTAATTTATTTCGATTTCTTCATGTTAAATTCTTTGCTAGATTTGGAGAAAACCCTAGTCATTTTCGGGCATTTTTTAAATACACTTTCGTAAATATTTAATAAATCAGTCTTCATAAAATTCTAAAAAGTAAATTTTTATGATATATTTCTAATAATTTTAAAATTATTTTAATAAATGAATATAACAATCTTGTTAATTCCATACGTCCATCCATTTAGATGCAACGTAGCGTTGAATGATCTCTGAGGCCAAAAACGCAACCCTTCCGTTCCAAAGTAAATTGAGGCGAATGGGGGTGGATACCATGATGTTTTCAAGTTAGGTAATACAGTACCGTCGGTGATGTTTTCAGAATAGGGTAATACAGGTTATCGCATCGGTCGTAAATGTGTTCATGCAGGCGACGTAGTATTTCAAAGCAGATAACGTGGCAAAAAAAAATATTAAAATAAGTTTAGGCAAGAAAGAGGCTCACTTATACAGTACTGGCCGCATAATGGCGTTTGCCAGTGAGTTAATCGGATTATGCCGCCGAGTTGCATTAAACTCGCTGAAAGTCCACATTAGTCGCCACCGCAGTCAGACAGCGAAATCGAATTTCAGCAAGTTAAGTAGATTATTGTGCTTAGTTTGATGTAACTTACGGTAACATAATACCTCTAATTATTGTTGTATTGTAAATTACAAAAATTATAATGTTACCCCGCAAGATAGGCAACGTGCGCAGCTTACATAACAAACATTGGATTTGCCGCGTTCACAAGTTTGAACAATAATCTATATTGGTACCTTAGTCAGGGGCGAACTGGCCAGGTCGGCTGGTCAAATGATAATGAAATTTTTTCCTTACAAAAGCCATGCAAACTACAAATGGTTGAAGGTGTAACTCTAAAACAATCTCTGAAAATAGCCTCAGTTTTTCCCCAAAATCCTCAATTCTTGCGACTATTTCCAAAAACAGTAAGATATTTGAAATATTCCTAACTAAGAAATATATTGTAGGGTGTTTAAAGCTTCATTCAGCCCTTTGGAAATAAACGTAAGAATAGCCTATGGGAGGTGAGGGGGCATTAAAATATAATTAGCCTAGGGCGCCAAGATACCTTAATCCGGCCCTGCTTATGCCAACAATATAATTAAGTGGTTATGTCGATGCTTATGTCCGGGCGTGCGTGTGTGTGTTTGAGTAGCCGTAGTGGTATTAAGGTGTTGCGGTTAACGTACAGAGACAATTTCTTGGCATAATAGAAAAGTAGAAAGTTCTCGTATTCAGGGCATGTAATGCGGCATAAGAAATACCATAACTACAGATAATGCTGAAGGTACAGGTACGAAAAGGAAGGGGTAGAACGAAAGAAGTCGCCAAATGAGAACGAACACAGACGGGGCGGAATTTGAATAAACGAAACGCAGATCGGAAAACAGTTGTCCACGGCAGTCACCGTTCCATATCTACATAGGAGTGAAGTAACGAAATCGATCGTTTGAACCTCACGGAGAGGTGCGAAAGCGTTGGACGTCAATCGGACAGAGTCCCAGAAATAAAGATTGCGATGGACAGAATTTCGTGAAAGAGCTGGAGACGGCCTACACTCGTAGCCCTATATGAATTGAGGAAAGCCGAAAGAACATATTAACTTAAACTGAGAGATAACAATCCCAAATAATATGCAACAATGCAGTGCAACATTGTTGGCACACACAATGCAGTACCGTATATTTGTGCGGAAGCGGTATTTTTTTCCAGCAGCGAAAAATGCATTGTATTAGGACGCACGACGCTAAGAAACATTGACCTAAGAAGGAGTAGAAGAAGCAGAAAGAGAAGAAGAAAATTCAATGCAGCAACGAGCTCGGCCCACGCCGAAGTCACCAACAATAAACAATATTTACGACTTTTTAATTAAAATAAACTGAACGGCCACACGGTTTGTAAATCAGGTATCTTCTTATATTGCCTTCAACTTGAAGAACTCAAAACACGCGTTACTTATGCCTATTTGTACACTTCGCGGTAGGCGGAGTATTTAATGGTCGATGATAAATTTCACCGCTAGGCTGCGAGTGCATCCACACAAACGTATAGTAATTTGCATAATACAGTAAATTTAAGCCCGCGCACACACACGTTAATTGTTATTGGAATAGTGAAGTTTACAGTTGTATGTAATAATCTTCAGGTATTTTATGTGCTTGTGTAATGGCTTGGCTGTTGCCACGCTATTTATGTAACTGACGCTCTCACAGCTCCCTGCTGGTGCCGTACATTGTAGCCATTCATTGTATTGCACACAATCCGTTTCACTTACTGCAGCGGTGTTTATTAATGGTTTGGAGTAAAAAACAAACTACATAAAACGTAGCTAATTCTTTGTCGTCTTCTTTTCTTGTTCTTTAGACATTAGCTTGTTAATCGTTGCAAGAGTAATTTCAAATTTACGCGCGCGCGGTACAAAAATGTTGTCACCGAAAGTACGTCGTATTTTATTTTACACGTTATATCTCTTCTCTCATTTCCTCATCATATCTAATTTAGTTCACTCCCTCACACTGGTTCGATCAGTACAATAATTCGTTTAGACAAGTGGTGTTAGTGGCGTGTCTAGAATTTGGTGGGGGCGGAGGTCCGATCTAGTCGGCTTCATACTAATGAAAAAACAAGTTAGGACTAACAAACATAACTATCTTTAAAGTGGTTGAAAAAAGCTTGATAACATCCTGAAATCAATCCCATTAAAGTAAACTGTAATAACACAATAAAAACACGCGGTATTGAAACATTCTTTAGAAGATTACTGAATTGTTAAGTTTCTTTAGAAGATTCACATAATTGATTTCCTACAGTTCATATTTCAATCGTATACGAAAATGCTGTATAATTAACCTGTTTGTAGTTATATTTAAAAGAGAGTTACTGTACTACAATAGAGTACAAAGCTGAAAAAAATAACAACATTAATAAATAATACTTTATAAATAATTTAATAAGTAATAATTAATTTATAAATAATAACATTAATAAGACAATAACAATAATAATCATACAAATTAAGAGATTAACAAATTAACAAAATTAGTCAACTTTTTTCGACCCTCTGGGGGGTCCGGTCCGTTCGCCCCTGAGTGGTGTGCAGCTTGAAAGCGCCTGAGGGCCACAGTTAAGCTCAATAATATATTGGAGGGTCACATCATAAGCGACGATTTTCGACAAGTACCGTAAAAATAAAATTAGCAGTATTTGATTGTAAATAAGTAAAAAGAGATAATCTCCGCATTTTACATATCTTACTACTATGTCTTTAACGGTACAATGTTTGTTATGTCACTATAATAATGAAAATATAAAAAAAGATATTAAATGTGAAAACTGAGGTCACTAAAGTAGGAGTGTCCATATCGAGCTTAGAAGTTGCTAACAGTGTGCAAAGTGTGCGGCGCACACGGGCGCCAGGATAGTAGAGGCTCCAAAAATTTTCAGGCGAGGAGGAAATATTTGAAAAAAATTAATATCCGTTAAGTTAATTGTATTAACCTTTTCGGTCCTCTGGACGGGTATTCTCGTCAAATTGTAATCCCTGTGTGGTGCCCCTGACGTGTTAAGTCGCACATCATTTTGAACTGGTGAAGTGCTCAGAACGGTTTTGTATGCCTATGGCTGTAACTAACGGGACTAGTGTCGTGCACACAAGGTCCCGTTATGTACCAAAAAATAAATATTTAATATTTGTGTTTATAAAACTGTAAGTTTATCTGTTATTTTACGTAAAACTATATAAGGCGCAATTGGCAAATTATTTTCTTGACAAATAACATAAATTACTTTATTTTCTTCCAAAATATTTTTGATGTTTTTGTACCCTTCTTGTATGTTTATTGTTTTTATAGATTATTTTTGCAATTCCTGGTTTTTGTTCAATAAACTTATAATTAATATATTTCGCATTTCATTCGTACTCACTGATACGTTTTCATAAAGTGATTTTTTATTGTGGGGGGTTGAGGATATAGGGGCGTCAACTAAAGTTCTGCACACAGGCGCCGAACATTACTGGCGCGCCTCTGGTTGCTAATCTCAGTAGGTGAACTAGGCGACTTCTGCTGTACTTCTTGATTAACTTCATTTACAGAACATGCTTTCACGGGTGTTCTTTCTCTGCCTTAGGATTTAGGATTTTTGTTTCAGGATTTTCTGTCTTCGATGACTTAGGGACAGAACGAATTTGCAGCTAGGCCGGGCATTGAGATTGACAAGCGATCTGACTGAAGATAGCAGTGATGGATCTCCCGTAACGTTACGTACGGATACAGTGTGTCACTCAACCGGCAAAAAAGATATTTCAGTATATCGCAACCACAAAATAATTGAGCTTATCATTTACGTATAAATAAATTTAGGAATATTTGTGGTACGATTCATAGGAATCTTAGAAATAAAACAAGACACAGCACAAGGATTAAATTCTATAAGACAATTGCAATACCCACATTGACATACTGCGAGTGAGCCGTGGGTCGTGACAAAAAAGGAATGCGGCAAGATTCAGAGTGCTGAAATGCATTTTCTTCGAAATACTTTAAATTATACATTGCAAGATAGGATAAGGAATGAGGATATCAGAGCAGAACTGGAAGTAGAGGACATAAATGAAATTATTTCAATTTATAGAAGACAATGGTGGGATCATCTGCAAAGGATGACAGAGGATCGATTGCCGAAAGCGCCATTGAACTATAAAGGCATTCCTAGAAGAGACTTGGGTCGTCCGAGGATGAGATGGGTGCCGGAACAGGTTTATATAACGAAGAGAAGAAGAAGATTTACGTATATACAAGCGTACGCACAGAGAGAGAGAGAGATTCGTTGTCAACTGTTCGGATCGCGACTGACTGCCACTTTTCTTCTTTTGTGTCCGGAACATTTAAGGAACACGAAATACTATCACAGTTCGAACACCGAAGAGTATCGATATGCTGCAGCACGCTGCGGAAGTCTGCACAACACGTGTCAGGCTTCTTCACCCATGATGCGCTCAGTTCTATGTAAGCTTTTAGTATCTTGAACTGTGTGTATGCTCAAACTAACCTAGATAAGGAATAGGGGCCACGTGTACGAGATGTGTATGTGTATGTGTCTTGTACATCAGTGTATGTGAAATTCGGCCGTAGTTACGAATACTAGCTACAAAAATTGTAAAAAAAGAACAGTTAGAAAAACAGCATTGAATTAAGCGAGAATGTTACAAAACAGAAATTAACGGTGAGAATTTTCCATCTTTAATGAATTGTCTTCCCGGCTTCTCTACTGTTTTAATAAGATCACGATACCGTTTATACACCATTCATTAACTAGCAGTAGTTGTAACAATGGGCAATCTGTTGTATGAAGACGCGGTGAAGAAAACGGTGTTGAATTCCTGAACGCACGCATACCGACAGGAATATGAATGCTTTCACGTGGGAAAGCTTTGTATTGTGTTGTGTCGGGTTAAAACAATGCGTTTAGGACGAACGAACGTAGTAACCTTGACTCGTCGTCTCCGCGACCGCCGCGCGGTGGAAATCGATTGTTTGAAACGCAGGAAAGTGAAGGAAAAGAAGAAGCGCTCCACAGGACGGGTAACCAACGGCGCGTAGCAGGTACAATGCCCCCCTCGCTATCGAGTTTTCTTATCTAACTGTTTATCTCTTTGTCAATGATTATCCATCTGCAGGTTCTGATAGTCACTCATTAATTGGGAGAAGTTTTTTTTCTGCTGGAGGTGTAGATTATTTTGTAATTTAAATAAATTACCATCGACCTTTATTATGTCTTTTGTCTTGTTTTAGTTTTGTTTTCAAAGCGTCAGATTTTCCCTGTTTTCTTTTTCTTTTTCTTGTAGGTCTGTGTTCCACCGACTTTTTGCGGGGATATTAGCTTATCGTCGATCATCAGCCATTTTTTGCAATTGATCCTTAGGGTTCTCTCTAGTTTCTCTCCGTTGAAAAAGTCTTTGTTCTGTTTCCTGACCTGACGTTCTACTGTCTTGACGTTTTTGCTAGCCATGCTAAATTCACTTCGTATTTATGTTGATGTGTTCGGTTTTGGGTTGTTTTCTGGGTGAAACATATTTAGCTTTGAGGTTTCGAATTGTTCCCCGTGTGCTTTTTTTGGTTCTCAAAAAGGCCGATGTAGAACTTACGTACGCTAACACGAAGCCAACGCGAAACACAACGCCACGTGCGCGTTTGCACAGAGAGTTTCAAGTGGTCTCTGCCGTACTTCGTGGGCGTAATTCCTCTCATTAACGTTTATATGAGTGTATATGAGGTCGGAACATAATGGGAAACAAAAATTTATTAAACCATATGTCTGGAAAGCCTTTTTCTGTTTATGGCAAAATAAAATTTAACCTTTTTTAGAGTTGAAATACACATTCTTGGGTTAAATTCCTTTCCTTTCGTTTTCTTGGCGGGTTTTAGCCTGCTCAATGACTTTCTTCCATTCCGCCCTCTCATTACACATTCGTCTCCACCCTCTTACTTTCGTACATCTCAAATCACCCTCCACGTCATCCAACCATCTCTTTCTGGGTCTTCTTCCTACCGGTGTCCAATCTGCAATTCTCTGAGCCATTCTTCTGTCATCCATTGCCTTACGTGGCCCAGCCATTCAAGCCTCCTACTCTTAATAAATCGGACTATGTCGGCACCCTGAATCAGTTGGTCCAGTTCATAGTTCATTCGAATCGTCCAATAGGAATCTTCAATTTGTAGAGGTCCAAAGATTTTTCGCAAGACTTTTCGTCTAAATATTTGATCCTTACTTTTTGGATTAAACTAAGGATACAAAATTGATGGTTTCAGATTGAATTTCGCCTAAAGAATTTTGAAAATCGGTTTAAAAAGCCATGGTTACATGAAAAACCTGTGAAAATGTGTACAAAATTACATTTTCACGATTTATTTGTGGAAAACAGAGAGTAAAGTTGTTCAAATGAACTCTTTTCTAAATCTATTAGAAAATTAAATTCTGACTTATTTGGTGTAAATAATATTGTAGGAAAATGGTTACAGTTATAAATAACTAGCATTTGTCCATCACTCGTAACCGGCTATACTTACCATGTTAAATTTATCAATTTTGAGACCCTTTATCTCAGAACCTGTAAAAGATGTAAGTCTGAAATTTTAGCACGCAGGTAAGCAGTGTGTAGACTACAAACATTACTACAATTATGAAGATGTCTCAATTTCCAGATTTTTAATAATTTTTTTATAATTTGCTCAAAACATTTGCATACAAAAAGCATATTTTTAATTCTTTTACTTTTTTTGTCGAAACTGTATAGTTATAGTAGTGTAGTTACATCTTCATTAACCCAACAACCACAAAAGAATTGATAGTTTACTTGAAATAACGGGTCATAACTAAAAAAAGTATTTTTGAACAGATTTTTGTTGTTTTCCCTGATTTAAAATAGTCCAGCTCTATACCCAGGGTCTTCATTTATGTCCACTTGGCCCACTCGTTTTCTCTCCACATTTCTAATTGACTGTCTAACCTTTTCCATCAATTCATCTACTGCTGTATCTGCCTCAAAGGATTCCTTGCAAGTCAGTTTTTTCATTACCTTAACCTTATTTGATCCTATGTTGATCCCTAATTTTTGTAAGACTTGACACTTATTTATATTACCTTCATTGAAGGTCAACACAGCATTATGTACAATCAAAACCAAAGTATCTAGTCTAACAAATATATTTTTTGGCAAACTATTCCAAATCAAATTGTTCAGCGAATTGAAGACAATTTTTTAACAAATAGGATGACTCATATCAGCAAATATTGGCTTTATTACGGACATTAGTATTGAATGTTTGTTGAAATTTCCTTTCCAATAGTAAAAACTGCATGTCTCTGCGTTTTGTTATAAGGGAGTTCGCAGATTTGTAAAAAGTGGTAACTTTATCAGCACTTTTGAGAGAACTTTTCCTACGATCTCAATTTTTTTTTAAATTATTATTTGACGTATTCACATAAATTTGATACCAAATTACTCGGAAAATATTGAAGATTTTTTTAAGACAAAAAAACGATTTTTGTAGGACAAAAAAAAACGATTTTTTTAGACGATTTGCCGGTTACGAGTGCCCTTAAAATCCAAGATAGTCATTTCTCTATAACGTTGTTTGTAAAGAATTGTTCAGGATAAATTTTTCTACCGCAGTTGGAGAAAAAAATTAATTTATTGTGAAGCACTTTAATAGTACTTTTTTCTTAAGAAAAAAATGTGAATGTGCAAGTTTTAGGTGATTTTAATTTTTACAAATTTTCATAGGATTTCACGAAACGCGTATAGTTTTTTGCCTTTTACCAAGTTTTTAAAATTCTTTAGACTAAATGTAGTCTGAAAGCGTGAATCTCGTATCGTTAATTTCATCAGTGAAGATTGGAGTACCATTGCGTTGTTTTGTTTACGCAGAGAAAAGGGAAAATCTTCGGTTCACCGTAAGCAGGAAACGAACCTATCTTTTCATGAACTTTTATTCACTATTTAGCGACAGTAATACGACTATAAAGCATAGTAGAAGTTGGTTTTACCTTCCTCTGTGTTTGTGTGTGTGTGTGTGTGTGTGTGTGTGTGTGTGTGTGTGTGTGTGTTTTTAATTATTCACAATTATACAATGTTTCTTGTGCGAGTACGCAGGATTATAAATACTTAAAACACAGCTGTTACTTATGTTTATATGAGAAACGTAAGTAAAAGAGAGTAAAATATTATTAGTCATATTTTAGTCATAGCAATCCCAGAAGAAATCTTATATGACTTGTGAATAACATAATTTTTTTTTTCTATTTATATCAGCCATTTGAGGACCACATGCCAATTTCAATTCTTTATTCCTTGTTCTTTCCTGTTTCTCCAATATTCTTTCACCTTCTCACTATGTCTCTTCTTCCTGTCTTCAGTCCACTTTGAACCTGCGTTTTCTCTCTCCTACCTTGGGCTTCTTCCATTTTTAACACTTTTTTCCGAAAAACTTCTCTTCTATGATTGCAGTTGTTGGGACTCACCAGAACCCTTGGTCCCAATGATGCCATGGTGAACTTCTTTTCAAGTTACCACCTGGGATAGTGCCTTCAATTAGGGGACTTTCCATACTGCAACTGAAATTGTATAGAGTGCAAAAGTAGGAATTAAATTCCGTGATCAAATTTTTAATATTACATAATAAGATATAATAATAATAATAAGACATTAATAAGATATACAATATTGCAAGAAGCAATAAAACGTCTGAAGCGTTACTATTAAGTGGAAGAAAAACAGTCGTTGCAAGTCTACAAAGAAATCATTTTATAATTCCTATTTGGCGTGAGTGAACAAACCTGAACGAACGTTGGAGGAAAAAAAATGTTGGTCTTTTCCATTATGTGCCTACAAACAACTCTCGCAGCGTTCACGAACCACCAAGCTCCCCCACAAACGTTCCCGCCAGTCCCTACCCCTACTGTAGCGGTGTGAGGAAGAGGTGCTTAGCATGCGACTACACACATACATATGGCGCACGCACGCGCGCCTTCAATTCCAAACGCTTAAACGCTTCAATTTTATTCTTTTTATTTTGTTTCAATTTTATGTTTATTTTTATTTTTTCTATATTTTTTTTTGTTTTGATTAAACGCATGCACTCACGCCTTCAATTATTTTTATTTTGTTACTTTTTTTTCAGTTTTTATTAGGAGGGTTTTTTAATTTTATTATCACGATTATTTAATTTAAATTACATTAATTACATAATCTAGGATTCTGAATTAATCCTTTGTTTTCAAAAAAACGAACGACATCTTCCTCATTTCGGACGACAGTTAGCAACTCAATCAAATTCATTTTGAATAAAGTAATATAAAGAATAACGTAAATAATGAACACGAAAAAATGTAAAGAATGGAAAAATACAAAATAAACGTATGAAAGAATAAGCGTTTGTAAGAAGAAACGAATTAAATAACTAACGAAAGAGTGACTTTGAAAAATAAAACAATGTAACTAACTGTACAACGTAAAGGTAGAATCGTAGACTCCAAACCGAAACGATAAATGTGTTAGTAGTAGTGATATGGTAATCACCCCTCCTTCACACCGCTACTGTAGGAGTAGGGACTGGCGGGCTCGTGAACGCTGCGAGAGTTGTTTGTAGACACATAATGGAAAAGACCCAATCATTTCTTGACGTCGAAAATACGACTGGGTTTGAGAGGCTGAATGGTTGGTTGTCTCAACAGTGTAGTAGCCTGAGGATGTAGATACTGTAGTGGGAGTCTGCGTACGTTTGTGACAGGTAAATAATTAAACATTAATCAATATTATCGGCATGGGATCGCACCGTCTCGCAGAGACATCATGCGGTTGTATTTGGTGTTCTTGCGTCACTACATCTCGGATACAACACGATCTAGACTAGTCACAGACTGTTGTGTATCAATAAAGTGTTGTGGTTGTTGTTGTTGTTGTCGTCGTCGTTGTAGTTGTCGTCTTTGTTGTTGTTGTTGTTGTTGTTGTCGTTGTTGTTGTTGTTGTTGTTGTCGTCGTCGTCGTCGTTGTTGTTGTTGTTGTTGTTGTTGTTGTTGTTGTTGTTGTTGTTGTTGTCGTTCTTCTTCTTATTCTTCTTCTTCTTCTTCTTCTTCTTCTTCTTCTTCTTCTTCTTCTTCTTCTTCTTCTTCTTCTTCTCCTTTGTACGCCTGTTGGTCTTCGACTTTTAAGGAGATGCCGTTCTGAGCCATGGCCGGCTCTAGTAGAAGGCCGGAATATTAAACGTGGCAACACTGGAACCAGCTGATATTTGAGGCCGGCTAGACGATTTCTTAATTTATATATTTCAATAATCAAATCGCGTCATTTTAAATTGCCGGTTAATAGCAGTTTTATAATTCTTCATTTTTTGCAAACTAAAAGTTTATTATGTAAAATACTGTTATATTATGTAAGAAATGTAATAATAATTAACTCATTCATATGATACGAATTCAATAATTCGAATAAAATTAATTCATTAGGCTTTACACTAATTCGCTATTTTTCAACTTAAATGTATAGTACTAAGTGTATAGTATAAATAGGCCAACTCATTAATTTAGTAATGCTATGAAATTAAATCAAAATATAACATGTTCACTTTAGCTATTTTATTACACTATGCTTTTAGGCCTCAGACGCGACGTTGCCACGTTTAATATTCCGGCCTTCTACTGGAGCCGGCCATGTCTGAGCCCGTCAGTCTGGTTTATATCTTAACCTTTTTTCCCAGGCTTACTTGTCACATGGTATTCTTTTCTTGGTATTCCATTCTTCCACACGTTGATTCCATTACCACTTCTATTCGTGATGTATCTTCTAGTACCACTTACCACTTCTATTTTTATCTTTTATAACAACTTTATATTCTAATCTTTACATTAGCTATTCTATCGGCCAGGGTGATACCACTAATTGCCGCCAACGTAGAACATGTCCGTCGCTCTTATTAGTTATTCTGTTCAGGAAGTCTCAGAAGCTCATGCTATAATTGATCGTATGACGCACCTGTAACACATACAATCGCGTTACTTTATGGTGGCCGCTTCATAGCTGCGCGAAAAGCGAGGGTAGTGGGGAGACTAAGTGTGCTCAGTTATAACACTTCATTTCAAAAAACATTCCGTCTTTTTACAGTTGGTACAGCTGCAGGCTTTGTGCGTGCCCTTAACAATTTAATTGTTACAAATTGGGTTTTACTCATTGTTGACATTTCCGGATTTCATTCACGTAACTACTATTTGTAATTTTACTCAGTATTACTCGAAATTGTATCAAATAGGCTATGTATTTGTAGTGCCAGAACAATGTTATTTGTCACGTAATGTAAATAATAAATTATTACTAGTATTGGCCGCTTTTCTGTCCTGAATTGTTTTATTTTCCTGAGATATTCATTTGTTTTTGCCCTTATCTCTTGACGTTCATTTAATACACTTCTATTATTTCTAATCTTCTTCCATTTTAACCCTAAGTTTACAATAAATTTTCTTAAACATAATAAGCTACCTTGAAAGTTTACACTAGACTTAAGAAGTTGAAGAAGTTTTCGTAGCATAGGATGTGTTTTAGGAAATGTTGAAAATAATATAATCAAATGAAATACAGGCGTATACGGTAAATGCTTTTGTAAACGCATCAACACTTACGCACTCAGTGAGATGTGCCGTTACACTGACAAAAAACAGGGTTCTGCGCATATCATTTTCACCAAGGTAGCCGGCTACCATAAAGTACACGAGTAGTACATGATTCGTTTCCATACTTTGCAACCCTAACACCGTCTGCTTCGGTTCAGTGTCAGACACAAAACAATGTCTTCTTTAAAACACCTAAGAGATGGCGATTTCTTGCGGTTAAAATTGTCTTTCTTTCGGACTGCCTGCATCGTAAATTTAAATTTAACTGAAAAATCATTGTTCAATAATTCTTTTTTATCATAATAATAAAGTAACATGTTTATTATTGCAATTATGTATTAATGTAATTAATGCGCTATTAAAAAACCTATTAACCCAAATCTGTACCTAAAAAGTTCATCTAATCGACCTTGGCGTGTTTATTGAAGGTAAGTCATGAACTTAATTTTCGTATTTTGTATTGTATAATAGGTTAACTGTTACACTATGTACCAAAATACTGTGCCTATTGTACAAGTTGTAGGCTGTGTTGACATATGTCAGTGGGATTAGGTAAGTAGGTATTGGTTTTATTTGTTTATTACTTTTCATGTGGTGGAAGTTTTTCAACTAAAGCAAAAACGCCTTTCCTGACCTTATTTTTGAATATTTAAAGTGGTTTGCTCCCATTTGTCTAAATTCACTGTATGTAATATATTGTAACGTTTTATTACTTCAATTAAATTCGATTAAATATACTTTCACTCTACCTTGGTTTGTTTACGTCCAACTTCCGGACGCCATCTTGATTGCCAACTTCTGAAAAACCAAATACTTACCCATAGTTCGTGAAGACGTATTTTGAGAAAGAAAATGGTTGTTCGAAATAACTAAATCATTCATTTGTTTACCATGAATTAAGTTTTATTAGTTCATTTACTATCAAATAATAATCAAATGAAATACAGGCCTATACGGTAAATGCTTTTGTAAACGCATCAACACTTACGCACTCAGTGAGATGTGCCGTTACACTGACAAAAAACAGGGTTCTGCGCATATCATTTTCACCAAGGTAGCCGGCTACCATAAAGTACACAAGTAGTACATGATTCGTTTCCATACTTTGCAACCCTAACACCGTCTGCTTCGGTTCAGTGTCAGACACAAAACAATGTCTTCTTTAAAACACCTAAGCGATGGTGATTTCCTGCGGTTAAATTTTCTTTCTTTCGGACTGCCTGCATCGTAAAGTTTTTCACGTGACATTTCTATCCCTGGAATCTAGGATCGTCGTCAGAAGCTGTGAGTGGCAGTTGATACGCCACTGTTGCAGTTGTTAGGTCTTCCACGACACGGTCTTTCAACCGGCACTCACAGCTTCTAGATTCCAGGGGAATCGAAACGTCAAACGGAAAACATTCCACGATGGAAGCTGTCCGCGCCGAGAAGATATCATGCTCGAGCCATCTTGGGTAGACCACGATCCCGCGGTTTCGCGACTTGTTTTGTAGCATTAGTTGTTTGGCGAGTTCTGTAACTTATAGGAGTCATCCACTTCCGAACAGTTGCAGAAGCTGTGACTGTCGCCAAATGCTCATATCCTGACGCGCGCGCCCACCGTGCAAAGGGGACTCGCATCATAACATCCTTGTACTGCGAACACATGACCGTCCTGCAGCGCTTGAAACTGGCATTCATCGGACAAACGCAACGCTCTAACTCATGCTTCTTTCAGTCTGTATGTCATCTATATATTTTTACCTTGGTCATCGCTAGAAATGAGAAATACTCTAGAACAGAGAGACTCCAAAACAAAAAATAATGGCTTTTTCAGGGACAAATCGTACTAGAACAAAGACTGTCATATAGGACTCGCTAATAGAACAGGTGCCAGATTTCAAGTACCTAGGGTGTTGCATCACATACCAAGATGGTAAGGAGGTCGAAAGCAAAATTAATCTCTTCCAGTCGCTTTGTGGCTGTAACTTATCATTTAAAGAAGGAAACAAGTACCATCTGTAATATTGTTATAGATGGTACTGTCCTGGAACAAGTTAACAGTTTTGAATACCTAGGCTACAGTGTGTCTTATAATGCCTGCAACAACATTGTGAATAAGTTGCATAAGTTCAACCTTATGTGCGGGACCATTAGGCGAATCCTTAAGTCAGCTACTAAAAAACACGCCTAAAATTCTACAAGGTGATGGCTCTTCCCACACTTCATTATGGGTCTGAGAATTAGACTTTGATGAAAGGCCAGGCCAGTCGTTTCCAAGCGGCTGGAAATGAGATTTCTCAGTCACGTGGCAGGGTATACTCTCCATGATCATAGAAGAAACACAGATATACGGCAGGAACTGGACATTATGAGTGTACTCGTCAGGATTGCCCAGTATCGGCTGAATTGGTGGGAACATCTTTGCCGAATGGATGACTGCCGCATCCCCAACCAACTATGGAACTTTAAGCCGAGGGGACGCAGAGGTGTGGGACGTCCGAGGAAGCGCTGGAGTGACCAGCTCTAATCTTTGCCTGTTTGAGACCGGAACAAACCATCCTTGGTTAATCCTTGAAGATGGTGATGATGATGTTTAGTGACGTTAGTCACACGTGTTAAATTATAATTTATATTATAGTTTATTTATAATAATTATTGTTTATAGATGTAATGTATCGTTGTACTCGTGTAAATGGTTGTTGAATTAAATGTGATTCGGATAAATCTGATAGTGAAACGTTTCAGTGCCTTTGGTCTTACGATCAGGTTTCGGTCTGGTAACCACACAGCGGCATGACATCATCCAGGTATGCGCGCATTTATTTATTTATTTTCAATGCGTTTTTAATAATGATGTATACTTTAGATATTACCATGAGAAAATGAGTCAGTCAAATTCATTGTGACACCGAGGGGGAACGGATGCAGCTGGCGCTATCTGGTCCACCTTTGTTTTCTCTTCGAACAGCTGTTGTTCAGTGGAAACCTGTTTCCGTCGGGTTTTGTAGGACAGGAATCAGCTTGCCGGAAATAGAGGCCTATAAAACTGTGCTACAATCAGTAAGTACGAGTACCGTGACGTAGCAATTCACACTTGCCACCTGTTGCCAATACTGTTGCTTCTATGTTTTATTCACTTTGAAATCTGATAAAGACAGAAAGGTTTGTTTCAGTTGTTAATGGAAGACGTCTAGCCGTTGTATCGTCACAAGTATTCGTATTAGCGCCTTGTTATCTCTGCGTCGGGGTCGCCTCACAGTGGTCTAGAAAAACGTTTGTTTTGTTCAAAATTCCCTTTAACCGAAAAATCTTATGGGATTTTTAACACATTTGGTTGTCGCATGTGGAGTCGTCCAGTGTGGGATTTTTTCGAAATTTCGAACAGCTGGAGAACAATGAATAAGTTTACAGGCAGATTTGGAGATTAACAGATGTTTACACGAAATACGAATCTTAAACATGTGAAAAATTGTAGTTCTATTTGTAAGCTACAGATGTCGCTCCCCCAGCTTTTCAACTGACTTTCATAGTTCCCTTATCTTTAAATCTGAAAACGACGCGGTGTTCCCAAATGATGGCTTTCTTAGCTGGTTTAAAAACCGCTAGACGGAGCTTGTCTTTGTTTGTGCTTTGTTAACTGCAAATTATTTAAAAGCGTATCGACTCCGCGAACGAATAGGAAAACTTTCTGTCTTATAATTTAAGACTTCACACATGCTAGTGAAAAAGGCAAGAGATAGCCAACCAGACACCAAGAGGAGCACTGGTCGGCCAAGGAAGAGGTGGAGTGACAGCATGTAGCATCCTTGTTATAGGACAGGACACAGTCATAACAAGGAAGTTAAAGAAGAAGAATTTTTTACATTAGTTCCGTGCTTGCTCTCCTCTTCCTTAAACGTCTATTATAATTTGGCATCATTCCCTCTTAATCTTCGTCTACCAGTCTTATGTGCTGCTGGTTTGTAATCCGTTTTAATACAAATAATCGTTTCCTTCATACGTCTCCGTCAGGCGTAATAATGATTTCGCCGTAACACACCTCGTTTTATTTCCATCATCATCATCTTGTTAACGGTTTATCGGTATCGGTCATCGTGCTAACGACTGTGCTATAGTCGGCCTGTTCGTATTCCACAGTCCACGTTTTCTTAGGCCTACCAACTTTTCTTCTGCCTCTAGGGTTGTAATGTTTCGCTATCCACGGTATTCTTTCTTCCTTTCTGTCTATGTGTTGAATCCATTTTCTTCTGTACTCTATAATCGTTTCATTAACTGCAAAAATCTCTTCTTATCTCCTCATTTCTTATATGATCTCGTCTATTACACCTTTTAACTGATCTCATAAATTTCATTTCTGCTGTTTATATCTTCTGTTCATTTCTTTTTCTTTATGACCCAAGTTTCAGAACTATACAGTAGTGTAGGTATTGCCATTTTTTTATAAAATGTTATTTGGGTTTCTTTTCTACTTTTCCAATGTTTTCCAAATCGTTCCAGACATTCTTGTCAAATTCGTCACTTTATTTTCTATATCTCTGTATCGGATCATAAGTATTGTCACGTCCAAGATAGTTGAAATGTCTTACTTGTTCTACGCATGTGTTGTCTACGTATATTTTGGTCTGAACCGGTTCATCTCCTATAAAGGCTATTACTTTTGTCGTTGATTCGGATATGTCACAGTTATATTCTTTTTCTATTTTATGTAAGATGTATATTGCTTGCTGGAGATCGTCTTCTGAAGTGGCCAATATAGCTTGGTCATCCGCGAAGAGAATGGTTTTCAAGCTTTTATTTCGGTGGATTTTAATACCGTCAGGGGATTGTTGTTTCCGTTTTATGAGGAGATCATCTAGATAAAGGTAGTGGCTAAAAAGGTAAATGTAGATCATCTAAAAAGTAGTGGTGACAGAAAACAACCTTGTCTTACGCCTTGGTTTGTTTCAATCGGGATAAATTCTTCTCCGTCGTCTATGATTACCGCGGTGTGTCCATATAAACTCTTTCGTCATACTTCTCTGTTCTATGTGGACATTCCTCGGACCATAAATTCTTACTACTACTATTCCCCTTCGAACTGTTTCAGTTACTCGTATGTAGAGCACGCATGTAATCCTGCCATCACTATTCTTATCGTTCTCCTACAACTCGACAGCAAACACTTCTTTTTCTACTATTATTCCCCTACGAACTGTTTCAGTTACTCGTATGTAGAGCACGCATGTAATCCTGCCATCACTATTCTTATCGTTCTCCTACAACTCGACAGCAAACACTTCTTTTTCTACTATTATTCCCCTACGAACTGTTTCAGTTACTCGTATGTAGAGCACGCATGTAATCCTGCCATCACTATTCTTATCGTTCTCCTACAACTCGACAGCAAACACTTCTTTTTCTACTATTATTCCCCTACGAACTGTTTCAGTTACTCGTATGTAGAGCACGCATGTAATCCTGCCATCACTATTCTTATCGTTCTCCTACAACTCGACAGCAAACACTTCTTTTTCTACTATTATTCCCCTACGAACTGTTTCAGTTACTCGTATGTAGAGCACGCATGTAATCCTGCCATCACTATTCTTATCGTTCACCTACAACTCGACAGCAAACACTTCTTCTTACTACTACTATTCCCCTACGAACTGTTTCAGTTACTCGTATGTAGAGCACGCATGTAACCCTGCCATCACTATTCTTATCGTTCACCTACAACTCGACAGCAAACACTTCTTCTTACTACTACTATTCCCCTACGAACTGTTTCAGTTACTCATATGTAGAGCACGTATGTAATCCTGCCATCACTATTCTTATCGTTCTCCTACAACTCGACAGCAAACACTTCCTTCTTACTACTACTATTCCCCTACGAACTGTTTCAGTTTCTCGTCTTACTCGTATGTAGAGCACGTATGTAATCCTGCCATCAATATTCTTATCGTTCTCCTACAACTCGACAGCAAACACTTCTTCTTACTACTACTATTCCCCTACGAACTGTTTCAGTTTCTCGTCTTACTCGTATGTAGAGCACGTTGTAATCCTGCCATCACTATTCTTATCGTTCTCCTACAACTCGACAGCAAACACTTCTTCTTTCTACTACTATTCCCCTACGAACTGTTTCAGTTTCTCGTCTTTCTCGTATGTACAGCACGTATGTAATCCTGCCATCACTATTCTTATCGTTCTCCTACAACTCGACAGCAAACACTTCTTATTTATACTACTATTCCCCTTCGAACTGTTTCAGTTACTCGTTTGTAGAGCACGCATGTAATCCTGCCATCACTATTCTTATCGTTCTCCTACAACTCGACAGCAAACACTTCTTCTTACTACTACTATTCCCCTACGAACTGTTTCAGTTTCTCGTCTTACTCGTATGTAGAGCACGTATGTAATCCTGCCATCACTATTCTTATCGTTCTCCTACAACTCGACAGCAAACACTTCTTCTTACTACTACTATTCCCCTACTAACTGTTTCAGTTTCTCGTCTTACTCGTATGTAGAGCACGTTGTAATCCTGCCATCACTATTCTTATCGTTCTCCTACAACTCGACAGCAAACACTTCTTCTTTCTACTACTATTCCCCTACGAACTGTTTCAGTTTCTCGTCTTTCTCGTATGTAGAGCACGTATGTAATCCTGCCATCACTATTCTTATCGTTCTCCTACAACTCGACAGCAAACACTTCTTCTTTCTACTACTATTCCCCTACGAACTGTTTCAGTTTCTCGTATGTAAAGCACGTATGTAATCCTGCCATCACTATTCTTATCGTTCTCCTACAACTCGACAGCAAACACTTCTTCTTTCTACTACTATTCCCCTACGAACTGTTTCAGTTTCTCGTCTTTCTCGTATGTAGAGCACGTATGTAATCCTGCCATCACTATTCTTATCGTTCTCCTACAACTCGACAGCAAACACTTCTTCTTTCTACTACTATTCCCCTACGAACTGTTTCAGTTTCTCGTATGTAGAGCACGTATGTAATCCTGCCATCACTATTCTTATCTCTCTCCTACAACTCGACAGCAAACACTTCCTTCTTACATTCTTGGTATATATACAAACGTCTATTGTATTCAAAGTTTTCCGTTTTTCCACAAGTCGTTTGTAAGGTAACGTAGTACATTTCTCTGTTCCGTGAGAAAAACGACGATGGTAAGAATTTATCTATGAGTGGGTGCCGTGATTGGGCGGTAAATCAACCGGCAGAAGGGAAGGGGGAAACGATATTGGGAAATCGACCGGCGACGACACAGATTAAATCGACCGCCGTCACCGAGTTCTCGAATCGAACACAACTTCTCGAGTGTGCAGCCAGTCGAACGTGACATATATTTCCAACGGAATAAATCTATGACACAGTATTGTCGATACTACTTAGGTGTGTGTGAGTCTGAGCGCGTGTCTGTTCGTTAGCAACTGCATATCTGATTCAAACCTCTGTTTGTATTCGTCAGCGTAACTGAAAAACTGTAAGTTTAAATTCAAGACTGATGTATGTTTAGTCTCTCTTCCTCTCCCTCTCACCCTATCTCTTTCTCTCTGTAGCCTAAATATGAGTACATATTCTCGGCTTTAATGTTCAGAAAGTTTAGTTTCAAATGGCCGCGGTGTAGTCGGATAGTCTGTCTGCTTAGTGCACCACCAGGTAATGCCAAACCAGTGTGATGTTTCTGATTGTACATACTCTCTACTTGACAGTTCTGAACCGGTCTTGAAATGTGCCAGCTCCCCGAATACCTGAGATAGAATTTGTAAACACGCGCACGCGCGCGCACACACACCAACATCACCGTATGCGAAGACGAAACCATGCGTCGATTCTAGGACGACATTCAAACAAAAAGAAGAAGGTGATAAAGAAAAAGAAGTAGCAGGAGGAGGAGGAGGAGGAGAAGGCAAAGAAGAAGAAGATGATGATGACTAAGAAGAAAAGGAAGAAGAAGAAGAAGAAGAAGAAGAAGAAGAAGAAGAAGAAGAAGAAGAAGAAGAAGAAGAAGAAGAAGAAGAAGAAGAAGAAGAAAGCGGAGGAGGAAAGAAGAAGAAGAAGAAACCTTAATTGGTGTGTCATTCGTGTATGTAAATGATGGCGTCCCTAGTCGGTTGATGGTCCTTGTCGTTTGTACTTTGGTAACAGCAAAATTTTAAACGTAGCCTATATCGACTCTGTGAACAAATGGTAAAACACGTGGGCAGGCAAAACAGCTGTGGCTGTCACTCTTGAGAGAGCTGTTCACTTCCACTTCTTCTGTTGAGGAAATCAGTCGATTTTTAACATTGAAAATGTTTATAAGGACGTGTCGCACATTTGCGGCCGATCGCTGGTGCGTGATCGAAAATGGGAACCGGTGAGTTTCCATAGAAACTACGTATTTGTTGTCAATAACGTAGTACACATATAAAACTTCGCTTATGAATGCGACTACTTAATTTATAATCTGTACATTGGTAAATGAAGAATGAATTCATTGATTGGTGAATGAACATAAATAAATATATTTTTTAAATTTATAGAAGCATTTTCAATGGCCTTCTCTATGCATTGCATTTGTGCAATGCCTGTAAATTTTTTGCTCTATATTCTCACCCTATACATTGAGAGTATGTTTATTTTTCATGTACTTTCCCTTCTTTTCTTCCTGTCTTAGCATTTTTGACTTTAGTTCCCTGCTTTCCTCATCCTTAAAACGTCTATTATAAAATGGACGTTCTCTTTTACGCTTCGACTACCACTCTTCTGTATTTCTGGTTTGTATAAATGTCAGAGTCACATTCGTCGCCACCTCCTTTACGGCTTAGTCTAGTAGCCTGTTCCAGTCTCAGTGGAAGTCATCCAACCATCGCTTATGGCGTATTCCCACACTTCTCTTCCCGCTTGGATTACAGTCAAGGGCTCTTCTTGAAAATCTAGTTGAATCCATTATCTCTACGTGTAACCGCCACTTCGTTTTGTACCGGGAGATTTTCTCATTTAAGCTTTTAGCTATGTCCAGCTCCATTCTAATACGATCATTTCTGATAAGATCTCTCCTGGTACACCTCAAGAACACCTGGTCACCTTTACAGCCCTCAAGAACCTCTTTGCGCTCCTTGTATTCTAGATACATGTTTCTAGTCAAAGTCTCACTACCATACAGTAGTTGAGGTATGGCCATTACATTATAATATTTCAATTGCGTGTCTTTCCTTGTTTTATTCTTTACATGTTTAATGATACAGCCACAAAGCGACTGGAAGAGACTAATTTTGTTTTCAACCTCCTTATCATCTTGGTATGTGATGCTACAACTTAGATCTGGCACCTGTTCTATTGGCGAGTTCTGTATAACAATTTTTGTTCCCCAGAAAAGCCATAACTTTTATTTTGGATAAGGAAATAGTTTGATTATAATCTGCCAAAATGTTAGTATGATAAAACAACGACCTTTGGAGGTCATTTTCATTCTCTTGGATGACCATAAGATCGTCTGCACACATTAAAATATTTAAATAAAATCCTTTCCCCAAGTATAATCCTTTGGGGGCGTCCAATTTCCATTTCTTTATGGCATTATATATATATATATATATATATATATATATATATATTAAATAAAATTGGCAATATAGATGCCAATCAAAATTGCCAGTAGCTAATGAGCTACGGCAGAGCGGCTTACTTCCTGTTAAATTGTTGATGGTGACGCCCACAAGATTTGTTTGTGAAACGTGGTGACATGATGGCACTGTTGCCCGGAGTGTGACGGTGTGCGGATCTTGATTCGTCCAGCGACAGATCCGTTGGCTGAAGTATGAGCCCTTAGAGTACGTAGAGTCTGAACTACACGACCCTCTTGCCCGTAACTGTCATATCGACGACTCGTCACCCGGTATTACCTATGATTCGCGCCTGTGATTTAATTGGGCAAAACGGCCGCGCGTCAGGCCGTTCAGGGCAACCCCCCCCCCCCCCCCCGTGTACTCAGCAGAGACGACGGCACGTTTGGAAGAACACACACGGAAGAGGCAATAACAGACTATACCATTCACTTGCCCCTGCTCGAACAGAAATAAAACAAAATAGGCCACAAATTTGTTCTATATGCCGATATAAAAAGATACTGAGCACTATTGTCCGTGTACCGCGTCGCCATAGCAACCAGTTAGTATGTACAGCTAAAAATAATTAGACATGAAACGGGTGTCTGATGCGCAGTGTCAAAAGCTCTCGTTGGGCGTACGTAGCTTTGACACGTTGTTTTCCATTCAGTCATATTCTGTTTAGAAGAGCTGCATTAGGGGTGTCGACAGCATGGTGCAATGGTGTAAGTCGTACCACTGGAAATTTGAGGGACGATTTTTCAAGGTGATTTTGTAATTTTTGGGGGGATTTCCGCGGTACTCAGACTTTTTCTTCTACTTGTAAATTCCCCCCCCCCCAAAGGCTCCAATAACAATAAATAGCGCCTACCCTTAATAGAGTGTTCAAACTTGCTCTTTGTGGACTTTATACACTTTTCAGGTTAATAGGTTTATTCCATACCCCCATATTGTGATCCTCCCTACCCACGAAATCAAATTGGAGGGATTTCGGAATACTTGAGGGGGGGTTGCACCATGGCCTTTTGTAGGGATGGGCACCTCTGAGCTGCGTGGTCGGTGTGCCTCATGGTTATGTCACATGGTTGGTCACCTCACACCCCACATGTTGCACTACTCCCCCCCCCCCGCAACTACGATCAACGCAAACCGTTTCATGCCTCGCTGTATCATTTCTACCAGCCAATCGGGGGTTAATTTCTGAATAGGTCTCGTAATTACAGTACACTCTACACTCCTATCAATAGCATTATCAATAGCCGTATGAAAATGTAAAACCCGAGGAGAAAAAATGCGGTGAGAATAGATTTTAAGATAGCCTACATGTAGACAGTGAGGTGTGTGCAAACTAGAAACGTAACTTACTTTGCGGTAAGTTTAGTGAATTTATGTTATCAAGGTCGAACCCAGCGCAAAACAAACAGTTCAGCAGGAAACAAATGCGATCACATGTTGACAAATGTCAGTGTTAACATCCTTCTACTTCCTGTAATCGGGTTAAAGTATGCGACCGCGCGGGCAGTGCACTGATTGACAGCTGGGCCGGCGAACGGCAGCACTTCGCCAAATGAGATTTGTGGCACCAGGAAGGGAAGAGGTCGGTGTCTTTCCCCTATAACCTGATTATCCTTTTTTACCCTGCTCCGCTTCTTGACCGACCGCAAGGGAATAGACCTTCGTTGTTCCCCTGATCCCCTGTGGTTACTTTTCCGTGTTTTTCTGGAAGTATATAGGAAAACTACGGATGTGAAGGAAGAGGAGGCGGCTGTTTGTCGAACAACAGTGGATTGTTTACCAAGTCGACAATCCACGAGTGGAGTGTGATAAGGTCTGACGTTGTTTATATTTGAACTGGAGAATAAGATGAAATATTTAAGAGGGTAAGCCGCATGTCTAAACCTTTAACGTTGATTTTAAACGCATAAAATTTAATATCGCCTGAACCCGTCGTGGTTTTCATTGTTGACGAAAACCCGTCCTTTTGAGTTTAACGGTTTTATTATGTTTTTGTCAACACGACAAATATTTTACCGCCTTATCGGTTAGGTGTTCTTAGTATCTCCACTGAGCTTCAGTCGGATGTCCGACCACGGTACAGTAGTCAGTGGGGGAGGGGGGACGAACAAGACCAGACCTTCCCCCCAAGACGGTCGAAAATGTTTCGAGTTTTGTTAATCTCTTAATTTGTAGGCTGTTTTATTTTTTCAGCGGTGTACGCTAATATAGGCCTTATCTACTTCAGTACTAAAGATGACAGTTCGTTACATTAGTTCCTATATGAAAGCTTTGAATTGCTAGAGACCAGTGGTTAAAGAGTTGACTAAAGCTAAGCAAAGGACCATTCTTAATAGAAACCAAACGCTTTTATTAGTAATCTCAAAATATTATAAGATCATATCAGTCACAGTATACAAAGCAGTATTTCTTCATTTTGGATAACGAAAATCAACTTTTCTTTATATTACATTTACAGCCAATGTAAATTTTCTTCATATTATATTTACAGTAAAGTCTTTTTCATCATAGCCTTTCGTGATATTAAATCGTTTTTTAAATCATTTTTTCTTGAAAATAACGTTTTTTCCTCAGAAACAGTGACTGGTAATGTTGAGTATTGACTGGGTATGTCGATAATTTTGGGAATGTGCTAATTGTTTTTTCACAAAGTATTTCTGTTGTTTTTAGGAACTGAATTTCTAAATTACGGAAGATTTCGTGTGCAGAAGACAAAAACTATGTAATTTATGTTCAAACCACTCGCGAACTAAGATTGCATTATATGATAAGAGTACAAGAGCAGGTGTCGCATTTCCGTTATGATGGTTGTGACATCATTTATGACGTGGATCGTGATGATGTCGATCATAAGGTGGCTAATTTTCAGTTAATATGTGTCAGAAGACGTCAACACGGGAAGAGGGTGGACTAGAATGTAGCTGTGCCTGTCATTGTTGTTATAGGGTTCTAACAGTTGGGGGTTCCGGTGAAGAAACATCTGAGTAGGATACAGGATAGTCTTCCGAAGGCTGAACACGAAGAGATACACTCTACAATGAAGATGTTCCCACCAAGATCGCATTGTAAAAAACAAAGAGAAAAGAACTGCTCATCTGAATGGGGTGCTGGATGGCAGGTTGCCTAACGTAGATTGGCAGTAGGCCTACAACGAAGCATAGGAAGACGTAGAAAGCATTGGTGAAGTGGATTCGTCTGGGATAGGAACAGGTGTTCGCCTATTCCATGATGGACGAAGAAGAAGAATTTCCAAATTAAGAATTCTACCTATCAATTTGTGTGGGTTCCCTGCTATATGCGGATGATATAGTTCTTATTCAAGAAAATGAGATGATTTACAAAGAGGTATGTTTCAATTACAAGAAGTGGCAAAACAGTTGTCACTAACAATTTCAGTAAGAAAGGCCAAAATCATGGCCTTTAAAAGTAAATATCCAGTGAGGACTAAGATAGTTATAAACAACATCACTTTAGAACAAGTGGGCTGTTTCAAATATCTCGGTTGTGGAATAAGATATGAATCTGAATATGATACATGAGAGAGAAGATAAATAAATTTAGGAATATTTGTGGTACCATTCATAGAAATCTTAGAAATAAAACAAGACACAGCAAAAGGATTAAATTTTATAAGACAATTATTGCAATACCCACGTTGGTTTGTGCGAGTGAGGTGTGAGTCTTGACAAAAAAGAGTGCGGCAAGATTCAGAGTGCTGAAATCCAGTTTCTTCGAAATAATTTAAATTATACATTGCAAGATATAATAAGAAATGAGGATATCAGAGCATAACTCAAAGTAAAGGACACAAATTTACAAAGACAATGGTGGGATGACAGAGCATCGATTACCGAAAGCGGCACTAAACTATAAAGCCATTGGTAGAAGAGATATGGGTCGTCCGAGGATGAGATGAGTCGTCCGAGGATGAGATGAGTGACGGAACAGGTGTATATAACGTAATCCTTGAAGAGGAGAAGAAGAATTCTGCCCTACGTCTTGTGGCCCGGGTGTTTTGTACACCGCCTTAAACGGTCAGCGTTAAATGTTTCAATGTTCCGACATCTCTCTTTACAACACATTTCTTCGCAGTGTGTTTCTGTTTAATTACTCAGACAGAAGCCTTAATCAACAACATAATCAGTTAAGAGTTGCGTCGGACAATATATATTACCGCGGTATTCTATACTGTTTGTAGAATTCAGTATACTTTACTACGTGTTAACTGCAAACGCTGTTGAGTCGTTAGCGTTTAACTGCCACTCCTCCTCTACTTTTATAGTAGTTGCGTTTACACGAGTCATTTAAATTTTACTGCTCGCTCTCTCCCCCTGTGTTCCTCCCTTCGTTCTCTTACCTCCTCTTTCTCTTTCATCTCTCGGGGGAAAATGAGTGAGAGGAAGAAAGGGAAAGAGAGAGAGAGAGTGAGCTGAAGTCCGCACGCTTTCATAACGATGCAGCTCGAGGGAAACAATAGAATAATAGACTTATGAATGCATGCGTATGTGCATGCAACCTGCTCGCTGGTAACTTGTTTTAATTAAAACTAGTCTTTGCGTTGTTTTGCTTACTTTCCTTCGTTTGTTATGAATATGAAATAAAATGCACTAACAAAAAAATTGATGAGGTGGGATGTAGTTTCGCGTACACATACAAGCTTGAAGGAATGCGCTCCGTACGGTGCCCACGCGTAAGGTGAAACGCGTCTTGCATTGTTGTTTGGTTGTCGACTGTCACAAATTAGATTTGTTATTTTATCGCGATATTTTTACTTTACCCTTTCATAAAAATTTAACCTGAAGATAACAAAATCTTTTCTTTTATTCGATCGTTCACACGTACAGACTCGGTCGCCTGATTCCTCATCGCTTCTCTCTCTCGATGTATTTTGTATAGCCTACTTTTACAACGATGTATCCATCTACTGGGCCTAAATATGTGTATTTTATTTTATCGAACTTCTTAACCCGCGCGTTTTCTGAAGTAAGGGTGTTACCTCATTTATTATTCATATGTAAGTTATTCAGGAAATGTAAATTTACGGTTTCAGGATTTCTGAAGCCATTGGACACTGTCCTAATTGTATTGAACTACTTCTTCTACTTCTCCTCCTTATTGTTGTTGTTGTTGTTGTTGTTGTTGTTCTTCTTCTTCTTCTTCTTCTTCTTCTTCTTCTTCTTCTTCTTCTTCTTCTTCTTCTTCTTCTTCTCTCCTTGTTGTTGTTGTTGTTGTTGTTGTTGTTGTTGTTCTTCTTCTTCTTCTTCTTCTTCTTCTTCTTCTTCTTCCTCCTCCTCCCTTTGATGGCGTTCTAGCTTAGTGGCATCACTGACTTCTGTGATGTAGGAAGTACTGACTTTCTAACACCTAGCGCCTGCTACGTCTACCGACAGATCTTCTACCCCTTGGTTCATAGTGGGTAGACCGTTTTAGGTAGTCTGTTGTTGTCCATTGTATAGGCTTAATCGTCTATTATCTTCACGCATCAAAAGGTCGATTCCAAGTCTTCCGTCCATTTCTTCTGTGGTCGACCAGTATTCCGTTTTCCCAACGGTCTAGAATCTCGCGTCGTTTTTATTAATCTACCGTCGCTTTCCCGTCAAAAAAGGTCGTTCCATTCTATTTTTCGCCTTCTCACTACAACCTCTATTTGACACTGCCGTCTTATATTAACTCGAATGCTTTCACGGCCGGAGTCAAAGTTGCTAAATTGTGATGCCGGGCTGTTTGGCCGTGGTCCGGTGGTAAAATCTCTAGCAATCGTTTCGGCCGTATATCAGTGCAAATTATGAACTTCCGCTGACGTAAGGTGACACACGTTAGAGACTAGCTAGAGATTTTAGCACTGGACCGCGGCCAAACAGCCCGGTCTTAGCCTACTATGTCACTATTTCGTGTTCTATCACGTCCTGAGTGTACACGCTTCGCCCTTAAGGCCGGGCGCACATTGACGGCCAGGTGACGCAGGCAGGGCAGCTCAGTCTCTGTGACTCCATCTTGAAGGGGAGTCACGCGAATTGAGACGCAGAGCGGGGCAGGGCAGACGTGGCCAATCCCACACATGTGGATCTGACACAGAAAACGCGTGACACGTGTGATACTAGGTTGAATCATGCTATGAACGTCTTCAAACTCCGCTCGATTCAGACGGAAATAGTTCACTAGAGAATTCTCTTGTCAGTGCGAATTCCCCGTGAGTTCTTCTTTCCTTCATGTACTCACTTTTCCACAGCTTTACCTTTCTTGACTTCTGATAGAGTATAATAATATTTCTAACTCGGCGTCCGAATATGACTCAGAGCTGAAATCAAGGTATTCCGCCAACATGTTTTTGGTTACACGCACAAAATTTTGGTTACAACACGGCCTCTGCCTTCGTCAAGCTGCCGCACAAAACTGCTGTCCAATATGCGTGGACAACTGTGCTGCCCTGCCCTGCTCGTACTGCGCCACGGAGCTCAATGTGCGCCTTACAGTCGTTTTGTTCCACTAGTGTCAACCCGCCCGTCAGATCCGTAAGTCAGCACTAGTCGTACCATCATTTTGTGTATCCTCACTTAACCTTCAAGTCTGAGGTATTTATTTTTCCAGGTTATGTCGCCTAAATAAATATCCAGAAATACGAGCTCATTTCGTTGACTGTCTTCTCGCTTCCTCGTAGGTATTACGGTCACTAGAGACGTCTGTACTTAAATATTCAAAGTCCTGCTCTATAACTCTCTTTCCAATTTCCAATTTACGTCGAACGGGATGTTTTGACATTTCCATTGATTGGTCTTATCCGTTGACACTGTCATGTTATATTTTGTTGCTGTTATTATGAACTTGTGAAGAAGTCTCTGCAAATTATCTTATGAATCCGCTGTGAACACTGCGTGATCTGCATATCACACGATACGTAGGATCTGCCTATTATTCATTTTGTACCCACTTATTACAACACTTTCCAATCATTAGAATTAGCGCAGCCCAGAGCCCCTGCTCAGCATCACAACATTATGGTGTTATGTGGGGCTCTGTTTCTCGCATTGTCCAGTATTGAGCTATTGCCTCCCCAATCGTATTATACAGCGTTAATGTACATTTATTCTCTACTGTGGTTTCCAGTCAATAGTCAGTTTTATGACCGTCATCAGCAGGCTGCTAACGACGCAGGGTCCGGAAGTTTCTAACGATATCCCTGCACCATAGGGGAGCTGTAGTATGACATAGGCCTATATATACACTCACTGAAAGTGGGGTGACGATTATTATTACCAGAATGGTGATGGAAAATACACGTACTTCACACATTTTTTTGGGCGGGGGATGATGAAAACAGCACATCGACAATATTCACACTCTTTGTTCTTTTTTTTTATTATATAATTTTTCTTCTTCATTTTACGGATTAGGCTCTAATTGACCTGTTTCGGAGCCCATTTTCTCTTTATTCTACCAACATCACTTTTACCATTAGGTTTATATTATAATTGATTAGTACAGTACGCAATTATCAAAAATTAGTAGAAATACAGTAATACCAGATAATTGTCTCCAGATAATAATGGTCGAGTCTGGTTGGGATTTTACTACAATTTTAACCGTAGCCTACTTACCATTGTAGTGGTTACAAATGACAGCTGTGAACTGTCTTGACAGCTAAGAACCGAGGGTGAAATAGTAACGATCAGTAGGGATGAATCGTAAGTCAGTAGTATATGCAGTGTGTGACGTTGCGCGGAGCAGAAACATGGAATTGGTTTGGGGGGGGGGGATCTGGAAATCTTCATGATGTTAACCTTGTGTAGAATGTAGAATACAATAAGAAACGAGTACCTGATGGGGTAGATACGAGAAAAAGGACAATTATTGCAACGTATTAAGAAAGGAAATGTGAACTGTTTAGGGCAAATTATGTTAAAGGGGAATTGCCTTATTGAACATATGAGAGAAGGGGAAATAGAGGGTAGGAGAAAGAGAAGAAGACGAAGCATAAGAGTTATTGACGATGTCAAGTGAGAAAGAAGCTCTAAAGAAGAAGGGTGCGGGGGATAGAGTGGAGTTTAGCTGCATGTTCAGATGCTTAAGTATCGGATATATTGAAAGACTGAAGGCTTGAATATATATAAGGCTTGTATTACTTTTGGAAGTGTAGACAACGTATAAAAAGTACCAAACTGTCATTTTGTTTAACAAGAAACAGTTGTTATTGATAAAACTGAACAGCAGTATAAGAGAGAACATAAAATTGGGTAATATGAGTCTATAAAATGTTAGCGACTTCTTTTACCTGGGTAATGTGTTTGCTGCTAATAATTATTAATACCTTCCGTAGGTTAAAAGAAGATTAGTGATGGCAAAACAAGCCTTTCAGGATAAAAGGATCTTGCTGTGGAACTATCGGTTGTGAGACTAGGAAGTCTTTTATTGAATTACCTGTGTGGAACGTTCTGTTACTTGGATGTGAGCCGTGAACTTTGAGCGCAGGAGAAAAGAAGTCTTGAAGCTGCCGAAATATGTTTGTGGTGGAGACTCAGGAAAACAAAGGGTTTGGGTGTTTGCGTGGCGAGGAGAAGTAACGAGGAGGTTTCGCGTGGAATTGAGGTGAACAGGGGTTTACTAAACTCTGTAGGCGTTAGCAGACGTGTACTCTGGCATAACACCCTTCTGCAGGACGTTCTTGAAGTTAAGGCCTTGGAGAAGAGATTGCGGGAGTTGCCTAGTACTTGGAAAGTGTGATATGTCGCCTATGTGGAAACGATGAGGTCCAACTCGACACAAACTGCACACTGTCCAGAGAATAATGGAAAGGACTGTGGTGGGAATCGAGGTGAAGTAGGAAAACAATCAAATGAGTACATAGCGAAACTAAATTAGATGATGTGACAGATCGAGAGGCAAAGATGCAAAGAGGCCATAACACAGGTCCCATGATTTCAGTAGAATGTTACTTTTTTTCAGTATTATGAAATTATTATTATTATTATTATTATGCAGGCAGCGAGGGAAGCCTCAGAGAGTCGCGAGTTTGAGACTCGTTAATATATGCAATTAACCCAAGGCCATCGCCGTCCCACCCTGACGAAGACCATATTTGTAAAACTGAAATCCTTGACAGTCGTCTTGTTGCACAATACTAGTGGATTGTAGGAAAACGGTATTCTGCGTGCGCGCGCGTGCGTGTGCGAAGTTGGGCAAGCGTGCGGTCGGACGAAGCGCCGTAAATACGTATTGTTCTTATGCACAACACCGCACGTCCGACGCCTTTGTCGATCACGTTTTTAACAAGCCTAATGATATATTGAATCGCTGTTCCACGTAATGTCTATATTAGAGAGATATTTATGTGTCTTTGTTTTGTTTTGTTAGCTTAATGATGTGTAGCTAAGTTTGTAATGCGAAATACTTAAAGCAAAAATAAAATCTAGTCATCGTTTTGTTTAAGTTTCACTGGACGCTATTTACTGTAACCTTCGTCTCGCTAACTTCCTATACGATCACTAGTCTTCACCTCTGCGCTTTACAAGCGATCAGTTTCATAAAAAGGCTAGACGTTTGGTGCTTTTAGACTTAATAAGCCAAGAGAAACCACTCATAGGGTAGGTACTTGAAAAAAAAGAAAACGTAACATTGCATACGAACAATACGTCGACGATTTAGGTTATGTTATTTCAAAAAATATTTCATGAACACAAAAGCCGCGAATGCGTTACGTTTAAATGTAGGCCTAAATTAAATTACGTTAAATTGTTTTCAAATTTTATAACCACAAAATACTTGAGTAACAGTCCGTATAGAATCAATCTGAAGGGCCAAATTTGGGCCGCGGATCCGTAGTTTACACAAGCTTAATAGAAGCATATGTGCCGACGGCAGGAGGAAGCATCCTAAACGGAAGAAAAGAAATGTAAGATTATAAGAGTAACAAGATAATTCAAATCATCCAAGAGTATACATAATTATGCATACAACCGAGTTTACGTAGTTATCGAACACTGATTAGTAAAATATTAAAATAAGAGAAACGAAAGACTAAAGTAGGAGTGGCGATCACCTTTCCGTGAAAAGAATCAGACGGATCATAGTCTCACAAAATTACTTCTTCTCCTCTTCAAGGATTAGGAGGAACCTGTTCAGGCATCCATTTCATCCTCGGACGACCACGTCTCCTCTACCAATGGCTTTATAGTTCAGTGCCGCTTTCAGCACTCGATCCTCTGTCATCCTTTGCGGATAATCCCACCACTGCGAGTTCTTCTCTGACATCCTCATTCCTTATTCTATCTAGCGATGTATAATTTAAAGTATTTCGAAGAAACTGCATTTCAGCACTCTGAATCTTGCTGCATTCAATTTTTGGCATGACCCACGCCTCACTCGCATATGTCAATGTGGATATTGCAATTGTCTTATAAAATTTAATCCTTGTGCTGTGTCTTGTTTTATTTCTAAGATTTCTATGAATGGTACCACTAAATTTATTTATAGGTTTAAAATTTTTTTTTGGCCAACTATCGTCAGTCATTCCCCATACCATATGCAGAGCTTCATAGCTGTACTCTTCAAAATTATTTGCCACTCGATGACTTCCATTTCTAACGCATTGGAAGCCGGCCACGCCCTATACAAGTTGTTCATTTCTTATGTTTTTTGTCACAAAGTATACGTATGCTATTCATCATGGCAATGGCTTGTCTTCTTTAAAGTTTCTGTCTTTTTTCGTCTAACGTCTCATCGTCAGTCATTTGTATCTGTTACAGTATCGTATATGTCGTCCATCTTCACTTAGGCGACTAATTATTATAGTTTCACTTCTGGCATTCCCGAAGCATGGCATTCTCTGGCATTTCACCTCTGGCATTCTCAAAAAATCTAGTTCGGTTGCTCTTTAAAAGTGTTTTCCAATAGTCAAGTCTTTGAACTGTACCCTCTTTACTACTGTAATTTACATTGTAAATTTGCTTTTTCTTTTCCTTTGTGATATTATTGTCCTCATAATACCATTCAACAGGTTAATAGCTATAATTCCTATAACCTTTCTTTGTTTGAGTTCACAAACATATACAGCCAAATACTTACAAGGGTAAAGGGATAGAGAGACGGAAGAAGTAATTTTACGAGCACATAACGCCCGCAATAGAAACATTTTAATGGATATAATAAAAGTCCCTTCATCCGGGAAACATAATGGGATTCCGAAAGCACTTCAAAGGCGCTTTACGTTAGGAACGTCAAGGACGACATTTTTGCTGTGTTTATGATGTTGTTTTTCTTCTTCTTCTTCTTCAACAGACAAACAAGAAGAAGGTGTACGTAGGTATATATGGTGTACATACTATTTATGACAACAATAGGTTGTACAACAATGTGGGTTCGACAGTGTACCAAAATATTCTCGCTACCTGCTAAAATTTACGCCTGCACTCCACTTTACATTGCTATTGTATTTGACTGACTGACAGGTTCTTGTTATATTGTCATGTTTGTCTGTCTGGGCCGCGGCCGTGCATACATTTGAATACATTTCAGTACCGAATCTGCGCCGTTCGACCCGATTTAAATATGCATACGCGAGGCGCCGTACAGAACTCCCGCATCCTGCACGACGATCGTCGCTATTTCTTATTTTTGTATCGTTGTCTCGTAATCTACAATAGAGTGGCTACAATGCCTCGTCCCGTGACCCTACAGCCCTGCCGGATTGTGACCTCTGCTTCCACGGAGATCTTGTCCTTGCCACATTTGTTACGCTGTGTCCTAGGTAAACGCGGGCAAGACAATGCGTGCGATGCGATGGACGTTCCCGATCAAACTGCTTGAAGAGAATGGCCTTGTCCAAACTGAACACGTGACACGTGCGATTCGTACGACGTCGCGCCATCGCACCGCACGCATTGTTTGAAAACCAAACTGGTTTGATTTTTACCGCAGTTGTCGTCCGGCGAGCAGTAGCAATGGAAGTATTAATTTCTGAAGTTCAAAAGAGAAGTGCTTTATGGAATAAAAGAAACCCACATTACAAGAACCGTGCAATTGTGGATAAGGAATGGGATATAGTAGCTTAAAGTACAGGGTTTTTAAGTAAGTTGTAATTAAATATAGTTTGATTTTAAGGAGAGCCAGATGACCCTATAGGCAAAAAATAGATTCCGGTCTATTGTTATTTTATTCATCTTCAAGTTTAGTTTCATCAGAAAAGTAGACCATAGCAATTCTGTGCATTATATCATATTGTATTAACATTTTGTATGGGTATATAAATATAAAATTGACAACATGCACGCCAATATTATAAAATATTTTTATAAAATCAATATTTATGAGATAATATTTTTACAATATTTGTTTTTGAAATAATGATCATAATACTTTGGTTGATGCTAAATGTAAAATTTACAACATGCGCATCAATATAACAAAATATTTGTATAATATCAATATTTTTGAAAAATATTTTTATAATATTTGTTTTTGTAATAATGATCATAATACTTCGGCTGGTGCGGCATTTACTATGATGCCCAGCTACGCTACTTTTTCTTTTTGTTTTAAATTCTTATATATACAGTAATTAATACTGTTCTTATATAGGCCTAATACTGTACTTGAATACTATAATACAGTTTGATATTTTTAAGTTACAAGTTGTGATGTGTGTTTGCAAAGTGACAGTGTTCGCCCAGAATTTTATTATTTTATTTATCTTCTTTAAAAATCCAGAGACTTTGAATTTATACGGAGAAAGATAGGGTCATCCGACTTCCATGCATTCTTTATTGTTCTAATATTGTAACATGAGTTTGACATTAAACGTTCAAATTTTATTCAGCGACGAGAAGTATTCACAAAAGATGTTCCGCTCATTTTCTGCTGCTCTCGACAGACGATTATTCGCTTTCGAGAATTGCAAGTTTTGGTTTCCTCTTATTACATTATCTTCCAAGACGTTTGTGTTAGCATCTTGTTCCATGTCATTTATAGTAGCCTATTATGCAAAATACTATAAATACGGTAAAGAACCATTTTCAATATTTCGATAAATTTCTGAGTTAGAAAATACTCCTGAATCGCTATCTTTACCATATGCACCCACATCGATAATTAAAAATCGATAATTTGCATCAGCAATTGCCAAGAGTAGGCCTACTACTGAAAAAAACTGCTTATAATTGAAAAACATGCTGCCTGACTTAGCTGGACATTTTAATCTTACATGCTTTCCATCAAGACTCCCTATACATTAGGGAAGTTCCATTTTAGAAAATAATCTTTGGCTACCTGTTCAAGATCTCCAGCATTAGGCACAGGCATATGCCTTTTCTGAAGTGAATCCAAAATTGCCTAGCAAACCTCTCTATAACTAGCATATTGATGCAACAGGTGATTTAGATATTCGAAATGTGAATGCAATTTGTCTGAATGCAACTCCCGTTGATAGGTACCTGAAACAAAAGAAAAAATACGTGTTCTTTTGTTTGCTTTCAGAGGATGATGCTAGAAAGAAATGGTGCAATTTACGTGACCAATTTATAAAAGAATTTAAGAAAATTCCTAAAGGCAAATCAGGCGATTCCCAGGATCGTGCTGCAACTTATACTGGAAAATGGCAGTATTTTAAGAATTTGATCTTTTTAAAAGATACAGTAGTTCCAAGAGAGACTGAGGGAAATGTACCAAGACTAGACGTTTCAGAAGACACAGAGGTCCCTGGTAGAAATGAAAATGAGTTGAACGAAGATGAAGAATGGGAAGAAGCTGCCAGTATTAACTCAAATATAAAGATTGCTACCTTCCATGTAGATCCGAGTGAAACACAGACACTACGTGGTCCTCGAACTACGGAAATACTATCTACTTCGTCCAAGTCAACGCTACCTCGTTCAAAGAGGAAGAGAGCTCGCGAAGAGAACATCGAGATAGAACAACTACTGGATATTGAAACTAAAAAGCTTGCACTCATTGAAAACGCGTGAAGATGAAAATTCTCTGTTTCTGAGGTCATTATTACCGTATTTAAAAAGAATGGATCCTTTGCAGCAGCTACGAGTTAGAAATAAATTCCAAGAAATATTGCTGCAAGAGCTATCACAATCTCCATCAAATAATGTCAATTCTAATATCTCAAATTATTCTGTGTGCTCAACTACTGCTGCATCATCGGTTGACTCAAATTACTCAAACATTTCTTCACCAGTTTCCCCTGCCAACTCACCTTACTCTTGTAATCCTCCGTTATTTCCTTCTCATAATTATGAAAATATTAACCCTTCACCTCATGATGCAAATGTAATGTACACACAGAACAATTGTTAGTAATCTGCACTATGTATTCTTAGATTGTATTCTTAAACAGTTAAATAAAAGCATTATAAATAATATGATTGTTCAGTCATTTACCTCAAAGTGAGCAAAAGCCTCTCTTCCACAGAAAGTGTGATAACAAGCATTACGTATTTTGTCTACAATGTAATCGAAGGTATTCAATGACATTCTGGTGTATTAATGGAATGTGTTTTCATCCTCTCGTAGCTGATAATACAGATGATGAAATTTGCCATAAATCAACCTGTTCCTATAGATTACGCGAGTATTTTGTCTGTCGCGTCGCCAAATTTCTTTAATATTTTCAGTTTTAAAAAACTACTTTCCATTAATAAAATGGGGTGCACCGAACTCCACGACATGTTGAACTCAGGAAGATTACAACTAATCGCACGCAGGCACATTGGCCACCTCCGGTTTTCCCGCCCGGATTTACCGGACACAGCGTTAATTCTCGAGAGTTATCAGATCAGTATTGTTACGACGGTTCACTATGGTACAGTGGAAAACAAAACAAAGGCACCAATTAAGTCACTAATCACCAGTTTGAAATCAACAAGTTATTCGACAAGATTATACTCGTACAAAAATTCATTTTAAATTTGGCGCAATAATATTACACACACAGTAGTTACACACGCAATAATAATATCAAGTAATATAGTCCCGCACAATAATCACTTTTCACTAATAACCACTTGAAGGCACTGTGTAATCGCCCGCCGTAAACTGACTTCCAAGCGGCAGGTGTTGGTTATTTATAGGCTGCAGGGCTCCATAATACGCGTCCTTAAAAAGCACTCGAAAATTCTGGAGAATACTATAGCGCGTCCTTGGCAGAAACTCGCACGTACTGGGCTACGCGCGAAACGCGTAGAACAACGTTCTCCGTAGTACCAGAATGTTCCGTATTACGTAACAGTATGTTATCTCTCTGTAGTAGTGACTGTGCCTTTACTCGTATTTATTGCTGTACCGCACACAGCTTCATTTCTGTTTTTGTCTTTCTGTACTCTCGTAATAGACAAACCGATTATTCGAATTAGCAGTAGCCACAGATTATCGTCTCTCTACTGCAAGTTATTTGTACGCTTACTTCTATAAACGCTTTTACTTAAATTTAATAACTGATAAACAAGAACTTTTCAGCGATACGACGCATTTACGTTTTTTTATCAGAATTTAATTTTACTGTCTCATGTTGATGGCACTCTCTCAGGAACGATGATTTACAATTACGACAGAGGCGGATCCAGAAGTTGATGTCGGGGGGGAGGGGGCAAACCGGTCGGGAGTTTTTTGTAAACACAAGTCATAAAAGTACAATTTATTGTCTACTTGTACATATTAAAATCATGTATAAACGTAAAGTTTATTAACTCTTATCACATGTAGGCCTATTACTTTTCTTTATTATCTAATACAAGTGTTACACAAAATGTGCAGTAATATGTTTGCCCTTCAAAATGGTACCCTTCAGTAAATTCGCACTCATTTTGTAGTTCACGGTAATAGCTTAATTGGTTATTACCTTCAAACCTATTTTTATAAAAAATAAAGTATGACATACTTTATGGCTATAGAATGGAATGGAAGGCCATAATAAGTTCTATAATCATAATAAGTTCTATTTAATAAAAGAAGAAATTCGTTTTATTTATAATAATACTATATTAAAATTTTACAGATACAAAATTACTATTAAATGGATGGCGAACATATTTTTAAAAACGTGTGTGTGTGTTTGTGTGTGTGTCTTACAGAATGTCATTTAGAATAAGCCCTATGCTTGGTTACCAGGGGCGCATTTACAAAGTTTTATACAAGGTTGGTAAATGACCTGAAGATGGCTTGACTGCCGAAAGCGCTCGTCAGTACCAAATACAGCATAGTGGTTTGTATAAAAGTTAGTTATAGTAGAAATATTTGAGACCACTAACACTCCAAAATAACAATAAATTTTATACAAACTATCCAAAACTATGCCTGAGTAAACAGGCACTTGGTAAGTTGGTTACCAACCTATTAAAAATAATAGGGCCATATTAACCGTTTAAATAGGGCCATTGTTTACCAAGTAAGGAGGGTGGGGGGGGGGAATTGCACTCGTTGCCCCTTCTCTGGATCCGCCTCTGCATCAGGAGCTGTCTTCCATGATACACAACATCGCTTTGATCCGCATCTATCGATGTTTTTGACCTCTGTAAAAAAACGCTTAAAATAATCGTTCGGCTCATTATGCTTCATCGTTCAGGCCTCCCCGTATGCTTAGTTGAACAACCAAAATATCTCTATAAAGTTATAAAGTTGTAACCTAGTTTTGCCGCAAAGTTTCACTTGCACACGTTGTTCTTCGAGGTTTTTCTTAGTCACTTTGTCACTAATCCGACGGATAGCGTACGCACTTCTCCACTCAGTCTGGTAATACAGTGTACTCCGGTTATTAGCCCCAGCCGCCAATATTCAAAATGCAAAAACAAAACACAGTTGCGCATAGAAAATGTCTTCGCTTGGTAGATCCGGACCGCCGGTTATTCGATCTAGTAATGGCTCAGATTTTCTCTTCTTAAATTGAAGTAGTAAGGCATTTTTTTAGGTCGTAATTTACACAAGTAGACTAGTGATGGTGACAAACCATAACAGTACAGTGTTAACAATAATCCGATGACATGTGTTCGGTTTCGGACTGTCTGTGTTTGTCCTTGGCGATATACCATAACCGAAGTACAGGCGTCACTAGATCCTCCAGGATTCTTAAAACAGGCCTCTCATATTATTTTATTATGCTGTAATTATAGTATTATTTTATATTTATTACTGTATTTCCTTAGACGAACTTCGTTAGTAACAAATCATATAATCGCGGTGTTTACTGTAGTTAAGAGTCATGTTTGATTTTCAGTTATTACGAAATTTCGGTTTATAAAGCTTATTTACTTACTTTTTAGAAATTTTGGATAATAGAGCCAGACTCTGAATTGGGGGCAACTTGATATAGTCCCAACGTGTGCCGATAAAGCGGAATCCACTGTATAACTCAGAGCAGTGATTCCCAAACTTTTCAGTCCGCGGACACCCCCCCCCAAATAATTTAAAAATACACGGACCCTGTCGAAGTTCTGAAATAAAACAAACAGCAAATATGATGAAAACTCTTATATTTTATTTTTAATGTATTAAAATCAAAATTCTCTTAACTTGTAAAATTATATTTTTCTTTTATAAAATTGCTAAACTGCTATAATTGTTTTTATTATTTAGACAAAGCTTTTCGTCATTACTGACATCTTCAGGTCGTTGTTTAAGACCTGAAGATGTCAGTAATGACGAAAAGCTTTGTCTAAATAATAAAAACAATTATAGCAGTTTAGCAATTTTATAAAAGAAAAGTAAGGATGGCTGCTAATTTAAACAATACGAAGTGTAAAATTATAATATTATTGATATCAAACATAGTTTAATGTGAACAATGAACCTGCTTTTGAACAAGCAGTATTTCTTAACTTTGACTTCAAGTAGCCTACGTGAGCAGGGAGAATGCGGTATTACGCAAATAAGTAGAGGGAAACACAGTTAAACGCTTCAAAGATTTTTTGCGAGTTCATGATAGTCAGTCATTACATATAACCAGACGTCAGATAGCTGTAATTTCGAAAACTGTAATTTTAATGAACTGTCAGTTGAAAGTTCTGCCAATGAATCTTCTTTTCGTAGTGTAAGAGAGTGGTATAGTCAGTTCGGCTGACAAACAGATCTGCAGCACGACATGATTTAAAGACATTATTAAAGCCATTAGTTTGAAATTACTTTTACAATTACAATTAGTTTGAACCCCCCAAAAAATACTGGAATCTTCTACTAATTGTTTTAAGATTTTAAAGTTAGATTTTCGAGCATACAAATCGGAGAAAGGTTTTTCTAAAAGTATATTTTAATTTTTCTTAAAAGTGTCTGCGGACCCCACTTTGGGAAGCACTGACTTAGAGACTAATAGCGGAATAGAATAAATAATGGCAGTGTGTTGTCAAAAACTGTCGCTAGGCGCGCTCAACAGTCGCAGAGCGTTGTTCCTTCAGCGTCGTGTTTATTCAAAAAATTGTGTCTTTTTTAGAAACCACCTCGTATTAACTAGTCTAATCCGTGGTTCGTTTTTGTTCTCGGCATACCTTTGTCTTTCACAAGCACGTCAGACTAAACTACAATAATTGTTTCCCATCAGAAATCTGTACATAAATATGTGTGAAAATATTCGTGTTCGTATGTGACTATAATTTAATTCGCGTATTCGATTACAATTATACATTGTTTACTTAGTGTCTTAGCATGGAACTTTACATACCACATAATTATCACGTTCTCACTCCGTACCGCCGCCAACAATGGTAACTTCCCACCACAGTGTTTTTTCAATCTTAATTGGACACGTTGTAAACCACATAAATATTGTTGCTGGATAATTAAGTTAATGCTGTGTAATTAGTGATAAAGTGTTTTTCGTACAAAGGAATCTTGTATTGTGTTTCGACCTGATTCTGCAGCAGAACCATTTGTTTCTGGTGAATATTTTGCCGAATACGGTCACCCTGTGAGAACCAACACGCATCGTGTCTGTAGCCTACGTCATTGGAATCGGTTGATAGGTATGATGTGGTCTATACAGAACGTATTTGCTCTGTTTCATTAGGTTTATAACGCTCTAGCCCTTTCGCGTCGTAAGAGTATTGAAACGGCGGTCTACTGATCGTCATATGGTACAGTGGAAAACAAAATACAAGACACCAATGAAGTCTAAAAAATCAGCTTTAATTATCACAATTAACAGTTTGTTATCAACAAGATTATA
This sequence comes from Magicicada septendecula, assembly GCA_034769895.1. Classification (NCBI taxonomy): domain Eukaryota; kingdom Metazoa; phylum Arthropoda; class Insecta; order Hemiptera; family Cicadidae; genus Magicicada; species Magicicada septendecula. The sequence goes on from CM068372.1 coordinate 484,486,015, forward strand.
CTCGTACAATAATTCAAATTAAATTTGTCCACACACAATAGGCCTAATAATGTCAATTAATAGAGTCCCGCACGATAATCACTTTCCACTAATAGCCACACTTGAACTTGAAACGCACTGAGTAATCGCCCGAAGTAAACTGACTGTCCGTCGCTAGATCTTTATATTTACACCCTGCTAAGATGCCAGAATAATCGGTCACTTTCTGGATGACGTGTCGAGCAAACTGCGTATTACAGGCGCTCTGGGATCCACTATAAACCGTGCAAACTGTCTGGCCTTGAACTTGAACACAGCGCGCCGACCGGTGCGGTCGGAACAGCCTCGATTGTTGACGCATGACAAGTATCACGTAATTGTCTTTCATCTCAAAGTAGTAGCGATATGTACGTACACACACATTACAGCTGGGCTCTGCTGGGATAGCCGAGATACTTGTAGAACGTTTCGTATTGCGTAACAATATTTTTAGATAGAACAGTTAACGTTACCTATACGGCTACGACAGGTGTATCGGTTAGGTTTCTTCTTCTTTTCGGAACGTTACCTAAGTAAAGTAAGAGAGCAAGTCTGATTAAAAAAATAAAGTATTCATTGTTTTTCTTGCGTTATATTTAAAAAAATCGCTTGTACCGTTGTTTTCCTTATCCTACTGTATTATTCTAAATATTGTTATTTGTTTTATGATAATCGCTTTATAAGTAAGCCATTTCTCAACTATCTTGGACGTGACATTACTTATAATCAAAATAGAGATTTATAAAATAAAGTGACGAATTTCACAAGGACGTGTGGAACGATTTGGGGGAGCGTTGGGAAACAAATGTAGAAAAGAAAACCAAATAAAATTTTATAAAACAATGGCAATACCTACACTGCTGTATGGTTCTGATACTTGGATCATAAATAAAAAAGATGAACAGAAGAAATACAAACAGCAGAAATGATATTTCTGAGATCAGTTGAAAGGTGTAATAGACGACATCGTATAAGAAATGAAGAGATAAGAAGTGATTTAGATATTTTTGCAGTTAATGAAAGGATTAAACAGTACAGAAGAAAATGAATTCAACACATAAATAGAATGGAAGAAAGTAGAATACCGAAGATGGCGAAAGATTACAACGCTAGAGGCAGAAGAAAATTTGGTAGACCTAAGAAAAGGTGGACCGTGGAATATGAACAGGCCGCTAAAGCATAAAACCGTTAAGAAGAAGATGATGATGATGATGATAATCGCTGTATTTATGTTTGTTGCAGGTGTGTGGGTGTACACAGATTATCTAACTATAGTTGTATTGTACGCGTCCTGACATTCGTTTTTCGTAAAGTTCAAGGTTAAGTGATTCTGTTATTTTGCTTCATGTAGTGGTTCACGTATTACAAAGTGCTTTTTGTACCACGGGCGGGACCTACGCGTCAGAACAGTCTGCTCGTACGGAAGGTTTCACTTCCTCTGTCCGGTCCGAGTCGGACTATTTTGGAGACAACGGTTTGTGTTTAACTCTCTCGAAAACTACATTTTGGTAAGGTAGAAGTTGATCAGAGAGTAGTTCGGGTGTCGCCGGTTTACATTGAAAGCGGTCCCACAACGTAGTTGTGTACGGTCAAATGTCACCGTGTTTTGGGGACAACGTTTTGTGGTCGATTTCACAAACGGACCTCATTAACCCTGGAACCGTACACTGGGGCACTGAGTGCCCCACGTAATTTTCGTTTTGCGGTAATTTTGTCTTGGCACCCCTTATTGCCTCCAACATCTGTGACTTTTCCTTGGCCTTGATTGTGCTTCAATTGGTGTGTTTACTTCACACGTGTTAGATCATGCTGTATGAGAAACAGTGACCGCGGAGCATACAGTACCCCAGTGTATGGTTAGTGTTATTACAGTACCCCAGTGTATGGTTAGTGTTATTTTTTTAGAGTGTGAGTAGTTTTACTTCTTTGTGTTTTTTTTTATAAGTACCTTTGTATATATTGTTCTGTATATGTCAAATGAATCATGTGCTTACCAAAGACAACATTTTATTAGAATTAGAAATGCCATACTCTGATATTTTCAATAACACTGACGATACGTCAGGCAATGAAGGTGAAATAGACTGTGTTGTTTGAAGATATTTTTTTGCCCGATGCGTTGATAAGTGTGCCCCTGAACCAGAAAGCGAAGAGGAGGCAAAAAAAGATACATTGCTTAACAGAAAAAGACGAAGGATTATGAATGATAAAAACAATATTCAATTTGGTAGCTTCAGTGATGTGTGTATTATACATATAAATGTTCAGAATGTTAATGAAGGGCAAGCCTCATGCAGCGTGGCTGATAACATTGCAGTACAAGACAATGTTTCCCTACAAAGAAAAAACAAATACTGCTAGTCGTCGGAACCAGTATAACCAGTAGTAGGCTACTTTTCGTAGAAAAAACGTGTACAGAAACTTTTTGAAAAATATAATTGTCATGATTAGGGATCACAGAAACACATAAAAATGCAGTTTTCTTTTTAAAAAACATATATTATGTAGTAAAAACAATCTGCTCTTGTAATTCAACATGTTTTTTTAGTAAAAAATAAATCACAGTTTTTTAAAATGTGAATTTTTATTTGGGGTATACAATGCCCCGTATACGGTTAATTATCCTAAAGAATGGGTATACGGTTCCAGGGTTAAGTATCTTGTGGATACGAGTTTGCCAATCCCGATGTGCCATAGCTGGATTCTCACGTTCCTTCAACTTGTCTTGGGTGAGATCCCTTCCTTTAGTCTTTTCTGTCTAGTCTCTCTTGACTGCCTCTTGTTCTTTCCTGACCCCGACGCTTTTAGAGTAATCGTGGGCTAGGGTGTCTTCCTTTTCCAATTCTAATTTCTTAATTTTGGGTGGCTTAGGATCTTAAAGTGCTCACTGATGCCGATAGGTGAGCACTGGAAATACTAAGAAACGTTCAGTATCAGAATAACTGATACAAAGCCACCAAATCCTATCTCAGAAAGAGAAGGGTGAGGGCGAATCTCCTCCTACGCCCCAAAACAAGGGCCTTTCGGCTAAGGTATGGTAACCCTTACAGAAGAGTCTGGTCCTCCTGGTAGGGGGTTGTGCAGGAGGCCAGTAACCTGTTCATATAAAATTTTATAACACTTGCAGTAACCAAAGCAGCCTCGGTTGAACTATAAAGCCATTGGTAGAAGAGACGTGGGTCGTCCGAGGATGAGATGGGTGCCGGAACGGATTTATATAACCTAATCCTTGAAGAGAAGCGGAAGATGAAGAAGAAGAAGACATATGAGCTATAAATTGCCGCATGCGCGAGTCTGCATGCACTTAAATGTAATTATTTCTTGAATCGGAATATCATTTCTAATGGGCCTCAGAAAATTTATTAAATAGGCCTACTTATGGTTTTGATTAAATGGTGTATCACCAGCAAGATGGTAAAAAAATTAAAATTATAAAAAACTTTAATAAAATGAACGGCAGGATATGTAGCAGAGGCAAACAGGGGCGTATTTACGGGGGGGGGGCGAACGGGACATGATCTCCCCCCTCCTCCCCAGAGGGTCGAAAAAAGTTGACGAATTTTATTAATGTCTTAATTGTTAGGCCTCATATCTCATAGCCCATAACAATTAACAGATTAATAAAGTTTATCAACTTTTGTCGACCCTACTTGTATAGATATGAGATATGAGACTATCTAAACAAGTAATAAGATACAGACCTCAAGGAAGACGAGATATAGGTAGACCAAGGAAGAGCGGAATAGGCTGTAAGCCTGTACCTTGACGTGGAGGAGAAGAAGAAGAACATTGTTAAGCTATTTTATTACTTTTTCAGCGGTGTATACTAATATAATAGTAAATAATCAAACAGGTTTATTAAACAGCACTTACCTATACGTTAATAGTATTAAATACAGACTATAGGATACCGATTCAGACAATAAGTATCTTCTGAACAATGTTCCAATAGCGTGTATTTTTATTGTTACTGTTTACTTTAATGGAATTGATTTCACGATGTTATCACACGTTTTTCAACCACTTTAAAGATAATTAGCTTGATTAGTCTTAACTGTATTTTGTTTTGTATGAAGCCGACTCGATCGGACCCACTCCCCCAGGCGAAATTCTAGAAACCCCATTGGGGGCAAGAAAACTTTATCATTAACACAGGCGAAAAAGACTTAGAAGAAGTATTTGACGGAAATACAAACACAACGATACGTATTGAACTAAAAAAAATAGGTCAGGAGGTGTACAACAGTTTAACAGATCGGGGTGATAAGTGAAATAAACTGGATGTGAAGAATATATTTTAAGTAGTTAAGCGACAAAAATTGAAAGCTATGAATGGACACATAAAGAGAAACAAATCAAGAATTTGTGTTAACAATTTGATATGGAAGCCACTACTGAAAGGGAAAAGAGCAATAAGTTGTAAGACATATGAAGAGGGTCACTGAAGAGGCGTAAAGTTTACGAATGATCGGTGGTGAGATAAAAGAAACATCATTAAGAAGACAGTAGATGTAGTGAACAAACAGAAAACCCTGTAAAGATAAGGAATAAATTGGATGTGCAGTTATCATCACATAAATTAAGTGGGTTAGAAGAGCTTAGTGGAGATGCTTCAGTTCAGTTAGGTATAGAGATATTGTAGACGCTTGCCGATTTGATATGATAGGCCTATCACGAGGAGGCAGAGAGCGTTTGAAGGCCAGAATTCATTTTGTCTGCGGTGGAAAACGAATCCATGACGCACAGTACACCCTATTTACTGAGAGTTGAGAGTACTCACATGAAACAATTCCAGCAGCTGAGCAGAAATAAAAACGTGTCGAGGATGATAAAGTTATCTCGTTACGTGTAAGTTTATCGTGTAACGTATTTCATAGTTGCATAAAAAATCATAATTTATAAAAATGATAGTTAGTAAAGATTATAATGATTGTACATTTATATTCTCCTCTGTTTAACATGTTTATCCGTTTATTTTTTAATTTATTTCTCAAGTTATAATTTATTTTACAATTAAACAGTCTGCTTTGGAGTCCACAAATAACAAAAAACAATAAAATCAGAGCATATAAAACTATAGTCGAAACTATAGGCCTATATGGAGCAGAACTGTGGAAAAATTAATAAAAGAAATAAATCCAAAATAAGAGCTATGGAGATGGATTACTGGCGGAGGTGCTGTAGATTAACAAGACTGGATAGAGTGAGAAATGCAATGATAAGATAAGCGATGGGAATCGACCTTGACATTATAGAAACAATAGAAGCAAGAAGACTGAATTGGTTCGGACACCTGAAAAGAATTTCGGATGAGAGATGGCCAAGGAAGGTATGGGAATGGACTCCACCCTCTAGAAGTAAAAAAAGGAAGACCTAAACATTCATGGAAAATGGACGTCGAAGATGCAATGAGTGTAAGAAGACTTACAGAACAGGACTGTTTAGACCGGCGCCAGTGGAAGCTAGGATGCGAGAGGCGGCGCCAGCCGTAATTAAATCGCAAAAAAAAATTATTTTTCTCATTTTACGATTTCTTTATTATGATGATACGATACGTCTTTTGGTATCGTAGGCTTGCATTTAATGACGTTAATTTCAGCCGAACAGAATACAACTACTAAACCAAGGCCACTCCTGTAGTTATACAATGTTGTACCTCCCAAAATTGTGTAAGTCTGTAAATGCGACGTGTACATAGTAAGTTGCAAAACGTCGTGTTTCGTCGATTCGCTATGAAAGCACTTCATATTAAAAAAAAAATAAATAAAAAAAAAATAAAACGGGTACCAGCAATTAGGTAAGCTTTCGATATTTTGTTGACCAAAATATGTAATCGAACTTTATATAATGTTAAATATGATAATACAGTTTAAGCGCGATACGAATTCTGTAGGTTAGAACCCGGAAGAAGGAGCGTGCGAGAGTCATTGGTGAATTTCGTCGTGGTGTTTCCTCTAGTCGTTGTTGTTGAATACGAGCATAACAACGACGATAAATAATATTAGTTCCGCAATTACGAAAGTGTGACAACACGTGTGCTGAGAGAGTGTGGAAGTGCGTTGGTGTAACACCACGGAAAGAATGTAGTTCACACACACTCACAGGCTGTGTCGTGCTGGCATTTATAAACTTGTATGCTATAACCAGCTCGTTGGTTATAACGAACGCAAGGCGGCAAATTCGTTGCTTGCTTGCTTGCACAGTGTTGTGGAACCTCTTTGTCTTCTTTTAACAGATTTTGGTCGTTACAAAAGCGGCGAATCGAGAAGGCCACGAACAGCTGTTCCGTTTCGTATTGTTTGCGAGCCACTTCTGTTATGCGCTTAACTAGAATTATACAGCTAAAACTATTTTTAAAGTGTTACTAACTGATTTTGTGTGATATTTGTTTTTGGACGTAACTGCTTCTTATCTATAGTTAAATCAGCCTTAAAGAGTTACAGTTGACTCGTTCTTATGCAGCCAAACTTGTCCATCGCTCGAGCCGTATTAATACAAATGGTTGGTGAATCATTTCTTCTACAGTAAATTAAAGATACTGTATTACGACAAAATTGACAGTACACAATTAATATAGTATTATATCATTACTATATAACCTATTTTTTTATATTCCGGTAGTACAGTGTTTAGGCTACACGTTTTCCGGAACCAAAGATTACAGAAGTGATTGAATTCTCATCCTCCACTGCTGCTTGTCCATCCAAAGATCTTCAATTTCTCGTTCTCTCAATATAGTCTGAATTTCTTGTATCCAGGTGATAGGTGGTCTTCCTCTTTTCCTTCTTCCTGGTGGGGTCCATTTCATAACTCTCCTTGGCAGTCTTCTCTGTGCCATTCTTTTCGTGTGCCCATACAATTGTAATTTTTTTGTTTGGATAAAATCAACAATTGAATTTTTCACATTCATTCTATCCTTAATGACTCCATTTCTAACTTTCTCCCGTCTCTGAACGCCTCTAAAAGTCCATCTCTGCTTGTGTGTTTATTAATAGTCAAAACTTCTGAGCCGTAAGCCATGATACTTCTAACAATGTTTTTAAATATTTTGGTTATAGTTTCTGCTGTAGCCCACAGGATTCCATTTAATGTAGATATACCCATCTTTCCCAAATTAATTCTGGATTGTATTTCTTTGTCTTACTTCCCACTGTCCGTAATTTTCACCCCCCAAATAAATACTACTAATAATTACTATATAATGTTATATTTTATTATTTTAATATATTATTAATAACTCCTATCGTTCTCGCCTTTCTAATAACCAGCCAACAAGTAAAAGACAAATGGAAGGAAAGGCCAAACTTTGAGGGGAAGAGTTAATATAAATGCATAGCCTATAGCTTACAGAAGAATTGAGAGGAGAGTTCTTGGGAAGAGTACAAGACAAAAACCAGGCGCGCGTTAAGTCTGGAAGTGTGATCACTGTGGGCCGTAAGAGAAAAATACATTAAAAGAAGAAGTTACTTTTGTAATTTAACTTAAAACTTCTGAAGGGGTTACGCTCTTATAAAATTTAAATGCTAAATTATATACAAGTAATGAAAAGTTAAGTACAAAAATTAATGGTAACATAAAATATCGGTATGGAGAACCACTACATGACTTCCATGTTCTAAGATTTATATTTACAATCATTTACTTGAATTCGGTTCGATAATTTCTAACAAATTATGTGTGTTCCTTGTAAATTGAGTTTTATGTTTCACAAATTGAAATGAAATATTTCCATAGAAACTCCTTTGTCGATAACGTAGTACACATATAAAAAATTGTCCCCCACTCCTTCAACTATCATATTCATTTATAGAAAATTACCCCTCTCCTTTCAACTACCCTTTTTATTTAGACATATTTCATCTACCTTTCTACTTTCTACAGTGGATTATTAGGACCTCCTTTTCAGGATACTTTATTTATCAAAAAGAAATTATTTTACTCTTATTAAAACGTAAACCTTTGGAGGTAAACTACCCTTTCCCCTTAATCGATCTTCACGAAAATCAATCGGCATTGAGTCCTCTACAACTCGGGCATACATGCAAAAAATTATTTAATTCTGTGTGAATTTGCGGCAGTTATCGTTCGCCATAGAAAAAATTGTACGCATGGAAATTTTACATATAAATCGTACAACGTGGAAGTCATGTATGGTTCTCCATACCGATGTTTTCTTTCCTTGAGCGTGAATTGTTAACAGCGAGCGATTTGTTAACATTAATGTAATTTTCTCGCTGCAACGTACAGCTTCTTTGTAAGAAACACTGCATAATGAAAAAAGTAACAGCTTGTGATGAAGAAGAAAATTACCGTATACTATGAGCGTAGAAAACGTGGAGTGGACCGCAAACGGCCGGATCGAAAGCGTCACAGGTGTGATGAACTTCTTGTTGTCGACGTCAGCTCTGCGACTCTTATAAAAAAAACCTCTCCGTGTTTTGTAATCCCCGTTTGAGCCTCGCGCTTCTTTTTTTACAATCAGATGGTGCCAACTTCTGAAAGAATTAGAGTGCACGTGCCTCACACCCCTAACGAATTTGATTGGCGCGACGTCACTCGTCAAGTGAAAATAAATTTCAACTGAATAATCAAGCTTCTTAAAATTATTATTAATCGATGGCGCAATACAATCATTATAAATTATAAGGTTTCGTACATTAGACATCGTGAGTTAAAATTAAGAAACACGACGCTTCGACCTCTATAGACTCAGAGGTCGTCTTCACAAAAAATGAATACAAAGATAAATCTATTACTAACAAATAGGTATCGTCTAAACTCCAAATCTTAGTTGAATATATATATATATATTACTAAATAATAATAATAACAATAATAATAATAATAATAAAACAGTACTCAACACTCCAGCAAGGAAGGATTCCTCCTGAGTTGTTCCTTTCTTTTCATTCTCACGATAGGACATGTAGCCTGTAAGATAGAGGTTTGAAGTGTGAAAAGAAAACTCTCCAATTTTCTTGTAGTATTACTAATGATGTTAGACATTTCATTACATGGAATATTATATTTATAATTTAAGAACGGTTTTGGAAATTCTTTCGTTTGGAGTATTTTACGGAAGTGAAACCTGATCTTTGGAAGAAGATAAAGGCCCGAATGGAAGCAATGGAGATACGGATGTGGACAAGGATAATGATGGAAGGAAAACAAATTTTTAAGTTGTAAGAGAATTCACAGAAAAAGAAACGTTATAAAAATCATCATCATCATCATCATCATCATCATCATCACATCCAACTTCAGCTTAGACAGTTGCATCTGTTTCGATTTCAAACAGACTGTAACTGCTCTATTCATCTCTTCCCAAGATATGTAGAGCAGAACTCTTCCCGTGTGCATGTAGGGCTATAATAATGTACAGAATACGTGATTCGATCTGACGACATGCCTTAAATATAGGCTACCCATGCTTCATTGTTCCGGTATTCCATTAGTTTTTCTGTTACGGTCCTAATTTCTAATTCTTTTCCAATTTCGGTATCCCTTTTGCGACCACAAAGTTCGTGCCCAGCCAGTACCCTCACTGGTCCATAAATTCCTCAAGAGTACGATCGCTCTACTCGTAACATCTACAGCGAATTTGGTT